>OZ024938.1:367252-852015 GCA_964017235.1 Sabellastarte sp. h YS-2021
TTCAAAATATATACAAAAATAATTTCATTTAGGATATTATGTGTGGCTTTGTGTCTGGCTTTTGTTTGGCACTGGGTTTGTCTGTTTGTTGGGTGGGTAACTTGTGTTTGTCTGTTTGTCCGTCTGTGTAACTTATGTTTGGCATGGGGTTTGTCTGTGTGTCCATCTGTACAAGTTATGTTTGGCATGGGGTTTGTCTGTTTGTCCGCCTGTACAAGTTATGTTTGGCATGGTGTTTGTCTGTGTGTCCGTCTGAACAGGTTATGTTTGGCATGGGGTTTGTCTGTTTGTCCGTCTGTACAAGTTATGTTTGGCATGGGGTTTGTCTGTTTGTCCGTCTGTACAAGTTATGTTTGGCATGGGGTTTGTCTGTTTGTCCATCTGTACAAGTTACGTTTGGCATGGGTTTTGTCTGTAGCAAGCATAGCTGATTAATTGTTTTTGGAATATTTGGTAGTCCTGAAAAGGACTGTTTGTTAGTCCTGAAAAGGACTGGTTACTGCAGCAGGACTTATATTCTGCCATCTTGCCAGGTCACTGCTCCCTCATTATTGAAGTAGTCCTTCAGGTAATCCCTCTGTCTCTTGGCTTCTCTAGCGGGGTTTCTGTCTTGGCCTCCACCAGCAGCACCACCAATCAATCCACAATCACCATGCACATCATCATCATCGTCCTCCTCAGGCTGCTGACCACCATGTTGACCTTGATGCTGGCTTCTCAGTATGTTGTGCAGAACCACACAGGTGAATACCACTTCTCTGACTGTTTCTGGGGGTAGTTCAATGGTGGTCCTCATCACTCTGAATCTTGAAACCAGGATGCCAAAAGCATTCTCAACAACTCTCCTGCCCCTTGATATTCTATAGTTGGCAATCCTTTCCTCTCTTGTTAACATCCTTCTGCCATAGGGTTTCATGAGACTGGTCTTCAGGGCAAAGGCATCATCTGCCAGAATGAAGTAGGAGACATCTCGACCACCCTGGGTTATAGGTGCTGGGTCAGGGAAACCTATCCTGCCATCTTCAATCCTCCTCTTCAGCTGAGAGGCATTAAATATCTGGGCATCTGAGCAAGATCCAGCTGTCCCAGCATCCACCCATCTAAACTTGTACTGTCCATCTACCAGGGCCAACATCACAATGGAAAAGAACCCCTTGTAGTTGTGGTAGAGGGCTCCAGAGTTCTTGGGTTTCTTCAGGGCCACATGCTTGCCATCAAGGGCTCCCAGGGTATGTGGAACATTCCACCTGATCCTGAATTCCCTTTCCAATTCTTTCCACTCATCTGGAGTAGTAGGACATCTGAGGTACTCTCTGGTGAACTCATCCTGGATGGCCCTGCAGACCTCTGGTAGAAACTTGGAAATGGTGGATCTGCCAACCCTGAACTGACAGGATAATGAAGTGTATGACTCTCCAGTGGCCAGATATCTGATAGTGAGGGCTAATTTTTCTCCAACACTGATTGGAGCTCTGTAGTTGGTGGCCTGCCTGGCTAGACGTGGTTCCAGTCTGGTCTTTATCATTTCAAAGAATTCTGGGGTCATCCTCATGTAATTGGTGAATCCTGGAATGTCTGTGCCATACAGATCAGCCATAATGTTGTGGTAGGCCCCCCTCTCCTCTCGCTGCAGTAGCCATGGCCTGACCCACATGTTGTGCCTTCTTCTAGGTCTCTGTATGGGTGCTGGTGGTGCTGGTGGTGGTTGCTGTGGTCGACGTAAAAATTGGAAATACATGATAACTTGTAACTGAATAAAAACCAAAAAAGCCCTAAGTTGTTGTTGAATCTGTCTTCCATTAAAAGGTGGCATCCTGCTGTGTTCCTAGAAAAGCAATGATAATTAGATTGCGGATTTTATATATATATACCCAGAAAATCCAGCAACTTTGCAAAACAAGAATCGGCGATCCTGGTCTGGGGAAGACTGGGGAGGCCTGAGGACGCCGGGACTTAATCGGGGGTTAGTCGGGGCTTAGTCCCAGAAAGCCTGAGGCATCCTGGGACCCAGTCGGTATGTGTATGACAGGATCGTGGTTGAAACCGACCAGAAAACTGGCTTAGTCGGTTCTTAGTCCCAGACCAGTCGGCGACTGTCTGCCGCCGCCTGAGGCATCCTGAGGCTGATCAGTACTTAATCCCAGACTTCAATACCAACTCCGTATTCCCGCCCATTTTACATTTTTTTTCACCGACTGTACACGATTAAGGGTCGCCGACAGAATCGGGGCTTAATCCTTTGGTGGAACAGGGGCATAAGGTTTCAGGATTTTTGAGCTGATAAGGTCACTTGTCCTGTTCACAATCTGTACAGAGATTATATCTGACTGCATCTGTCTCAAGTTTTCAATTTGTGGCATGTTCACAACTTTCTGTACCTTTTGTACCAATGTGATTTTATTATGATTACATACTTTTGGACTGCGCCAATCTGCTACAAGCTTAGGCATACCATCAAACATGGGGTCCTGTCTTCTGTAGCTGGGGAAGGATTCACAAAATTAGTTAGCCTGGACGTAGGCTTAAAGTTCAGACTATTGTCTTAAACTTAGGAGAAGTCCGTGGTTTTCGACTGAGCATATTTCAAAAAGCAGCATACTCTTAAATTAGGAACTACACCTATTATTTTTTCATCATCCATGTCCATCATTGCATGTACCCGTGATATACTAGATCTTTTGGTACAAAAGAGTGTAGCTGACTGTGTCTGTCTTCAGAAAGGGTCAAAAACCTTCTTACTCACGGATATGGACAAGTACACTGTTTTATACCACAAGATAGAGGGTATCATGAATACAGGCAACAACAGACATGGACACGGTTGATGCCAAAACAATAGGTGTAGTTCCTACTTTAGCTTTGGCTAAGTCTTGGGCTTAAAGTTATTTGTACCTGTCAGTGTCACTGCCGTAAATTTTTCTCCACTTCAAAATGTGAAATGGCTCTCAATAAAGTACAAATCTATAGAACAGCTCCCTAAAGTAGTATCTCTGAAGTTTTCATGTGGTTACATGGTTTTCCATTGCAGAACAGAATTTCATCAATAATACAAAGTTTCAAACACAGAATATATCATGCCAATATTTTGAATAGAAATTAAAGGTCATATGACACAGAAAACCACTGTCATTATTTGATGAATCAGTCTGGACTTGGTCTGCACTAAGTCACCCTTTGTGAAATCCATTTAAGTCCCAGATATAACTATGATCTCTGAGCAATCTGTGCCATCAACTACTTTCTTCTTCCTGTCTGTTAAAAGAAATTTGAGGCATATTTGGAAAAGGCAGTGCAACTCACCTGTACATCTGGCAGGTAGATACAGGCAAAAGCCACCCTGTCCACCACGGCTAGTTCTTCTTCTTTCTAAACACACATAAAACTTACAGTGTGAAATACATAGAGATGACTCAAAACTGAGGACAACTACAGCACACATCAGACATGAATCATCAAACTAGATTACAGTGATATAAACTGCTTTACACTCCATATTCTGCTTGCGTGAAGTTTTGAACAGAGTGATTGGTACTGCTTGAATTCTGACTCAGCATTCATATCACTAATCAAACAACTCATTTACTCAATCAACCAACTATCCATCAATAAACATGGTGTAATGGTAATGTGCAATGTTATACATTACATTTTACCCAGGTATGTAACGTGTAATGTGCAATGTTATACATTACATTTTATCCAGGTATGTAACGTGTAATGTGCAATGTTATACATTACATTTTACCCAGGTATGCAATGTGCAATGTTATACATTACATTTTACCCAAGTATGTAATGTGCAATGTCATGCATTACATTTTACCCAGGTATGTAATGTGCAATGTTATACATTACATTTTATCCAAGTAGGTAATGTGCAATGCAGTGTTTTTAAATTAATTCCTGGTACTGAAATACATTATACCCAATATGTCATGGAGTCTTTGTCTTTCAGACTACACTTGCATTACACTGTCATTACACAATAAATTCCAAGAGACACATCATTTTGCAAATTTAATAAGTAGAGTAAATTTTTATAAGTTAATACCCTAGTGGACAATTGCTTTACCGGTCGGCGCAATCAGTCCCGCCAAATGACAGAAAAAGCCGTCCTGTATATAACACCAGCAGGACCGATCAAGTAGTGTGCATTCGCTAGGTGGCGCATCATACTTGCTTCCTGTCTAGACAGTGTGACATCAGTTCATATTTTTTGTTGTCTAAACCTATGAGACCCCTAGTAAGCTGATAGTGGGGTTGGGTGGAGGGTCTTGTGTATCCATTAGATAAGTAAGGTATTAACTTATAAAAATTTAATTTACTTATTAAATTTGCAATTTTATGGCGTTAATGCATCCTATCCAATGGACAATTGCTGAATAACTACCACTTGGTTGGCGGGTAAGCTACTAGGGACTCAAGTGAATTCATAAATGATAACAAAATTCCCTCTGGCCTAGGTTGACTTAGAGTCAGGAAACCTGTAGGCCTATGGTCGGATACCAGTACCTGGTTGCTGGGGTGTATATCGACGTTGCCCCCCCCCCCCCCCCCTTTTTTTTACAGACCTGCTCTGAGGTACAAGGAAGAGAGGGATGAGTTCAATGAAAGGCAAATAACCTCCCGAAGTAAAGCATGTCAATTAGTTCCATGAACTATTAACACTATGTACATACATACAAATCTCCTCAATACAAGGGCTAATTGTGGACCTGACATAGGGTTGTGAACTGTCCAAGATACGAGTGAGATACTGATTTTGCTGACATTTATTGTTGAATTACCCAGTTTGTCAGCAATGACTGATCTGTATCCATCAATGGTACTTGGCTGTAACTTCCTGTCCTGGAAAAGGTACATAAGGAAATCAGCTATTGACTTTACAGGGGGTGCCCTGAAGTCCACCCGATTACTGAGGCACCAATTTGTAAAAAACAGTCCACTTGTCTCATAGACTGATCTGATTGATCCCCTTTGAAGAGCCTCAATTCATGCTGCCACTGCCTCAGAGAAGCCCTGCTCCTTGATTGCTGAGGAGCCATGCAAGCAGATTTAAGTTTGACAGATTCCTGTGAGGAGTCTGAGTGAATGGTTGAGTGAGCAGGTTGGGCAGATACAAATGAATCTGACCTGACATGGTCACAAGATCCCAGAACCAGGCATGTTGGGCCACCTTTGAGCAATCAGAATGATTGTCCTGCATGGGTAGTCCTGCAACTTCTCCACCACAGCAATTCTCTGTAACCAGGAAACCTCTGTAACTGGAAAACCTCCTGTCAGCACTGGATTTAGAGCTGCCTTCTTGCCAGAAATGATGGGTGGATTTCTCTGTAACCGGTAATTCTATGTAACAAGTAACCCTGCTGTCATCACTGAACCTGTTAACTGAAACTGCCCTCTTCTTGTCAGTAATGGTGGGATCAGTAGATTCTGTGTACCAGCAATTCTTTGTAACCGGCAATCCTGTTTAACCAGTAGCCTTTGCTGGACTTTTGTGTGACTACAACTGGCAGTCTGAGCAGAGCTCGTGCTGGTAACCCTCATCTGTGGCTGGTTAGCGACCCTACCAGTAGCCTGAACAGGACTGGTACCAGTCAAAAATTCTGCACTGGGGAGATAAGGGTCTCAATGGTCACAGCAACATCTATAACTGGTTCTGTTAGGCCAATCCTCTGTAACCGGTTCCCGGTAGCTCCAGTTGTCTTTTGTTTTCTTACTCTGGACCTGCCCCGGCACCCGTACCAAGGTAGGGTCTAAAGGGGGTGGAGAGGGCTAGCATAGGACCCCACCGGTAGTATGAACAGAAATGGTACCAGTAAAAACTCATCACTGTCATCTAATTTCTTCAAGTCACCACAACCCGTAGTCGGACCAGAACTGGTGAAAAAAATGGTCGTCTTGTTCTTAACCAGTCACAGTTGGGGATCAGCTTTGCTGGTTGTGTATGGAGATCTGGGTAGTCACATGACCAGCACTTCAAAAACGCAGATTTCTTTTCAGATTTCTTGTCTTCTGTTGATTCTTGTTGAGGCCTGCATATTGTATGCATATCTTTCAGGTCACATGACCAGCCAGATGTAAATTTGACTGGCACCGGCTCAACATGAAGAAATCAAAGGGCTATCTACATTCGCTAGGCAGGGATCAGGACCAAACATAAGACACGTCTTCTGTTGTATAAGGTCACAATAAAAACTGTGTTGAAGCCAGCATGCTGCACATTTCTTCTCATTGTAAACTGTATCTTTGTTGATTTCTCGTAAGCAACTAGCCACATATAATATGCTGTTTGATCGGTGCAGACAGGATTTCTATTTATAGATCTCGCAAGCGACCTGCCACTTGCCTCATTGCTGGAGTTGAAGAATTCAAATGAAGACGATGCATTCTTTGTAGAAGGAAACTCTTTAAACACAGCATTTATCCAGCATATTTCACTGTAGTGTATCTTCTACTGCCCCTATCCTCAACACAAGGTTGAATCAACTAGGGAGGAAACTACCAACATGGCTGTCTGCATATTTCCATGTTGCCTCTATGTTAAATTGAGTCGACTAGGGAGCGTTTCCAGTAGATTTCATTATGTGAATCCGTGCTTGATACGTATATAACATTTTTGACATAAAAAATTTGCAATTAAAGTTGAAAATCCGACATAATCCACAGTTTTCTTCAAACTTCGAAAACACGTCAACACACTACATGTGCCAAACAAAAAAGATGAACCGACGTCACGCTGTCTAGACAGGAAGCAAGTATGAAGCACCACCTAGTGAATGCACACTACTTGCTGGTCCTGCCAGTGTTATATACAGGACGACTTTTTCTGTCATTTGGTGGGACCGATCGCGCCGACCAGTAAAGCAATTGTCCACTGGATAGGATGTATTAACGCAATAAAATATAAGAATCAACTGCCAACTAAAGGTAGATGTTCAAATGCAACAATTTCAATATTAAAGAATCTGATAGATGTGGTTTTAATACTTGACATCATCCATTTTGTCTTTATGAGTAACTGTTTATGCATCTGTAAATTATGTACACATTTAAGCATGATTTAAGTATTAAATCATGGAGATAAAATTGTACATAACATACATTTGGTCTCTAGATTGTATATACAGCTATTTACAAACTCAGTCGTTCACTTTAATAGAGATTAACAAAAACACACATCCACACAACCACCCCCACACACATCTTTACTTCCCCCCTCTTCACACTTACCTACCCGTTCACACTTCTACGTACTCCTTCACTTTCTTACACACTTCCACACACATTTACAATAATTTACTGACACATCCACTCACCAGTATGTCTGTGTAGTCGTCGTCCTCACACGTTAAGAAGCTGAACATTGCCCTGAGATACACATTGGTGAGCCTCTCCTTCAGTGAGCTGCACATCTCCACCCACAGTGTGTTCTTGTCGTCATAGTAACCAGACAGTGCCATGGCAACCACGGACAGATTGTGGTCTGAAACATGAAGCAATGAGAAAATAAAAGGGTTCGCAGATATTTACGTCCATATATAATTAAACCTTCAGAACCAAATCAGTGGTAATAGTTTGGGTTTAAAGTACCTTGACTTGCTGAGGTGAAACCTTCCCTCCTGTATACAACATGTTGTCATGTGTTAGGTTTAAACGCACAACTACAGAGATGTGAACCAAGTCTTCACACCAACACAGAGACCGATACACACAGTTTGCTAAATACACTGCATGGTGGGACAAGTTGTAATAGGGCTTGGATTATAAATAGTTATTTACAAAATGAATTACACCCAAATGAGATAAATATGTATCCCTACATAAGCAGGGCCCTAAGAGATCATGGACAATTCTTGCAGACTTTTTTGCAATCACATAAATGTACTAAAACTGAGCTAAAACTGGTCCACACTAGGACTGAACCCAGGTCCTGTGTGATCCTAGGTGAGTGTGTTACCTTCTGGCCAATTGTGTCCGCTGTTTCAAGTGCCATAAACCAACGTTGAGCTCTTCAGTCAGTTAATTCAAGTCAGTCAAGATGAGTTTGTAAACTTCCTAGACTAAAACTTCTGTGGACCTGCCAAGTATTGTCTAATACAAAAACTCTCAGATTTGTCATGCAGTGCTCCCCAGATGTCAGTCCACATACCCGCCGCGTCCTCTTCCTGTCTGTCTGTGGCACCTCTGTTCAGGGAACTGATGGCACGGCCCATACGCAGTGTGAACACAGAGATTGCAGCAGCTCTCTCGTAATCACGCTGACTGTCCAGCTTGTCTAGGTAGGGGGAGACTGGGGAGGTGTGGTCATACCCCCACCCACAGAAAGACAGGGCTCTGTGTCTGAAACACACAGCGAGTACAAATATAGAGTAAGGTCAGAAAGACAAGGTTCTGTGTCTGAAATATGACAGTACAAATACAGTGAGGCGATTCCACAGGCCACAAAAAGACAGGGCTCTGTTACCCGCAATATTATCCACAATGCACCCCTCAGATTACCTGTCCTCACTCCTGTAGATCTTTCTCTGTGACCTCAGTCTGTGGCTGTCTGTGAGTTGCCAGGACAGGAAGTCCAGTTCACTGCGTGCGGGGCCGCCACTAGCATCGGGTGTGGGTGGTACAGAGTCATACTTCAGAATGGACTTCACACCCTGAACCTGTACATGAAAAAGAAGGGTGATTGGTAACTCTATGTACTAAATTCAGCTACAAGATATCTCAATGAATGCTTATTTTGATTAACTTTAGCTACTTGATGACTGGGTATATTTTCACAGCCTGTACCTTAGCAACCTATATGTTTAAACATTTCACACTTACCCTGTGTATCTGTAAAAATCATCTTTGCAGTGGACTGATGACATCTGAATATGGTTACTGTGCCTTAGAGTCTCCACTGAATGTACAAATTAAGTTCAATAAAAGTCCTAAACAGAATAGAATCACATTCAACTGCCCTGTCATCCTTGACATTGTTTTATTTCTGAACTCAAATAAGCCTTGACGTTGATTTCACTTGGAACGGTCAAATAATTCATATCTGTGTATGTATAGAAGAACCACAAGATGTAGAATGGTGACCTTTTGTTTTAAAACGCATAGTGTTAAATGTCTGAATATTCAATGTGTTACAATCCAGTTTACAGATAATTTTACAAATACTGAACTCAAACGACTCTCCCTCCTTTACCTTTGGAAACACACTCTACTTCACTGACTACAAGAAATCCCTTTGTTTATTCTGGGAAATCCTCTTAAATATTCTGGGCAGTCCCCTCACCTGCATTTTGAAATCCCTTAACAGACTACAGGAAATCCCATCATATACTGTGGGAAATCCCCTGAAATATTCTGGGTAATTCTCTCATCTACATTGGGGAATTACTAACACGAGGAAATCCCCTCACTTACCCTGGGAAATCCTCTCAAGTTCTTCTGCTGTTGCTCTTCCTCTAACTTTGCTTTAGCATGTACACAGTGAGTGAAGGAAAACGAGCGTAAGGCGACAGAATGAGAGCATGTCATTGTGAGGTGTAGTGAAAAATGTAACAGGTATTCTCTCACTGAATGATGTAACCCAGTTAGTGTGACAGTACATATAACACACAGCAGTGAGTGGAGACAGACAAGGGATATAACCCAGTCAGTGTGACAGTAGACATAACACACAACAGTGAGTGGAGACAGACAAGGGATATAACCCAGTCAGTGTGACAGTAGACATAACACACAGCAGTGAGTGGAGACAAAGGATATAACCCAGTCAGTGTGACAGTAGACATAACACACACAGTGAGTGGAGACAGACAAGGGATATAATCCAGTCAGTGTGACAGTAGACATAACACACAACAGTGAGTGGAGACAGACAAGGGATATAACCCAGTCAGTGTGACAGTAGACATAACACACAACAGTGAGTGGAGACAGACAAGCGATATAACCCAGTCAGTGTGACAGTAGACATAACACACAACAGTGAGTGGAGACAGACAAGGGATATAACCCAGTCAGTGTGACAGTAGACATAACACACAGCAGTGAGTGGAGACAAAGGATATAACCCAGTCAGTGTGACAGTAGACATAACACACAACAGTGAGTGGAGACAGACAAGGGATATAATCCAGTCAGTGTGACAGTAGACATAACACACAACAGTTAGTGGAGACAGACAAGGGATATAACCCAATCAGTGTGACAGTAGACATAACACACAACAGTGAGTGGAGACAGACAAGGGATATAACCCAGTCAGTGTGACAGTAGACATAACACACAGCAGTGAGTGGAGACAAAGGATATAACCCAGTCAGTGTGACAGTACATATAACACACAACAGTGAGTGGAGACAGACAAGGGATATAACCCAGTCAGTGTGACAGTAGACATAACACACAGCAGTGAGTGGAGACAGACAAGGGATATAACCCAGTCAGTGTGACAGTACATATAATACACAACAGTGATATCAAAGGATATAAGACAGCCAGATCCAGAGGTTTCTGAGTGAAGGCTCATCAGACAGACAGCTGTTCTTGGCGATATCTTCCTGAAAACAGTAATCACTCACAGTATCAGGTTATAAGACACTCCTGAAATGATATATTTACAAATGACTTTCAATGTACCTCACTTACACAAAATCACTCACTGTGTCGGGTTACAATAAGACACTACTGTATTGACACATTTTACTATTTGATGTATCTGATGTACAGGAAATCACAAACATTACATATATTTGAAGAGATTGAAATAATAAAATAGTTTTGGCTATAATTTGTACTCCCTGCTCAATTTCTCGTCAGTATATGCTTTATAAACTGGCATAAGTTGATTTCCTAGCATTAACAAATGAAGAGTACCGTGAGGTACCAGTACCACCCCAGTACCTGGATTCCGTATCCTTTGAGTGCCCTCCTCTTCATTTTGAGTGAGATGTCCTCACTAGCTTCGCGACACAACTGTACTGTGTGGTACTGTAATAACTGACGCCCACACCCCCACGACAGATAGATGTCAGGTGACCAGACCTACAAACACAACTGTACTGTGTGGTACTGTTACAACTGACACCCACACCCCACGACAGATAGATGTCAGGTGACCAGACCTACAAACACAACTATACTGTGTGATACTGTTACAACTGATGCCCACACCCCACGACAGATAGATGTCAGGTGACCAGACCTACAAACACAACTGTACTGTGTGATACTGTTACAACTTATGCCCATGACTTCCTATAGGTAGGCTTCACATTCCAAACCTCTAGGTCCAAAAATAAGGGAGATATAAGCACTTTTCATGACTGACAAAGAAATGCCAATGGCAGCCATATTGTTTTTTTCAAAATGAGGCCAAAAATATTCCTAGTCAAGATTTTGTAATGATGAACATATCTTGGGAATTTGAGATCTCTACCTATAATACCCTTTGTTCTACAGGGCCAACAAAACTCCTTGCTGAAAGTAAAAAAAAAAACACCTGTGGCGGCCATCTTGTTTTTCAAAATGAGGCCAAAAGTATTCTCAGGCAAGTTTTTATGGTTATGAATATATCCTGCAAATTTGAGAAGTCTAGCTATATTATTTTTTTGTTAGAGCAGTAACGGTAAAATCTCTCTACAAACTGCGGTGGTGAAATGAAGCAAAATCCATAGTATAGATGCATTTTCCTTGCACCGATATTCAGATGATACTTTTAATATTAATCCGTTATTTTTTACTGAAATATCAATGAATGATAAGAGTATTAACACTCACCACTGCAATCTTCTCAAACACCTGCATCTGCCTGACTGTGCCTGATGCTGAGATGGTGAGCAGTTTGTTTAAGTGAGTCGGATGCCAGGTGAAGCCTGACACCTGCTCCTCTGTGTAGGCTGTAAACACAGGTACAGGTTACAGGTACTCACATTGTACTGACCTATATTATGTACTTACACCTTACTATACTGTAGTATGTACTCACAGTGTACTTCCCTGTATTGTGTGTCCACAATATTAATATTATTACATGCTCATGCTGTGCTTTGCTATACTATGTACTCATACTGTACTATACTGTGTACTCATACTGTACTGTGCTGTACTATGTACTCATACTTTGCTATGCTGTACCATGTACTCATACTTTACTATGCCATACCACGTACTCATACTGTACGGTACCATGTAATTTTACTGTACTGTGTACTCATTTTGTACTATACTGTACTCATACTGTACTGTGTACTCACGTTGTACTATTCTCTCCACTACTGCTGGTTCCATGTCGTCTGAGGTGCCGTGGATGTCATAGAGTTTGATGACTGAGGTGTCTTTGGGGAGACAGGCCAGCAGGTTGGACCTGTGAGGTGAACACAGCGTGTACTGATTAACCATGAATAAAAGTGATAGGCTGAGACTTTACTTCAATACAATGTTACTTGTATATTATTAACCATGTATATTATTAACCTGTCCTAGCAAAATTGCAGTGGCGTGATATAAGTTGTAAAATAGCATCAGAGATGTCCATACCCCACAGCCCGGGGAAACAAGTTTTGATACCATGAGATATAGAAGAAGTGAAACAGTGTTAGTAATATTTTCTATAACATTGTTAAAGTGCTTTGAGTAATTATAATAAAGCGCTATAGAAATAATAATAATAATATGAGAGAGAGAAAATGTATGTAAAGATAAAGTATTAAAGCAAGACAAATTCATCAGCAAGATGACAGCATTAATCAGTAAACTAAAAATTATGAAGCTGAAAGATTTAAAGTACTGCTGTCAATGAAAATAGCACAATTAAGTAAAAGTATATATAATAATAAGTTACAGTTATCCAAATAACTTTGTGCTAAGAGAAATATGTCTCAAATATGACACATGAACACACTAAGGCAGAGCCAAGGTTAAAGGTCACACCATGATTTAGCATATCTGCACTCCCCAACCAATGACTCATATAAAAATCAACTTCCTACACCTTACAGTTACTGAGATATGGCCCCACACAAAATTTTAAAGGTCAAGGTCATTACATCAAGGTTTAAAGGTAAAATCAAGGTCACACCATGACACTGCATGCCTACAGTCCCTGACTAATGACCATACCAAATATCAACCTTCTGCACCTTACATATTCCACGATATAGTCCAGACAAGATTTTAAATCTCAAAGTCACTTAAGCAAGGTCAAACATCAAATCAAAACCACACCACGACGTTGACACCTACACTCCCTGACTAATGTTGCTACCATGTATCAACTTTCTACACCTTACGGTTTCTGAGATACAGCCCGGACAAACTTTTTGCCATCGCCCACCCACCCATCTGGAGGCCATGGGTAAAAACAATACTAGTACAGCCCTTAAGAGCAGTGCAGTCAAAATGGAAGAGCTATTTTTATATCAAACAAATTTGTAAACACAAATTTGAAGAGTGGATGTCAGTCCATGAAACTAAATATTCAGATAATACAAGGTTCTATAATAAAATGTCTTTTGTGTTATATTCAGAATTGTATACTTTAAACATGCGCAATCTGTCACTCTTCTATATAACAACACCAGTCGGCTTCCAGGATGAGCTGTTGCTTATTGATGTGTGTGTTATTGTGACTGATGGATTCCTTATGGAGAGTGATAGGTTTGTTATTTATAGATTTGTTGTAGTTATTGATGAGTTTGTTCTAATTAATGATGGGTTATTTGGGTTCTGATAGTTTTCTTAGGTTGTGATGGATTGTTATAGTTCTAATGGGTTGTTAGAGTTCTGATGGTTGTCAGGGTGCTGAAGGGTTGTTATGGTTCAGATGGATTGTTTGGGTTCTGAAGGGTTGTTGCTATTCAAATACGTTGGTTGGGTTCTGAATGGTGGTTAGGGGTCAGATGGGTTGTTTGGGTTCTGAAGGGTTGTTACTGTTCAAATAGGTTGGTTGGGTTCGGAATGGTTGTTAGGGTTCAGATGGGCTTTTAGGGATCTGATGAATGTTTTTTTGGTTACGGTTCACACACATACAACATAACTACGCTCCACTCACCTAGTGGGACACCAGGCCAGGCTGCTGATGGGTTTGTTGACTTGCAGAGTCAGAACAGGTTTATCAAACATACGCGTGTCCCAGATTAATGCCTGACTCTACAAGTACACAAAGTAATAAGCCTACAGAAAGAAACATTCTCATCACAAGTAGCCTGATTAACAGATTCCAAAGCATCAAGGACTATATGTGTATTGTCTCTTTGTGTGATGACATTTCAAACTATCCCTCAAGCTGTGACTGTACAATATCTCACATGTGGTAACTGATTTTACTATGACATAAAAACTTTAAGAACAAAATTTGCAGTTATATAACAAACCCAACAACTTTATAAGACATATTACACACATTTCAATGAATTTCAATTCACAAAAATGACCTAAAGAGAGAACTTTCTACTGACACACATTTGTTGGTGACACTGTTTGTAAAATATACAAAATCTGTTATTTTATATCCATACAAGTGAGTTACCACTATTTGGGTAAATGTGTTAACAGAAGACCGTTCTACTCACGTCTATGAATGAGGCCAGGCTGTAATCTGAGCGAGGATCTACTTGCACTCCGTGAACTGCCTTGGTGTAAGCCACACTACGCGGCCGGGACGTCTCTACAAACAACATCATTGTGTTCACTTAACTCAACACTTCAAACAGGAACATAAGCAGTTTCCAAACATTCAGACAAGTAAAATGTCATTTTTGAGGATACATAGTATTTTTGTCCATTGTTTTATGACACCCCCCCCACCCCTATACTGAGTCATGGAGATGTTTGGTTCAAGTCACATCCAGTCTGCTGTTGTGAGGCTGTGTTAGGACTCTGTATACAGAGAGTGTTTTGAAAGTCTTCATTTCACAAAAGATCATGAAGATACTATAAGACTCTGTTAAGTAGAGATGCTTATACCAGTACACCGCATTTTTATTACTTGGGACGAAAACAGTAACAAGTGTGATCAAATAGTGAGAACCCATATCGACTAACAGCTCACATTGCTTGACAATATCACAACTATTGGTAATATTGTAAAATATTGAAAACAAGGCCACTGCCGCGGTGTGTATCTCCCGCCAAGCATTAAAGGGGAGGAAATACCTTTACCCGAGATATTCACAATTTTTCATTTTCCGCTAAAATCCAAGATGACATTTTCCCCCTAGGCACAGAATACTGTTGTACTACCCCGTGGGTCAAAAATTCGCTTGAAATCGCTCTGTCTGTTACCATTTTGAAGATATTTTCAATGTTTATTTTCTGCTAAAAATCCAAGATAGCCGCCAAAAGTGGCGAAAATTGAATTTTTTCCCTTTTGCATAGTATACTCATGTACTACCCTGCGGGTCAAAAATTCACTCAAAATCGCTCTATCTCTTACAGTTTTCGAGATATTAAGACTTTTTCATTTTCCGCAAAAATCAAAGTAGCTATTACTCAGTTAGCTATGGACCTACAGGTCTCAAAATTTGCCATTACACAATACATCAAAAAGTAGGTGAACATTTGACAAAAATCCTTTAAATTCAACAGTTTTGCTGTGATAAGCGATTTACTCAATGGAAAACCATGAAAGTAGCTATTACTCAGTTAGCTATGGACCTACAGCTCTGAAACTTTGCCATGACACAGAACATTAAAAAGTACATGAACAACATATTTGACAATTCCTGTAAATTTAATAGTTTTGCTGTTATAAGTGATTTACTCAATGGAGAACCATCAAAGTAGCTATTACTCAGTTAGTTATGGACTTACAGGTCTCAAAATTTGCCATTACACAGTACATAAAAAAGTAGCTAAACAACATATCTGAGAAAAATCCTTTAAATTCAACAGTTTTGCTGTTATAAGTGATTTACTCAATGGAGAACCATTAAAGTAGCTACTACTCGGTTAGCTATGGACCTACAGCTCTCAAAATTTGCCATTTCACAGTACATCAAAAAGTAGATAAACAACATATTTGACAAAAATCCTCTACATTCAATAATTTTTGAGTTACAAGTGACTTGCTGAATGGTCAAATGTTAAACTTAGTGTAGCTATTACTCAGCTAGCTATGGTGCTAAACCTTGGAAACCTCACCATGATATAGTACATGCAGGAGTTGTTCAACAACATATTTGAGACGAATATTGTAAGTAACAGTTACAAAGATAAAAGCAACTTACTCATTTTGGTCATTGTTAAAAACAGAAAATAGCTATTACTCGCTTAGCTATCAAGATAGACTCCTAAAAATGGTACCATCTTGTAGACATGGAGAAAGTAGCTGAACAACATATTTTACAGAAATGCTCTAAATGCAGTCGTTTTGGAGTTATGAGCACTTTACTGAAAGTAGCCACCATTGCTATTACTCACTTAGCTATGGACCTAGGTCTGAAAAATACCAAGCAGGCTATTTTTAGCCTGTATAAAAGTGCAACTACACACTTATGGCAGCCATCTAAATCAACAAAAAAAACCCATGGCAGAACACCCGAAAAAAACCATGGCAGCCATCTTGTTAACACCTGTGGCGGCCATCTTGTTTTTCTGAATCAGCCGAAAAAGATTCGCAGACAAGTATTTCCAATGATGAATTTATCCTGCAAATTTGGAAGCTCTAGCTATAATATTTTAAGAGATAGAAAGGCTTTTGTAAAAACGTGACGAACGGATGCACACACGCACAGACACAGGGCATTTTATAATCTCCCGTACCGGGCCTATCGGCCGGCGGGAGATAAAAAATACCTTCATAATGGCTTAATATGATGTATTTCAGCTGTTAAATATTTGGTGTTCTCTTTTACATTTATTCCTACAGTTCATGCACAGATATCTATTTTTTCACCTTAGCAAATATTAAACCAAAGGAAATACCAGATATTGTTACATTTTTGAACACCCGGAAACTGGTTTAGTTATGACACTGTCTTACCTCTGAGGTCGAATATCCTGAGGAAGCGGTTGTTCTGACCAGTGACCAGACTTTTGGGTTGAGTTCTGAACCAAGCTAGAGAGGACGTGGGTTCAGCATGACCTGAAAGCATGTAAAAACATGTTCCATACACATGATCAAGACTTCTACAAATACCACAAAGCAAAGACATCTGATACTTTCATAAAATTCTTACAAATTTAATTTTAAGCTTTGTCTACCACATACTTCCTAGGTATGACTGAAGTCACTAAAACTTAATACCCCTTTCATATTATAGGCAGTACACCCCACAGTATTAGGCTTTGTGCAAAATGTCCCTGTATTTCAACTATAGCCTGATGTCTGCATGCGACCTTGTGAGACAGTGACCAGCCGTCATGTTCCTCGACAGTCCCACACAAGCTTTGCGAGTACTCAAAATTCCCGCCTCTCAAGGCTACAATGTCAGTTACCATCAGTAACCATCTTTTTTGCACCCCATGTGTGGGTGTCAGTGCCTGTCCCACCATGTCAATGATCTTCTGCAGAAATACTTTTCATATGGTAACTGAAGGCGTCATCTGTAGTTTATACAAGGTTGTGACCGTCACTCGATCTTCCTTTCGGTAGCAGGTGTTCGTCCGACAGGTACTGAAGGTGAGTTGATGTTAATGGAGGTTGCCTCTCTGTGACCAATGTTTGTACTTTTGTCATGATAGTGTGACTGATGGTTAAACACTGTGTCCAATCAGTGACCATGCAGATCATACCTTATGAACACACCAAATCTGAGAAGATATGCCACGTCCTGGGAGGCTGTTCCACTGCCAACTTCTAACCACAGGGTATACTGCAGTGTGAATAAGGCATTAACATGTCTCAACAGAAATCGATTGAATTTTTTACACACACACGTTTATTTACATTTTCTTTCAAAAGGTACAGTAGTACAGGAAGGCGAGAGTGCATTTTTATACACAGTTCCAATTTTTTTAACAAAGCAAAATGTTCAATCATTATTATGTTATATTTATCATAGCAAAAAGAGCACTTTTATTTTCTATGGCTATTTCAAAAAAATTGAAAGTTTATATTCCACATGAACGAGAGCAGGAAAACAACTTTGTATTAATGAGTTAAATATATTCATGAAAAACTCAGTATGTTTACCAAAATAACTGTATTTCATCTGAATTCTGGTTGTTAAGTAATTTTGCTCTAAGTGCAAGTAAATTGTTTTCAGATAACTCTGACATTCAAATATATTCATTCTTCTATTCAGGGTACAAAATTAAGCCAAGATAGTTTCGGGACCACAGGACTGACAACTGGCTAAAGTTGCTGGTCCGTCAGAAAGTTTAACAGTCCGATATGTAAACATTTCTGAGAATGAAAAATTGTTTTTAAGGTGGGCGAAAATAGGGCTTCTTAACCCATACAGTTATTTTGGGAGATGATTTTTGATTGAACATTTAAATTATATATATATGTTAAAAAATTAATGTTGTTTCAGATATTTTTTATGTGACAAAATTGGCAAAGTATTAGCTAATAAATTTGGAAAATTGTTGAAAACACCAGCAATGGTATGTGTTAATTACTTGAAAATAATTTTAAATTTCAATAATTTTATTATTTTTTATTTGTAGGTAGATTTTGGTGGAATGAATATGAAGAGAAGCAATGTTGGGGGGGTGTAAATAAAATACAAAAAAAAATTGTAGATAAAAGATGTGTACATGCACGGTCCATTTTCATAGAAAGGGGACAAAAAATTTTAAATAGGAATCGCAATTTCTTAAAAGTGAAATATATTTTCTTATTTTAATATTTATTATCAGAGCAGTTTGTCAAAAATGAAATATGCTCTTAATTTTATGTTTTTTTTCTTCAAACTATTATAACATAAATATCTCAAATTAGTAAGATATGGCTGGTAACCAACCTCACCTACCCAGTATGTATAATGTACTTGTGTGAAAAGGGTAGAAAAATATAATTTAATGGAGCAGCACAGTCCCATCGTTTGTAGCCTGCTGTACTCCCTGGCTGACCTTAAACAAGGAAGCTACAGGTCAAATAATGCACTTAATCTTAATGCATATTAATAAAACTAATGAGTGAGACCAAACAAAGAATAACATGATAATAGTACAAAAATATAAAGAAAATAGTACAAAAATATAAAGAAAATAGTACAAAAATATATGAAAAAAATGAATGAGTGTTTGATTTATTATTCACCAGTTTGTTTAAACAATACGTAAAATTACATTAAAAAAAACCATAAAATTTGTGATTTCTTCCCCAATTCTCCATGGATTTTAATGTAATAAAGTGAGCAGAAGCTGTCTAAAATACCTTTCCAATGATGTACATAACATATTTGTAAGTTAAATATTTTGGCAAATACTGAACAAAAATTAGGCCTTATTGATGAATTTGTAACACCAGTTAAGCTAGAACTGGGCGAAAATAGAGGATTTATGTTAAAACTGCCACAAATATCTCACATAAATTCCATATTCTTCACAGAACTAATTTATATAATTTATTACACTATTTCCATAATATTTGTTATAAGATAAATGCGTATATTTATAGAAATCACAAATTAAATATTCCCTACTTCCTGGTTCTTCTGTCATGTTTTTGTTTATCAAGATACCTTCCCATAACGCTTACACTCGTTTGTAGTTGTTATGACGCATCAGTTCCTAGATTTTTGTAAACAATATACATGTCTTCAACCAATGAAATGCCAGAAAAGAAGTGAATTTGATTCTTTGCTGAATGTATGCTAGCTTTTTATTGGCTGTCGTCATGGCACGCCTTGATTTTTAAACTAATCAGATAGCTGAATGGAAGGATCTTCAGTGCGCGGTACGACCAATGAAAAGACAGAAAAGAAATGCCTTCGATCCTTCTTGCTATATGTATGACACGCCTCAATTTTAAGCTAATCAGATAGCTGAATAAAAATACCGCAAATGTCCTTTGTTAACAAAATTGCAAATTTAATAAGTAAATTAAATTTTTATAAGTTAATACCCTATCCAATGGACAATTGCTTTACTGGTCGGCGCGACCGGTCCCGCCAAACGACAGAAAAAGTCATTCTGTATAAAATACCGGCAGGACCGGTCACAGAGTGTACATTCGCCAGGTGTCGCCTCGTGCATACTTCCTGTCTAGTCAGAATGACGTCATCGCGTCTTTTTTCGCTGTCTAAAGTTTAGACTCTAAACCTATTAGACCCCTAGTAAGCTGATAGCGGGGTCGGTTGGGAGGGTCTTGTCTGTCCATTGGATAGGGTATTAACTTATAAAAATTTAATTTACTTATTAAATTTGCAATTTTATTGCGTTAATACATCCTATCCAATGGACAATTGCTGAATAACTACCGCTTGGTTGGCGGGTAAGTTACTAGGGACTTGAGTGAACTCAAAACTAACAATTTTCTGGCCCAGGTAGACCTGAAGCAGGCTACTCACTAATGGCCTAAGTCGGTAACCAGAAACCGGTTAACCGGGTAGTTTAACTGACACTGCTCCCCCCCCCCCTTTTTATTTCCAAGCATTTCTGCTCTGAGTGGGGGAAGAGAGGGATGAGTTCAGTCCCAAGAAATAATAAACCTCCCAAAGGAAGCATGTCACAGTTTTTTTTGTTTTTTTTTATTGATTGATTTATACTTACCTAAGTATATACATTATGTACATATTTACAAGACTGTCTCCTCCCTATCGGGCTTGGTGGTGGATCTGCTGGGCAGCCACAACCGGCCCTAGATGGAAAAGCTCTGGTTCAGCCCAAGCCACATCCTTCAGATAGAATTGTGTGAAGGTATTGTGGGATTTCCAGTGGCAGGCTGATAGGATTTGTTCTAAGGAAATTCCAGCTTGGAAGGCCTTAGAGGCAGCAAAGGCCCTTACATCATGGGCTTTCACCTGATGTAAGGTAAGGGCCTGCTGGTCAGAGAGCTCATAACATAGGATGACTGTCTGTTTGATCCATGAGGAGACAGTGGCAGAGGAGATATCCTTGTCAAAACCCTTTTTGAAGGAGACAAAGACCAACTCCTTATTCAGGTCAGAGGTCCTGTCCAGATAATAACGTAGTGCCCTGACTGGACACAGTGACCTGTCACCCTTGAGTGATTTATCCAGAGTAGGGGCCAGGGCTGGGATAACCACCGGGGCCACACTGTCTGGACCCTCTTTGGCCAGCTGGTTCTTGGACAGAAAGCTGGGTGAGGGATATAAGGACACCTTGGACCAGTCTGATTGGTGTCTGATGTTCTTATGAAGCCAAGCATGGATCTCACTCCTGCGTTTGCCAGAACCTAAGGCCAGCAAGAAAACTGTCTTGAAGGTCAGGTGTTTCAAGGAGGCCTCCTTAAGGGGTTCAAAGGGAGCCTTAGTCAGCTGGTGTAGTACCAGTGAAAGGTTCCAGGAGGGGATGCCCCTCGTGCCCTTGGGTCTGTCTCTATGGAAACTATCCAGGAGACGAGTAAGATTCTCATCTTTGCTGACATTAATGGTGGAGTTGCCCAGTTTGTCAGCAATGGCTGATCTGTAGCCATCAATAGTACCTGGCTGTAACTTCCTGTCCTGAAACAAATGTAGGAGGAAGTCAGCAATGGCTTTCAGAGGTGGTGCCCTGAAGTCCACCTGATTACTGAGGCACCACTTTGTAAGAATGGTCCACTTTGCCTCAGACAGATCTGGTTGATCTTCTTTGAGGAGCCTCAATTCGTGCTGCCACTGCCTCAGAGAAGCCTTGCTCTCTGATTGCTGAGGCTCTAGGAGCCAGGCATGCAGGTTCAGATTCGACAGGTTCCTGTGAAGGACCTGGTTGAATGGTTGAGACACTAGGTTGAGTATGCTGGGCAGTAGTGCTGGGACGATGTTTGCAAACTTCGGTATTATCGCTCGCTGGCTCATTGCCGATCAATGACCGGTAAACTTTAAGTACAACCGATATTTGCTAAACTCATTTCTTTGTAGCCTTTTGGTCACAATAAAACACTAACCGGAATAATATTTTGTAAAAATTTGAAATATTTATCACTTAAAATGTCAAAACTAGCTGTTTTGAATGCAATAAAAATAACGTAAATAGAAACACTTTGGGGTTTTCCCACTGTTGTCAAGGTAATCATAAGATGAGCCAATCACAAGTGAAGATACATCCAGCATGGTCTGTTAGTGAGGGAGACGTCTGTGAATGGCTTTTAGGTTATATTTTTGTTATATTTGTGATAATTTGTGTGTATTTTGCTTGTTGTTATTTAATATTTGATTTTTCTGTCTGGTTTACACTTTTGACTCCATAATCGGAAATGTTCGAAATTTGTTCACGAATTTCCGATACGAACATCGACACGTAATATAATGGCGATCTCCCAGCACTACTGGGCAGACACAGTGGGATCTGGCTTGACATTGCCACCAGGTCCCAAAACCAGGGCATGTTGGGCCACCCTGGAGCAGTCAGAATTATTCTGTTGCAGGGGTAGTCCTGTAACTTCTCCACCACTTTGCCCAAGATGGCTGCTGGTGGGAAGGCGTACGGGTCCAGTCCCTCCTAAGACAGGCTTAGAGCATCCACTGCCCAGGCCTGGGGGTCTGGGACCGGTGAGACAAACTGTGGGAGCTTGTTGTTGAACCTTGTGGCAAACAGGTCCACTTGAGGGGTGTGCCACCGGTTGCATATCGCTTGAAAAATCTCCGGATTGAGGGACCATTCTGTTTGGATGGTCTGACCCAGTCTGGATAATTTGTCTGCTATCACATTGAGACGGCCGGGAATATGTCGAGCTTTGAGGGTCACTTGATTTCTTGTGCACCAAGTGAGGATCCTCCAAAGTAAGGCACACAGGGGGCCCGACTTCATTCCCCCTTCTTTGTTTATGTAAGCTACCACAGTGGTATTGTCGGTAGCTACGAGAACTACCCTGTTCATACAGAGAGCTTGGAACTCTTGTAGTGCCAGAAGAACTGCCTTTAACTCTAGGCAGTTTATGTGCAGCTTGCTTTCCGGGAGTGACCAGCTTCCCCTTGCCATATGCTCGTTTAAGTGTGCACCCCACCCTTCTTTTGATGCGTCTGTAAAAATTTGCAGAGCATGCTCTAGTGGGTGTAAGGGTTGACCTGTAACAACATTGTCTTCCTCCAGCCACCATTTCAGGTGAGGGTGGAGTGACTTTGGAATGGGAATTATCTTCTCCAGAGATTCTGGTACCTTCCAATTGTTCTTGAGATGCCACTGTATGGGTCTCATGTGTAGTCTGCCCAAATGTACTTGCTTCTCTGTGGCAGTTAACAGACCGATCAGGGACATTAGTTTCCGGACAGATTGGGTTTGATAAGATCTCCAGTATTTTGCTTTGTAGGGTCTGCCAACGTTCTGTGGTGGGTCTGACCCTGCCTTCCTTCAAGTCGAACTGGTAGCCTACGAAGTTGAAAACTTGTTTGGGTTCCAGCTCTGATTTGTCCTCGTTTACCAGCCACCCCAACTCCCTGCAGAGTGACACCAGATTTTTCGTCTGTTGAAGACAAACCCGGTGGGAGGTGGCTCTGACCAACCAGTCATCTAGGTACTGGTGGATCCTTATACCCTCTCTCATTGCAAGCCATTTCACTTCTTTGGCTACCACAGTGAATTCCATGGGGGCTGTGGACAGGCCAAAGGGTAGTGCTTTGAATTGGTAGGTCTTGTTTTGAATGTGAAAACGCATATACTTCCTGAACTGGCTGTTTATAGGTATGTGGAAGTATGCGTCTTTGAAATCTATGGAAGTCACCCACTCCCCTGTCTGGAGGGAGGTTCGTATTGTCTCTGGTGTCTCCATTTTGAAAGACTGTGTTTTCAAATAGTTGTTTAGTTTGCTCAGATCCAAGATGGGCCGCCACCGGTTGTTGGGTTTGGGGACCAGGAATAACCGGTTGTAAAAGCCCAGGGACTGAGGATTTTGAACCACTTCTACAGCCTTTTTGTCTAACAGCTGATGCAATGCCTCTAACAGGTAGCTGTTCCTGTGAGGATCTACATAGCAGCTTGTTACTGTGGGTTTTCTGGTCAGGTAAGGTCTGGTCCGGAAGGGTAGGATGTACCCCTCCCTGAGGACTGATATGACCTTGGTGGAAACGATGGGGACCCTTGTGTGAAGAACCGGCAGTACGTTTATCTTCATGGTGTCTTATTTCTTCCTCAGCTTTGCTGATGAGATGATCCGGAAACAAGGCACTCATATGCAGAGGGGCAGACCTAAGAGCGTTCAAAGTGTCCTGTTTGATCCCGGCTTTCAGATAATCTAGGTAGCTGTCCCTTCTAGTTAGCGTAAGGTTGGCCACATTAATAAAGACACCATCTGATAAATCTTGCATCGTTCTGGCCATTGCCTGTGTGATGCGCTTGTTAAAGGTTACTAGAAAGTCCAGTTCTTCAACAGCCTGATGAGATTTACCGGTAGATTTTCCCTTGCCCTTGTCGTTCTACAACACTTTCAACTGAGAAGCCATAGAGTCCTGCACTTTGGTGAGGCAACGGGAAAACGCAGCAGCCTGGTTACACATATAAGTTTGGTTTCTGGCTGCCCTCTCCCACTTCCTTAACGTATCCTGTGACACAGGTCTTGAGGCTGGAGCAGAAGAAAGTGACCGGTTACCAATCCGAGGAAAGCTACTGTTGAGGCGTGCTGGTTGGTTAGTCCAGGAAGACACTTTGGATCTGGAGAAATCCTTCTTGTCTGTATGCATGTCGTACCATTTAAGAGTTCTTGATCTTTGACTAAGCCAGCAGTTTCTGAAGCCCGGGATGGGTATCCCTCCTGTACAGTAATGTTAAGTTTTTCAAATTTCCGGCATAGCCAGTCATCCACCAGAACCTTCACAGAAACTTTACCAGGCAATTGAGGTCTGGTGCCAGCAAAGGGGTTGTCGTCCTGTGCAGAGGAAGAAGAGTCAAACTCTGGCACTTGCTCCCAGCCCATAAACGACCTAACACCACGTAGAGTCTCTCTGTAGGTCTGTTCTGCACTTAACTCCTGGTCCGTTTCTATAGGTTCTTCATGATCCGGACCTACTGACAACACTTCAGACAGTTCACCTTCATCTAAACTAAGGTCAGGCTGGTCACTGAACTGATCATCTTCTGAAGCAAACACTTCCGGTTGATCAGCAGTAGTGGGACCTGGGGGCTGGACCTCAGGTCGACCACTAACAGGGGGACCAGCAGAGGAAACTGCAGTTTGGCCGGTTGGTGGAATCTCTGTCCCAGCACCAGGAGCCTCAACAGGCTGGGTGGCTGACTTCTTCACACCGTGGGCCTCAACAGGCTGGGTGGCTGTCTTCTTCTTCTTACCGGCCAAACCAGTAGCAGGACTCTGGCTAGTAGATTGCTGAGCTGGTGGAATAAAGGGCTTCTCAGATACCACCACGTTGGAGCTCTGAACCGGTTCCACCAGGAGCTGGAAAGTCTTTGACAAAAAGAGAGCCTCCAGACGCGTAAAGCGATCTGCCCACTTCTCATCCAGGGATTTCAGGTCAGCTTGAAAATCTGGCACTTTCGGAGGCTTGGATGTCTTCTTAGGGGATTTGTGAGAGGTCTTTTTCTTCTTAGAAGGGGTTTCGCCTCTATCACTAGAATTACCCTTGCCACTCTCAACCTTCCCAACAACAGTCACCTAAGACGGATCAACAAGGGAGGGAGAGGCAGTCTTCTTCTGGAGTTCTTTATCTTTTCGTGCCCTATAGGTGGGGGTGGCCAACTGTAACTTCTGCTCAGCTGTGAAATTATTGCAAATGGAGCAGTCCTTCTTTTCAACACATGCGTCTTGGCCCAGCCCCTTGTCACGACAACGCGCACACTTGGTGTGGGTGTCAAATAAGGCCATAGCGTGGCCACAAGTCCCTCTTCTTTGTCCAGGGGACACCATAACACTCCAGAAGTAAGGTAGAATAGATGAAATTAAAATAAAGTTCAATATAAAAGGTAGTCTTTACAAAATTCAAACGTTTCAACACAGTAGAAAAACACGTCTGTACATTCACACGCCAAACGAAAAAAGACGCGATGACTAGACAGGAAGTATGCACGAGGCGACACCTGGCGAATGTACACGCTGTGACCGGTCCTGCCGGTATTTTATACAGAATGACTTTTTCTGTCGTTTGGCGGGACCGGTCGCGCAGACCGGTAAAGCAATTGGCCATTGGATAGGATGTATTAACGCAATAAAATGGCAGAATCATAGATACAAGAAATATTATTAGGACACACAGACCGGAAGGTTTTTAATCTTTTCGACCCAGTGACAGTTTTGTTGGTCTCAGACTGGCGGACCAGTGCTAGTTTCGAACACTGCTTCTATTATTTCTTGCACATCTATATTTACAATATTTTTCAGATACATAGATATTATCTGTTGGCATGTTTTACTGATTTTGAATTTAAAGTTCCAAAGATAATATCACCAGGACCTAAACACTGATCAAATTTTACTGATCTGTTTATTATAATAAGTAATGTTTCATATTCATCCAAAACTCCTTCATTTTTTCACAGTATATAAATAAATGAGGTATAGCTTCATCACTTGGATGACACAGGCGGCATAGTGGTGGCCCTATTAAGTGCATTTTGTACATTTAGTCTTTTGTACCCAAAATTCTGTAAATTTAGGGAGTATTGCAACCAAATAAGATTATTATCACTCATTTTTGATATATTCATTATTACGTGGAAGCACGTGTTATGTATGATATTTTGCCTATTAACATCAAAACTAACATTCACTTTTCTTTGTAACATAAACAAAAGTTGAGTGGAGTGGTTAGTAGAAAAGTAGAGAATTAACATACCAATTTGGTCCACAGTCTGTATAGAATTAACGTGTCAACTTGTTAAGTAAAAACCGAAACTAAATTGTCATACTTAATTACACCTATCCCTAGACATGCCTGTGAATGTTAATACCCGTATCCATGCATGGATGCGATGATTTCAGATCATTATTTTAGGAACACCGATGGACAGAAACGTCATATTAAATTATTAATGTATTATGGAAGACAAGCAATCAGTGCCCGTGAACGGGCTCTGTGTCAGCTGACTGTGTGTTTTGAGTTTCAGAGAAGAAGTGAAAGAAGCAACAGACACAAAAGTTGTGTCCAGCAAATGGATTCAGAAATAAGAAAAGAGTACCAAGTTGTATTTTTGTATTGTATTGTGTATTTATACTCTGCGCAATATCTCCATATACTACAGGATTGTTAAGGTGTAAAATGTAGGCGGAAAACATATTTAAACAAAATAGTATAAATTAATGCAATAGTTTTCAAGTTATAACTGATTTACTCAACAGTGAAAACCTCAAAGTAGCTATTACTCAGCTATGCAATGATCTAAAGGTCTGCAATTTTACTATGTTATAGCTCACCAAAAAGTTGGTGAACAACATATTTAGACAAAATACTCTAAATGCAATAGTTTTCAAGTTAAAACTGATTTGCTCAACAGTTAGAACCTCAAAGCTGCTATTGCTAAGGTAAGGAATCAGGTACAGGTCTGCAATTTACTATGTTATAGCTGACCCAAAAAGTAGGGGAAGAACTTATTTCAACAAAGCTAGAGTATTACTTTGCAAGAATAAAGAAATTGTTTTTTAATAGCATATTGTTTAATATGTTTTCCATTTGTGACAAAATGCAAGGTTTCACAGATAAATGTGTTTGTTTTTTTGGGTTTTTTTTTTTTTTTTTTTTTTCTGCTTTTAACGCAAAAAAATCCAAGATAGCCAGAAAAATGGGGAGAAAAAAATTTTGGGGAAAAGACATCAGTAGACTCTGCAGATAACATGTGGGTCAAAAATTTTGTCGAAATCGCTCTATCTTGCACCGTTTCTGAGATATTAAAGACTTTTATTCTCAGTGTTAAGAAAAATCATGGCGTTAAGTTAATCATTAATAAGTCGGCCATTTTCTATTGAATCACTTCCAAAAGATATCGATTTTCAGACATCTATATAACGAGCCTACTTGCCAAATTTCATGTGAGTAGGTGAAGCGCTTTTTAAGTTATCATTTGGATAAGCTCACCCCTTTGAAAAACATGTTTTTGGTCATGTGACCTCCCTGATTGGTTGAAATGTCATGACACCATATTCAAAAAATTTTTCCCAGGGCGATTGCATACATGTGCTAAATTTGAAGAGAATCCGCCCACTGGTTGGTGAGGTATAAGCAATAGAAAATACGGGAGCCAACGGACCCACTCTCTCTCCCCTCTCCCCTAAATACGAACAAGCGTCCTGCAAGAGACGCTTAATAATGTAAATGCAGTAGTTTTTAAGTTACAACTTATTTACTCAACAGCGAGAACTTGAAAGTAGCTATTGCTCAGCTATACCATGAGCTACAGGAATACAATTCCACTATGTTATAGCTGAATCATACAAACCTCAAAGTAGCTATTGCTCAGCTAGGGATTGAGGTACAGGTCTGCAATTTTACTATGTTGTAGCTGACCCAAAAGTAGGTGAACAACATACTTAAACAAAATACTGTAAATGCAATACTTTTCAGGTTACAACTGATTTACTCAACAGTAAAAACCTCAAAGTAGCTATTACTCAGCTATGCATTGAGCTACAGGTCTGCAATTTTATTATGTTATAGCTGACCCCAAAATAGGTGAACAACCTCAAAGTAGCTATTGCTCAGCTAGGGATTGAGGTACAGGTCTGCAATTTTACTATGTTGTAGCTGAAACAAAAGTAGGTGAACAACCTATTTTCAACAAAATACTGTAAATGCAATAGTTTTCAAGTTACAACTGATTTACTCAACAGTGAGAACCTCAAAGTAGTTATTGCTCAGCTAGGGATTCAGGTACAGGTCTACAATTTGACTATGTTATAGCTGACCCAAAAATAGGTGAATAAATATTTATACAAAATTCTCTAAATGCAATAGTTTTCAAGTTACAAATGATTTTACTCATTATGGAAGGTACTGAAAAGTCAGAAAGTAGCTATTACTGACTTAGCTATTGAGATAGACGCCCAAGTTATTCGCCATGTTGTAGGTATGGAAAAAGCAGCTGAATAACATATTTTAACAAAATGCTCTAAATGCAATACTTTTCAAGTTATAAGTGATTTAGTGCATGATTTCATGAATTTTAATGCATTAAAAATTATTTTAAAAATTCATAAAAAAAATAACTACGAAAGATCCAGGCCTGAGACTCACACAAGTGAATTTACTTGTGGCCTAGTATATATATGCAAGATAAGGGAGAAATCCCTGGAATAGTCAATGAGAAAATTGGGATAAAGTGGGTGGAGGGTACCTCACTTGTAATGGCTCTGGGGAATACACAAATGAACAGATCTGCATGCCTTGAACAATTTTTCATCCTAGGTAGATAAGGTATCTTTTAAAATTAACAGCATGTCTCTGGGCCATGTAGTTTTAGAGGAGAAGTCGTTCACGTGGATGCGGACACAGACGCCGCAGAGTGATGCCATAATGTGACATAAAAAAATGGCAATATTGTTAAAACTAGGACACGAAACATATACAAATTGTAAAACCGTGTAGTCACTGATACATGGACAAAGACTGAATTCATGGAACCGGACACATGTAAGGACAGGTGTAGCTCCCACAGTAACCTGATCCAGAGTCTGATTCTACAGAATTAACGTGGACATCTGGTTCACAATCTGAACTTACAAAATTCATGTGGGAGTTTGTTATTTGTCTAGAATCTTCGCATTGTTGAAGATTCAAAATGATATAGCTCTCTCAGTGGACTCAGGAAAGGCAGTGGCCCTAACATTATTAGACCTCTCGGCGGCGTTTGATACGATTGATCATTCGCTTTTATATGACTGCTTGCATGACTGGTTTGGTCTAGATGGTACTGTTTTGTCATGGATCAAATCTTATCTTTCAAACCGTAAACAAAAAATTAAAATAGGTGATAGTTTCTCTGATGCGGTAATGCTCCCTTTCGGAGTCCCCCAGGGCTCTGTGCTGGGTCCTCTCCTTTTCACCCTCTACACTAGTCCCCTCAGTCAAGTTATTTCAAAATTCAATGTTACTCATCACCTGTATGCCGATGACACCCAGATCTACCTAGCAGTTGACTCCAGGAACTTTGACTCTAGCATGGAAGAGCTGACTGAGTGTCTCAAGTCTGTACAGGAGTGGATGGACGGTGTCAAACTAAAACTGAACCCAGAAAAAACCGAATTTATCATTATAGGTCAAAAAGCCATCAGAGTCGCTTGCACCAAATTTCCCTGTTCCACTCCTCCAAAACAATATCACTCCATCGGTGGAAGTAAAAAATCTGGGTGTTATTTTCGACTCAGACAACTCCTTTGACAATCATGTTGCCAAGGTTTGCCGAGCTTGTTACTATCATCTTCGTGATTTGCGACGAATTCGCAAATTCCTTGGAGTCGAGACAGCAATACTTCTGGCAAATGCTATGGTCAGTAGTCGTCTAGACTACTGTAACTCTCTACTCTATGGGGTAAGCAAGTCCAACATAGCCAAGCTACAGAGAGTCCAGAATGCTCTTTGCCGCATCATCTTCAGACTTGACAAAATGAGTCATGTTACACCCTTTTTGAAAAAACTCCACTGGCTCCCAATTCAACATCGCATCCTCTTTAAGTATAATCTTTTGGTATTCAAGGCTATTAATCTCTCACAGCCTCCGTATCTTTCAGCTTTAATAAGATCTAGCAGTCTCACTCGCGGCAACAGGCTATCTATCTCCTCTACCCGCCCTAAGAAGCACATAGGCAGGCGTGGTTTTGCGGTGGCCGCACCAGTTGAATGGAACAAGCTGCCACAGACAGTCAGATCTCAGCAAACAATCGATGGTTTCAGAAGCCAGCTAAAGACCTACTTGTTTAGGCTGGCATACCCACCACCTTAGTTATACCCTGGCGGGCGCTTTTCAGATGTCGACCCATGCCTGTCCCTGGACTCTCCCTTCTTGGACTCAAGCACATTAGAGGATTTTTATCAATTTTGCGCTATATAAATCCTACTATTATTATTATTATTATTATTGGTGCAGCAGTATTTTCATATAATATTACCCCTTTAAATATCTGTTTATGAGAAGTCATTTGTTAACACACTGAGTTCCCACTCTGTGGAAGATATTGCACCTACAAATCAGGGCTGTATTTCGCGAGAGGTCTTAGCCCAATCACAGACTTTTTTCTTAAATTCTTGTAATATTTTACTTGAGCCCATGGGCCAATACTTTATGGATTTCACAATTGCTCTGAGTTGCATTCTCGCACGCATAAAAAATGAAGGTGAGATTTGGACACTACCATTTATTAAATTCTACGTTGTTAACATATACATAATGAGATCTCGTCACAAAAGTCACACACAAGATCTAACATGTTAAACTGTTCATACCCATGAGCTAACAAATGAGATTTAAAATAAGGACGAGATGTCACAAACAAGAACAACATTATAAATACAAATGAGAATAGCCCAAAATAAACACACTAAAAACATAAAAATGGGTGGGTAAGGGCAGGGATTAAAAATTATAAAATGTCTTCTTTCTTTAAACTCTACATCACAAATGATTAAAATGCCAGACAGAGAAACGAAATGAAGACAGGAGGATTTTGATTGGCTAAGAAAAAAGAAACCCTCCAATTGGCTAACAGAAGTATATGGGTGAGTGTACTTGTGTGGCACAGTCCAATGTGACTGAATTGCAACCCAAAAGGGTGTTGCCTATACAGTCTCAGCTTTGTCTGAGCCACTGGTTCAAAGGCAGAGACTGGTGTGTTTTAAAGTGTTTAAGTGTTTTAAACAGAGGCTTAATTTGGGGTTTTACATCGCTTTCAACACTGTACAGGTCATATCACGACGGGTAGTTGGAAGGGCAGAGGAAACCAGTACATATAGTTCGCTAGGGTTCTGTACTGTAAACTGCCGACCAACGGCAAGAAACTACCAGCTTTCCCACTTACGGCCATGACGGGGATCGAACCCCGGCCGCAGAGGTGGGAGGTGAGAGTGTTACCACTCTGCCACCGTGGCCCCTGAAAAAAACAGAGGCTTAAATATAGCCACCATAATTCTTTCACCACTTCAAAATTTGAAATCGATGGACATAACTTACAAGTATATATATCAACATCCTGAAGTAGTCTTTGGATGTTTTTATATGGTTACAAGGTTCTCCATTGTAATATAATAGTATTTTACTCCTGATAAAATTATCAAAGAGGAGGATATGTTTACAGTAGAATATTCTGACTGGAAATAAAGGGTCACATGACACAGGAAACCACTGCTGTTATTTCAAAATCTTGGTCTCAACTGAGACCCCTTCTGTAAAAACCATTTGAGACAAAGACTTAGCTGAGATAAAAGATTCAGATTTCAGCCAGTGGCTCAGCCTGAGACTGGGCTAAGTATAAGAAATTAAATGAAATTGGCCTGAGTAAATTGTATTAGATTAGAGTACATTAGATTAGATAACATGCACTCACCACACTCATAGCTGGGTTTGCTGTACAAGGTTCCATCACTTTTCATACCAAGGTCCCAGATGTGAATGGACGTGTCAGAACGGTGCTTCTCTAGACTCTCTGCCAGCTACATGCAAAAGAAAGGTGATTATACCGAGAAACCAACAAAAATAGCCCACCTCTGCAGGCAAGAACCCCAGCCCACGCGTACAACATTGATATTTGGGAATATCTAAGGAACAACCTCAATGGTTTGAAGTGAACAAAACCCACAATATACTGTCAGATGTAAGAACTTTCATAAAGTTAAACGGGGGTGGGGGGGTGGGGGGTCAACTTACAAATTTTATTCATTCATGGTGTGAGGATTTCATTTAATGACAGGAAGGCATCTGTCAGATGGAAGCCTATTTATGAAACAACAGTTCTCTAGCATAGATACACATATAAAAATACAGATACCCCCGAAAGCTTACCACCTCCAGACCTTCTTGGGTAAACATATCCTGAAAATTTAGTGAAAATCTGTGCATGAGCTTAGGTTGTAAAACACCCACAAAGTTTAAGACCCAAAAATCTTAAGTCTTGTCAAGGCAGCAGTTGTGGTCAGCTACCCCTCCCCATAACCTAATCAGCTTCAGATCTTCTCAGAGTGAACCTATCCTAAACAAGCAATCAGTGCCCGTGAACGGGCTCTGTGTCAGCTGACTGTGTGTTTTGAGTTTCAGAGAAGTGAAAGAAGTTTTCGAGTTACAACTGATTTACTCAACAGAGAGAATCTCAAAGTAGCTTTTGCTCAGCTATCCAATGAGTTAAAGGGCTGCAATTTTACTGTGGTATAGCTGACTCAGAAGTAGGTTAATAACACATTTAAAGAAAATACTGTAAATGCAATAGTTTTCAAATTACAACTGATTTACTCAACAGTGATAACCTCAAAGTAGCTATTACTCAGCTATCCAATGAGCTACAGGTCTGAAATTTTTCTATGTTATAGTTGACCCAAAAGTAGGTGAATAACATATTTGAACAAAATACTGTAAATGCAATAGTTTTCAAGTTACAACTGATTTACTCCACAGTGAGAACCTGAAGATAGCTGTTGTTCAGCTATGTAATGAGCTACAGGTCTGTAATTTCTCTATGTTATAGCTGACCCAAAAGGAGGTGAACAACATATTTAAACAAAATACTGTAAATGTAATAGTTTTCAAGTTACAACTGATTTACTCAACAGTGAGAACCTGAAAATAGCTATTGCTCAGCTATGCAATGAGCTACAGGTCTGAAATTTCACTGTTATAGCTGACCAAAAATTAGGTGAATAACATATGTAAACAAACTATTCTAAATGCAATAGTTTTCCAGTTACAACTGATTTACTCAACAGTGATAACCTAAAAGTAGCTATTACTCAGCTATCCAATGAGCTACAGGTCTGAAATTTTACTATGTTGTAGCTGACCCAAAAGTAGCTGAATAACATATTTACACAAAATTCTGTATATGCAATATTTTTCAAGTTATATGTGATTTTACTCATTACGGGAGGTACTGAAAAGTCAGAAAGTAGCTATTACTCACTTAGCTGTTGGGATAGAAACTCAATTTACACTCACCATGTTGTAGCTATGAAAAAAGTAGCTGAATAACATATTTTGACAAAATGCTCTAAATGTGATACCTTTCAAGTTATAAGTGATTTAGGGCATGATTTCATAAACTTTAATGCACTAAAAATATTTTAAAAATTCAGAAAAAAATAATTAAGAAAGATCCAGGCCTGATACTCACACAAGGTTATCTACTAGTGGACTAGTACATATATGCAATCTAAGAAAAAAATCCCTGAAATAGTCAATGAGAAAATAAGTGATTTAGTGCATAATTTCATGAATTTTAATGCATTAAAAATTATTTAAAAATTAATAAAAAAAATTAAGACAGATCCAGGTCTAATTCTCAAACAAGGTAATCTACTAGTGGCCTAGTACATATATGCAAGATATGAGACAAATCCCTGCAATAGTGAATGAGAAAATTGTGATAGAGTGTGGAAATTTTCACACTTTGAGTGGGGGTACCTGACTTGTAATGGCTCTGGGGAACAGACGAACGAACAGACCGGAATGCCTTGAACAATTTTTCAACCTCGATAGTTAAGGTATATTTTAAAAAAACAGCATGTCTCTGGGTCTTGTAGTTTAGGAGAAGTTGTTCACGTGGACGCGGACGCCCACCCCGCAGAGTGACGACATAAAAATTGGTGAAAATCCATGCGTGGGTTCAGGCTGTGGAATATCCACATACTATATGGTTGCTAATGCTGATCTCTGGATGGTGCAGGGCCTGACTATAACCTTAAAAAACAGATTCCACAACACGAATACTTACAGTATCACAAATTAAGCAATTCATTTGAATGGTTACTTCTAAGTGATTTATATATTATTAAGAGAGAAAACAACTCAGTTATGTAGGAATTTCATAATTACATATTATCACATAATGTTACAATGTCAAATATTACCTCATTACAAAATGAAAGGACACATACACACACACAAAAGTTTACAGACTGAAGCATTTTTCAGCTGCATGAAAACCTAGATATAACTAGATTGGGCCAACTCGGCACCAACATATCCCCAGACAGGTCATCACTCACGCCACAGGTTTTGATCGGGAATTTTTTAAAACATAATTAACCATTATTATATGAACTTCAGCACATCAATGTACTCTGTTTATATCTTCCCAAGGAAGATGGTGTATCCCCAGACGCCGAATACATAACTCAAATTATATTTTCAATCTTCCTGCAATGATAACTCTAAACCTATTTTCAAAGTATTTAAATGATTGATGATTGAATGTCCATTCTAAAATAATAATATTTGTTGACAAATAAAATATTATTTTTAACTCATCATACTTTTCAATCTTCCTTCAAAGTATTTAAATGATTGATGATTCAATGTCCATTCTAAAATTCATAATCCCAAAAGCGCATATCTGTTTCTATATTTGTTCACAACTAAAACATTATTTAAAAAAAAATTATTTATATTATTATTTTATTATATTATTTTTAGAATTTGCAAATTGTTTTCAGTTATTCATTTCCTCTATACCTATATATGTGGTCCATATATATGCAACCTAAATATGTGACACAATCTCAGTTCTGACTCCCCTTTGTGTTATATGTAATGAAGCCCACCACCTCCCACCCCCACCCCTCTCCCCTTCTCCACACCTCTCTGACTATTACACAAGATCTGCAACCCCATTGAGTTCTTTGTTTCTCATCTGATATCATTAAATACCTTTGTTTATTTAGTGTCACTCAATATAGCTGGAGGTCCCAGAGGTGGGTGGGGGGAATCCGGGTGGGGGATGTGTTACAGCATAAATGGTAAACAAACAATCTATATAAAAGGGGTACTCAAATACAAAAAGAATTGAGAATTTTAAGTATGTGATTATCAACTGAAATGAGTTCATAACTGTAGGAGCTGTGTCAAAATTAACTGAGGCAAGTTGAATAAAACTGGGCTAGTTGAGGGTTAAAAATCCCCTAGTTTTACTACATAAGGATATAATTTCATTAATATTGGGACTTAAAGCTCACTTAAAGTGTCCATTTTGTCTACTTGAATATGTTTAACCAGTTTCATTTTAAAAAGTTAAAAACTCAGCAAGCAGAGGTATAACACACAAAAATAAGTTCTTAAAAGACTAAGATAGCCATAACATTATTAATATTCAAAATTTAAATAGACAGGCATTTCCTTTTAAAAATTCAAAGATTTCAGCTCTATAACCCACATAGTTTGACAGTTACTGGGCTTTAAAGTGGCATAATGTCCATAAATTGGGTTTCTGTGGGCATTTTACAATTGTTAAAGAGACCTTAGCAATTAAACTACAGATCTGAAACTTTTTGGGGGACATACATAACCAAAAAAAATTATATATAATACAGTTTAAGACTTGTCACACTAAGCATTTCCAATAACAGGGCAAAATACGGAAAAAATGTCAAAAAAGGCACTTGGGTGAGTGTCTATGGCCCTCATACACAGGTTAAATGTCTACTAAAAACCTTGATTTTTGGCATATGTAAAAAGGACATAATAATGCATTCCCAGATGGGATTTCAGCTCCATCAATCACATAGTTTAACAATCACAGGGCTTAAAGGTGGTAAAAAGTCCAAATATTGGGTCTCTGTGGGCCTTTTAGAGATCTCGATGTGGCTTTCAAATTAAAGCTTCAGACTTAAAATTTGTTACATACTAAGATTACACATAGAATATGTATCTAATAAAGTTTGAAACTTCTCAGACTTACCATTTCCAAGTTACAGAGCAAAATATGTGAAAAATGTCTTAAAAGGGTCACTCAGGTGGGTGTTTAAGGTCCTCATACACAGGTTAAATGTCTACTTGAAGCCTTGATTTTTGGCACATGTAAAAAGAACATAATAATGTAGTCCCAGATGAGATTTCAGCTCTATCAGTCACATAGTTTAACAGTCACAGGCCTTAAAATTGGCAAAAAGTCCAAATACTGGATCTTTATGGGGCCTTCTAGAGACCTAAATGTGGCCTTCAAATTAAAGCTTCAGACTTAAAATTTGTCACATACTAAGATTACACATAGAATATACATCTAATACAGTTTGAAACTTCTTAGACTTACCATTTCCAAGTTACAGGGAAAAATATGTGAAAAATGTCTAAAAATGGTCACTCAGGTGGGGATTTATGGTCCTCATACACAGGTTAAATGTCTTCTTAAAGCCTTAATTTTTGGCACATATAAAAATAACATACTAATATCTTCCCAGATAGGATTTGAGCTCTATCAGTCACATAGTTTGACAGTCACAGGGCTTAAAAGTAGCAAAAAGTCCAAATATTGGGTCTTTGGGAGCCTTTTAGAGACCTCAATTTGACCTTCAAAATTAAAGCTTCAGACTTAAAATCTGTTACATACTAAGATTACACACAGAATATATATCTAATACAGTTTGAAACTTCTCAGACTTACCATTTCCAAGTTACAGGGAAAAAGATGTGAAAAATGTCTTATAAGGGTCACTCGGGTGGGTGTTTATGGTCCTGATACACAGGTTAACTGTCTATTAAAGGCCTAAATGTTGGGGCACATATAAGAAAACACATAGATATATTCCCAGATGATATTTAACTTAGATGAGAGACATAGTTTGAAAGCTACAGTGCTTGAAAGTGGCAAAAAGTGCATAAATTGGGTCTCTGTGGGCACTTTTGAGACCTTAAGTTGACCCCTTTGGGTAAACCTACAGCCCTAAAATTTTCTACAGACAAGGATTACATATCAAAGTTATACCGAGCGCAGTTTGAGACTCATCAGAATTACCACTTCCAAATTATAGGGCAAAATATGTGAAAAGTATAGCAAAAAATCCCTAAGTGGGGGTATTTATGGGCCTCAAACACAATTTTCTCCTCACCTTAAAGTCGTGATTTTCAGCACATGTACTAAGAACATATTAATGTGTTGTCAGGTAAAATTTCAGCCAGCTGAGCATCATAGTTTGTGACCTACAGGGCTCTAAGTGGCCAAAAGTCCAATTTCTGACCTTAAGGTGGCCATAAGTTCTTTTTTACTGGGAGTTTAAGGTCACCTTAAAATAGGGATCTTCCTTTGGGCACCCTTAACATGTGTACCAAGTTTGAAAAAAAAATATTAATTTGTTTTTGAGTTATCGCGTCCACAAGGAAATTTCTACAGCGGCGGCGGCGCGACGGACCTGAATCCAATATATCCCGACTTTTGTCTGGGGATATAATAATTACAGAAAAAACATACCAGGTTTGTCTCCAGTGGGTTCCAACTCAAATATTGACATTGCCTGTGGTGTTTGGGGGTCAACTCACGACCAACAAGGGACAGGGGGTCAGGGGTCTTTCCAAAACTACAAAATATGTAAAAATACACAGCCAAAATAAGATTGCAGGCAATTAGCATGTATTGCAAAATCCGATGTTTTGCATTGATGTTCAAACACTGCCATAACATATAAAAGTTACAGATATAAAGAACTCAATGGGAGCTCACATGTTGGTCATGCATACAAATAAATCAAAACGACAACAACGGGAGAAATAGTGTGTAATACTGGGAAAATAACTGCAGGTTTATAACCAAGGTTTTTTATGAGATGCGTTTAGCGTTCGCCAGGGGAAGACGTGTTTTCTTATATTTTAATGTCAATTTTACGTTTTTAGTGATTTTTGCACTTTACACTGGTCTGTATCTGTTTTTATTGTCACCTATCATACACTCTTCAAACAAATACTACAATACCTGATTACTGTCCCTTTTAAATCCAGTTGTATTGTCAAAACAGTTTCATGCGGGTATTATCGCTCAACGGACATTTCCCGCGGATCATTCATCAAATTAATAGCTCTGATTGATCATCCATATCACAATTTTTGGTTGACCAACAACCATATAAACTGTACATATTACATACAAAGCCCACATTTACAATAACCAAATTAATAGCCCTGATTACCATCCATACCACAATTTTTTTTTTTTTTTTTTTTTTTTGTTGACCAAGTTCACTTCATAAATATGCACTTATCTTTTCCTACTTTCACAATCTATTACAACTTTCTCTTTTGGCTCCATTGTGAAAGACAGGTTTGTACATAGGGAAGGTAAGTTGCACCTTTTCTAAATTTTAATTCTTGGCCTCTGTTGGTCTGGCAATGCACTTTCCGTTCAACTAACCCACAAAGTACATTTGTCATCATTTCATATTTACTAACAGTATTCTTCGAAATGCATTGCTTGCATTTTGCCGTTTACCTCATACTGAGCGGCATCAGAGTCTGTGACTCATCTGAACCAATCATGCACTCAGGCCATCCTGTAGTCATTGAGTCGGGGATTCACCCATGTGTAGATAGCATCAATTTTGCCTGTCTGGCTTTCCAGGGTCACTGTCGAAGGGTGACACATAGTTTCCGGAATGTAAGTCCATGGACATCATTGCTTCTAGCTCTTTCGGGTGATATCAGTCTCAATGCAGGCCCTGGTTCTAGATCTCTTAATGGTTGTCTTCTCAACGTTAGATCTATCAGAAATAAATCGGCTTCCTTTCTGGAGTTCGTCAAAGATAACAATGCTGATCTTATAGCTGTCACTGAGACATGGCTTAGGCCAGAGGATACTGAAAGTTTTATCTCTAGTATCACCCCTCCTGATTATAAGTTCACTTATGTACCTCGAAATATCAAGAAAGGGGGCGGACTTGGCTTTTTCATCAAGGAGGACCTGAGTTATGAGCAAGTATCAAAAAACAATTATCAGGCTTTTGAAAGTATCTCCATTCAGATTAGCTCTGAGGGTGCTAAAGATGTTATATTTCATGTAGTTTATAGACCCCCAAATCTCTCAAAGTCGCAGTTCCTGGACGAATTTGGCATGTTCCTCGAAGGTGCTGCTTTATCAGGCTATGAAAACATTCTCCTTGGTGATTTTAATTTTCATCTGGATAAACATGACACCTGGACACTGAAATTTTATGATATCCTTGAGCAATTCGGTTTTACACAACTTGTCAATGCACCCACACATATTCAGGGTCATATTTTGGATGCTCTATGTGTGAGGGATTCCTTCTCCTGGGCCATTAGTCCCAAAGTTATTGGGGGACTATCAGACCACCAGGCAATAATATTCAGCTTTATCTTCCCTGTCAGGGAATCCTGTAAGTTTCAACGTGTTCCTATCCGTAAAATTCACAAGATAAATATTTCAGATTTTAGAATGGATATCCTGAAATCCGACCTCATTAGATGCCCGTACAAAACTGCCAGTCTTCTCAGCCATCAATACTTTAATACTTTGAGAAGCCTTCTTGACAAGCACGCCCCAATCATGAAGAAAAATATACCGAGACATGCCGAGACTGGTTTCATGAACTGTGACATCCTCAAGGCAAAACGACTCAAGAGGAAATATGAGCGGGCATGGCGTCGTGAAAACTCAGCCAGTAATCGTAGCCGATATCAGGCTGCAATCAACCACTATAATTTCCTGCTTGAGAAGTCCAAATGCAATCATTATTCCAACATTGTGGCTGAAAACCAAGGAAATCCCAAGGCTCTGTGGAACTGCTTCAAAAAGATTTTACACAGGTCCTCTGTTGCTGTTCTACCTGACTACACAATAAAACCGACCTTGCGAACACTTTCTGTAAGTTCTTCTATGACAAAATCCTCAAAATAAGATCCACACTGCAGTCATCAATACCATCTTCAGTTACTAGACCCAACCCCACTAAAAACACTCTGTCCTCTTTCACACCTGTGTCTGAGGAAGAACTACTCAAAATTCTAAAGTCCTCACCATCCAAATCATGTGACCTTGACCCGATTCCGACATCACTGGTCAAGGAGTGTGCTGATATTCTCATCACCCCCATCACTAAAATTGTAAATTATTCAATCACAGAAGGTAGTTTTGCCAACTGTTTTAAGATGGCATATGTCACCCCCCTTCAAAAGAAGCCGAGCCTTGACAGAAATATCCTCAAAAACTACAGGCTGGTGTCAAACCTCAGCTTTATATCTAAACTTATTGAGAAGGTGGTGGCAAAGCAGTTCAATGAATTTATTTCGCTCCAGGGGCTCTTAAATGTCAACCAGTCTGCTTATAAGAGTTCCCACTCCACTGAAACCGCATTGTTGAAGATTCAAAATGATATAGCTCTCTCAGTGGACTCAGGAAAGGCAGTGGCCCTAACATTATTAGACCTATCGGCGGCTTTTGATACGATTGATCACTCTCTTTTATATGACTGCTTGCATGACTGGTTTGGTCTAGATGGTACTGTTTTGTCATGGATCAAATCGTATCTTTCAAACCGTAAACAAAAAATTAAAATAGGTGATAGTTTCTCTGAGGCGGTAATTCTCCCTTTCGGAGTCCCCCAAGGCTCTGTACTGGGTCCTCTCCTTTTCACCCTCTACACTAGTCCCCTCAGTCAAGTTATTTAAAAATTCAAGGTTACTCATCACCTGTATGCCGATGACACCCAGATCTACCTAGCAGTTGATTCTAGGAATTTTGACTCTAGCATGGAAGAGCTGACTGAGTGTCTCAAGTCTGTACAGGGTGGATGGACAGTGTCAAACTAAAACTAAACCCAGAAAAACCGAATTTATCATTATAGGTCAAAAAGCCATCAGAGAGTCGCTTGCACCAAATTTCCCTGTTCCACTCCTCCAAAACAATATCTCTCCGTCAGTGGAAGTAAAAAATCTGGGTGTTATTTTCGACTCAGACAACTCCTTTGACAATCATGTTGCCAAGGTTTGCAGAGCATGTTACTATTATCTTCATGATTTGTGACGAATTCGCAAATTCCTTGGAGTCGAGACAGCAATACTTCTGGCAAATGCTATGGTCAGTAGTCGTCTAGACTACTGTAACTCTTTACTCTATGGACTAAGCAAGTCCTACATAGCCAAACTACAGAGAGTCCAGAATGCTCTTTGCCGCATTATCTTCAGACTTGACAAAATGAGTCATGTTACACCCTTTTTGAAAAAACTCCACTGGCTCCCAATTCAACATCGCATCCTCTTCAAGTATAATCTTTTGGTATTCAAGGCTATTAATCTTTCACAGCCCCCGTATCTCTCAGCTTTAATAAAATCGAGCAGTCTCACTCGTGGCAACAGACTATCTGTCTCCTCAACCCGTCCTAGGAAGCACATAGGCAGGCGTGGCTTTACAGTAGCTGCACCAGCTGAATGGAACAAGCTGCCACAAACTGTCAGATCTCAGCAAACAATAGATGGTTTCAGAAGCCAGCTAAAGACCTACTTGTTTAGGCTGGCATACCCACCACCTTAGTTATACCCTGGCAGGTGCTTTTTTGGTGTCGACCCATGTCTGTCCCTGGACTCTCCCTTCTTGGACTCAAGCGCATTAGAGGATTTGTATCAATTTTGCGCTATATAAATCCTACTATTATTATTATTATTATTATTGAACATAAGTCAAAAACATGAGATATACATCATTTAGAACTCCACTTGTTGTCATTTGAATAAAAATCCACTGATTAGTTCCAGATGTCATCTTTTTGTTTACATGTGTTTAAATTTGGAATTGTTGTGAGATCTTGCCGTTTTAGGGATAAGAATTCCACAAAATATAGATATCATGTTTTAGTGTACACCATTCCATAAACAGTTATTGTCACATCAAAACACGAGTAATTCTGACGAGAGAGGCCAGAGACTGCCTATGCAGAGCGTGTTATAAATTCAACTACTGCCTAAATTCCTAGTAATTTCTAACTTTTGTGACCTCACTCTCATGTCAAAATAACTTATTTTATCCTAAACAACAGAATGAGACATGCTACATCACCTTTTCTCAGGTAACTTGTATTACACTGCTGTTACAGATATGTAAGTGTTTAGTTAAGCTCACTACAACAGTGCTTTAGCTGTAGGAATTACTTTCAAACTTCAGCTAACCCTATACTGGGGCTGGCAAGCTTGTGACCCTACACAGCAAGTAACAGGTACCTGGAGGGATTATGTGAGGGGATTCTATTCATAAAGTAACAGAACAAGTCGTGAACTGACCTGGTTAACACAACTTTTCCAGTCGCCAAACCCACAGCAAGCAGATTCTCTGGTGGAGACTTTGGACACCAAGCAATACACTGAAATACGGATTTATGTACAAAGACTGGTTGGAATGAATACGTAAGATAGTCTGACCCAAAGAAAGCAGGTTCTCAGGTATCAACACACTGAAAATTAATTTAATAAAACTTCATCACAAACTGTAACACAAAATAGTCAGTGAGAAAGTAATGAATATAATTGGAAAGGATAAAAATTGAAAGTAAAAATTTTGCCTGGTAATGTTAACTACAGCTTTTAGATTTTGAATACAAAAAAACACACTTCTGGATAGCAGAAGAACATTTTTTACAGTAAAGTTGCACATTAAAATAATATGACAAAAAAGAAACATCATTAAAATCTTTCTGCAGTGTTCAAAAAGGTTTCCTTTCACAAGTAAAATACAAAAAGTTCTGTAATTGTGAAAGACAATGACATATAATTTTGAATAGCTGAATGCGGCCAGTCATCACTAAAGTCCGCCAACAGAACATGGCCATAAAGTTCTCAAACAGACTGTAACAGAACATCTTTTTATCAAAACCCACATACACAGCCATTGACCTGGCTGTACACGGAGATGGGCTCACCTTGATGTACTGATGGTCTGAGTTAGTGGACAGCAACGTCCCCTGGTAATCCTCACACAGCGGAACAGCTGGAAACATACAGACTGTCAATACAATCTACATAGTCTCACTTTGTTCACATAACAGAGGGTCAAGCAAAACTGGGTGAACTTTGATAAACTAAAATGCTCTGTGAGGTTCTCAAGAAACTAGAGATTGCGTCTCGATGCAGTGTATCCCCGGACGGGACATAGTTAAGGCGTGAATGTATCGGTCTTGAGCCTGTTTCCTGGAGCACCAGGTCAGGATTCTCCATAGTACCAGATTACTCCCAAAAGCTAATCACTAGTTCTTTCACTTATATCTGTCTTTAAAAATTACATTTCATAGATCAGGGTTGGGGTCAAAGTACTTTTGTCAAAAGTACTTTGTACATTTGTACTTAAGTACATTTTTCAAAGTACTAAAATGTACTTAAGTACATTTTCAAATTCCAAGTACATGTACTTGAATTGTACTTAAGTACATTTTAAATTTGATGTACTTACAAGTACATTTAAGTCCTTTTTAAGTACTTTTAGTTTAAGTAAATTTTTACTAATTTTTCAAAAGTTTGTGTATTATATAATCATTAAAACTGAATTGAGCTTTTTCCATATCTTTATTGATAAACATTCATTTAGATTAAATTTTCATAAAAGTTTCACTGATATATCTGATTCAATTTGATAATAGTGTTTCTTTAAAAAGTTTAGTATTATTGATAATAATAATGAATCAAATTATTTAAGTTTCAATTCAATAAGCCAATCACATCTTAAAAAGAGGGACAATTGTTCCAAGATTGCATCTTCTTTAATCCTCTTATAACTGTCTACTTTGAACTTGCCTGATCTCAGTTAATAATATCTACCCTGGTATGAGTATTCTTTGTAAATTGCACCTGGACATTTAAGAGCTTTCAATTGGTCCAAGTCAATCACAAGGACCAGATTAACACAGTCTCTGTGATGTAATTGCTCAGGAATGACTTTTTTTCAACGCATGAATACAGATTAGAAGATTGTTAGAGTAGGTAAGACTGTAGAGAAAAAAGATTATTTCTTTCACTGGCCATGATCTTGTCTGACCACTATAAATACTAGGACAGGGGGATTGACAAACCACTCACTTTTATGGTAATCATATTGTGTAAGCACAATGGCTGCTGTTTTAAAGCATTTTGAGATTCCAGCTAATACTGAAGGGAGTGTCACAGCAAAGTGTAAACAATGTACTCAGATTATAGCAGGAAGCACAAAAGTCACTTCAATTTCTTTCAAACATTTGAAGGACAGGATTAGTTCATTGTTTACTTGTCACTTTTAATGAATAGAAATTTTGGGTGATAACATTGTATTCAAAAGAAAAACACCTATTTCTTAAAGGAGAATGTAATACACAGCAAGCTTTCTACTTTCTCTCTAATACTTCAATTTACAAAGACTAGTTAACATAAAACTTATTATGTATAGTATTAGTGTATTAGATTAACCAATTTTCCATCATCACAACACTTAATTAATTTCTAACTTAAAGTGACTTATAAGCCCAATAGCAGGCTCGGTATTTTTTTATATGTTGTATCTGTTGTTTTGTGAAATATTGGTAGTCACTAAAACAGAATAAACAATAATAACAGTGGGCCTTTCAATGTTATAAAGATAGTAATAAGTGGATAACAACCAATTAGTGTATAATTGTAAATTTTGTATATATGTTTGAATAAAATTGGTGGTGTTTTTTTTTAATTTACTTTGTCATTCACGGGTGATAAGTACTTGTACTTAAGTACTTTGAAAAGTACTTGTACTTAAGTACTTTCAGGAAAAAAGGATTTGTATTTGTACTTGACTTGAAAATTAACAAAGTACTTGTACTTGTACTTAAGTACATTTCAATGTACTTGACCCCAACCCTGTCATGGATCCAGAAGATCCATATAGTGATCCGGATCACTTTCAAAATTCAATCATTTCATCCTTTTACCTTTTCAGACATATTCTAAAAATTTCATCAAAATCTGTCCATAAGTTTTTTTAGTTATCTTGTACACAAACACATCTAGCAGCCTGGATCCACATGATCCAGACAGTGATCCAGATTACTCCCAAAAACTAATCACTTGTTCTTTGTCCCATTTAAGACATTTCCTGAAAATTTCATAAAAATCCATCCATGACTTTTTGAGCTATTTGTCTTTAAAAATTACATTTCTTGGATCCAGAAGATCCAGATAGTTGTCCAGATCACTCGCAAAATTGAATCATTTCTTCCTTTTACCACTTCTTTCTTTTACCATTTGTAACATATCCTAAAAATATCAAAGTCCATCCCAAGATTATGTGGCAGCCTGGATCCAGATGATCCAGACAGTGATCCAGATCACCCCAAAAATGTAATCACTTGTTCCTTGTACCATTTAGGCCATTTGCTGAAACAATCCATCATAACTTTTTGAGGTATCTGTCTTTAAAAATTACATTTCATGGATCCAGAAGATCCATATAGTGATCCGGATCACTTCCAAAATTCAATCATTTCATCCTTTCACCTTTTCAGACATATCCCGAAAATTTCATCAAAATCCGTCCATAAGTTTTTGATTTATCTTGTACACAAACACATCTGGCAGCCTGGATCCAGATGATCCAGATCACTCCCAAAACCTAATCACTTGTTCCTTGTCCCATTTAGGACATTTCCTGAAAATTTCATCAAAATCCGCCCATGACTTTTTGAGCTATTTGTCTTTAAAAATTATATTTCATGGATCCAGAAGATCCAGATAGTGGTCCAGATCACTCGCAAAATTGAACTATTTCTTCCTTTTACCACTTCTTCCTTTTACCATTTGTAACATATCCTAAAAATATCATCAAAATTCATCCTAAAATTATATTGCAGCCTGGATCCAGATGATCCAGACATTGATCCAGATCACTCCAAAAATGTAATCACTTGTTCCTTGTAGTGCTCTCGTGATAACTCGCCAACTCGAGTTTCATATCATTTTTGTTCAACTCGTGAACGTGAGTTTGTGTTATTGCAAACTCGAGTTCCATTAAAATACTCAAAGATTATATAAACTAGAGGATCGCTCGCAAAAAAAAAAGATAATGTTTTTGCATAGCAAAAACAAAGCGTCCCGAAAAGGATATAAAGGTGAGTGCTAAAGTATTAAGAAAATGCTTCGTTTCTAGCCTTATACTGTTGTGGCAACCAAAGTCAGCGCAGTCTGCTCTATCTAGCACGGTTTTCAAGATATAAGCATTTTTGTGTTTTGCAAAAAATAAAAAAAAGTAAAAATGTCCGCTATATTTGGCGAGACAAAAATATTTTGAAAATTGGCATGGCTATTCTGCAGAGATACCCAGCAGGTCCAAAATTTTGTTGAGTTCACTCCATATAGCACGGTTTTCGAGATATAAGCATTTTTGTGTTTTGCAAAAACTTTGAAAATTCAAAATGGCCACCATTTTTGGGGAGACAAAAATTTTTGTCAAGACCACTCCCGTGGTGTGTATCTCCCGCCGAGCATTAAAGCAGAAGAAATAGCTTTTCCGAGATATTCACAATTTTTCATTTTCGTGTGTGAAAGCTCTTCCAAAAGTAGGTGAATGAGTTATTTCAGAAAAATTGGCTATCTGCAATACTATTAAGAGATAATTCATATTTACTCATTTTGAGTAGGTGAATAATTATCTATGGGTCTGAAACTTCACCAAGTGAAAGCTCTCCCAAAAGTAGGTGAATGAGTTATTTGAGAAAAATTGGCTATCTGCAATACTTTTAGAGATAATTCGCATTTACTCATTTTGAGTAGGTGAGTAATTAGCTATGGGTCTGAAACTTCACCATGTGAAAGCTCTCCCACAAGTAGATGAATGAGTATTTGATAAAAATTGGGTATCCGCAATACTTTTACAGATAATTAGCATTTACTCATTTTGAGTAGGTGAGTAATTTGCTATGGGTCTGAAACTTCACCAAGTGAAAGCTCTCCCAAAAGTAGGTGAATGCGTTATTTGAGAAAAATTGGCTATCTGCAATACTTTTAGAGATAATTCGCATTTACTCATTTTGAGTAGACGAGTAATTAGCTATGGGTCTGAAACTTCACCAAGTGAAAGCTCTCCCAAAAGTAGGTGAATGAGTTATTTGAGAAAAATTGGCTATCTGCAATACTTTTAGAGATAATTCACATTTACTCATTTTGAGTAGGTGAGTAATTAGCTATGGGTCTGAAACTTCACCAAGTGAAAGCTCTCCCAAAAGTAGGTGAATGAGTTATTTGAGAAAAATTGGCTATCTGCAATACTTTTAGAGATAATTCACATTTACTCATTTTCAGTAGGTGAGTAATTAGCTATGGGTCTGAAACTTCACCAAGTGAAAGCTCTGCCAAAAGTAGGTGAATGAGTTATTTGAGAAAAATTGGCTATCTGCAATACTTTTAGAGATAATTCGCATTTACTCATTTTGAGTAGGTGAGTAATTAGCTATGGGTCTGAAACTTCACAGAGTGAAAGCTCTCCCAAAAGTAGGTGAATGAGTTATTTGAGAAAAATTTGCTATCTGCAATACTTTTAGAGATAATTCGCATTTACTCATTTTGAGTAGGTGAGTAATTAGCTGTGGGTCTGAAACTTCACCAAGTGAAAGCTCTCCCAAAAGTAGGTGAATGATTAATTTGACAAAAATTGGCTATCTGCAATACTTTTAGAGATAATTCACATTTACTCATTTTGAGTAGGTGAGTAATTAGCTATGGGTCTGAAACTTCACCAAGTGAAAGCTCTCCCAAAAGTAGGTGAATGAGTTATTTGAGAAAAATTGGCTATCTGCAATACTTTTAGAGATAATTCGCATTTACTCATTTTGAGTAGGTGAGTAATTAGCTATGGGTCTGAAACTTCACCAAGTGAAAGCTCTCCCAAAAGTAGGTGAATGAGTTATTTGAGAAAAATTGGCTATCTGCAATACTTTTAGAGATAATTCGCATTTACTCATTTTGAGTAGACGAGTAATTAGCTATGGGTCTGAAACTTCACCAAGTGAAAGCTCTCTGAAAAGTAGGTGAATGATTAATTTGACAAAAATTGGCTATCTGCAATACTTTTAGAGATAATTCACATTTACTCATTTTGAGTAGGTGAGTAATTAGCTATGGGTCTGAAACTTCACCAAGTGAAAGCTCTCCCAAAAGTAGGTGAATGAGTTATTTGAGAAAAATTGGCTATCTGCAATACTTTTAGATATAATTCGCATTTACTCATTTTGAGTAGGTGAGTAATTAGCTATGGGTCTGAAACTTCACCAAGTGAAAGCTCTCTCAAAAGTAGGTGAATGAGTTATTTGAGAAAAATTGGCTATCTGCAATACTTTTAGAGATAATTCGCATTTACTCATTTTGAGTAGGTGAGTAATTAGCTATGGGTCTGAAACTTCACCATGTGAAAGCTCTCCCACAAGTAGATGAATGAGTTATTTGATAAAAATTGGGTATCCGCAATACTTTTACAGATAATTAGCATTTACTCATTTTGAGTAGGTAAATAATTAGCTATGGGTCTGAAACTTCACAGAGTGAAAGCTCTCCCTAAAGTAGGTGAATGAGTTATTTGAGAAAAATTGGCCATCTGCAATACTTTTAGAGGTAATTCGCATTTACTCTTTTTGAGTAGGTGAGCAATTAGCTATGGGTCTGAAACTTCACCAAGTGAAAGCTCTTTGGGATAGCTGCTCTGCAGAGATACCCTGAAGATCAAAAATTTCGTCGAAATCGCTCTATGTAGCACGGTTTTCGAAATATTAGCATTTTTGTGTTTTGCAATTTTTGCGCAAAAATTCGAAAATTCAAAATGGCCACCATTTTTGGCAAGAAAATTTTTTTTTGAAAATTGGCATGGCTACTCTGCAGAGATACCCAGTGGGTCAAAAATTTCGTCGAAATCGCTCTATCTAGCACGGTTTTCGAGATATAAGCATTTTTGTGTTTTGCAATTTTGCGAAAAATTCAAAAATTCAAAATGGCCGCCATTTTTTGTGAGAAATTTTTTGTTTGAAAATTGGCATGGCTACTCTGCAGAGATACCCTGCGGGTCAAAAATTTCGTCGAAATCGCTCTATCTAGCAGGGTTTTTGAGATATAAGCATTTTTATGTTTTGCAATTTTTGCGAAAAATTCGAAAATTCAAAATGGCCGACATTTTTGGCGAGACAAAATTTTTTTGAAAATTGGCATGGCTACTCTGCAGATATACCCTGTGGGTCAAAAATTTCGTCGAAATCGCTCTATCTTGCAGGGTTTTCGAGATATAAGCATTTTTATGTTTTGCAATTTTTGCGAAAAATTCGAAAATTCAAAATGGCCGCCATTTTTGGCGAGACAAAAATTTTTTCAAAATTGGGATAGCTACTCTGCAGAGATGCCCTGCGGGTCAAAAATTTTGTCGAAATCGCTCTATCTAGCAGGGTTTTCGAGATATAAGCATTTTTGTGTTTTGCAATTTTTGCGAAAATTTTGAAAATTCAAAATGGCCGCCATTTTTGGCGAGACAAAAATTTTTTGAAAATTGGGAAAAGTACTCCGCAGAGATATCCTGCGGGTCAAAAATTTTGTCGAAATTGCTCTATCTAGCACGGTTTTTGAGATATAAGCATTTTTGTGTTTTGCAATTTTTGCGAAAATTTCGAAAATTCAAAATGGCCGCCATTTTGGGCGAGACAAAAATTTTTTGAAAATTGGGAAAACGACTCCGCACAGATACCCTGCGGGCCAAACATTTCGTCGAAATCGCTCTATCTAGCACGGTTTTCGAGATATAAGCATTTTTGTGTTTTCCTTATTTGGAAAATTCGTAATGATTAATTAATCATTAATTACTCGGCCATTTCTTGACCAATCAATGCCAAAATCTAATGATTTCCAGATTTTAATAGAATGAATGTATTTGCCAAGTTTCAGGTGAATTGATATAATTCCTTTCAAGTTATCATCCGGACAAGCTTCCCCATCGAAAAAAGACATTTTTGGTCATGTGACCTCTCTGATTGGTTGAAATGTCACTGCAGCATATTCAAAAAAATTCCCCAAGGCTACTGCCTAAACCTGCCAAATTTGAAAAGAATCCGCCTAACGGTTACAGAGTTATAAGGAAAACAAAATGCGGAGCCGGCAGAGCCGGAAGCTCTCCCATACACAAACAAGCGTCCCGCAAGGGACGCTTAATAAACCACTTGCCAGTGTACAAAGATGCAATAAAAGCATATTTTGACTTGTTTACTTAATATTTTCCTTCATGTATATCTATTACGACGTAAAGCCAATGATATCTCTCCATATATCTTACCTGGAAAAAACAACCAATCAAAACGTCCGTTTTATTTCTCAACATGGCGAGAATGTTGATCTTTATTTTGCAGGTAAAATATGATAAATTTTGTTGGAATAGGGTTAAAAATAGATTTCATTATGAAAGGAATAATATTAGTTCATATATATTTAAGGTTTGGATGTTTTGAAATATTATTATTGACTCGAGTTCAAATCGAGTTGACTCGTCGGTGATTCATGAAACTCGAGTTGGTATTTTGACGGCTCGCGGAAGCACTAGTTCCTTGTACCATTTAGGTCATTTGCTGAAAATATCATCACAATCCATCCATAACTTTTTGAGGTATCTGTCTTTAAAAATTACATTTCATGGATCCAGAAGATCCATATAGTGATCCGGATCACTTCCAAAATTCAACCATTTCATCCTTTTACCTTTTCAGACATATCCTGAAAATTTCATCAAAATCCATCCATAAGTTTTTGAGCTATATTGTACACAAACACATCTGGCCGCCTGGATCCGGATGATCCAGACAGTGATCCAGATCACTCCCAAAATCCAATCACTTGTTCCTCGTCCCATTAAGGACATTTCCTGAAAATTTCATCAAAATGCACCCATAAGTTTTTGAGTTATCTGTCTTTAAAAATTAAATTTCATGGATCCAGAAGATCCAGACAGTGATCTGGATCACTCCCAAAATTTAATCATATCTACTTTTTACCATTTTGGACATATCCTGAAAATTTTATCAAAATCCATCTGTCAGTTTTTGAGTTATCTTGTTCACAAACAAACAGAGGGCCAAAAATGACCCTCGGTCAGGTACTTTGGCGGTCAGTGGATGACCTTAAATGAAGATCTGTAACCAGTAAGCGTGGATGGTAGAAGTCCATCATGTACTCAACCTCCAAAGCCATTTTCAATAGTTTCCATACAATGTAGTCAGCATTAAGTGTGAAAATATCTCCAAATTTGCCAAAAATGACCCTTGGTCAGGTACTTTGGCGGGCAGTGGATGACCTTAAATGAAGATCTGTAACCAGTAAGCCTGGATGGTAGAAGTCCATCATGTACTCAACCTCCAAAGCCATTTTCAATAGTTTCCATGAAATATAGTCAGTATTAAGTGTGAAAATATCTCCAAAAAGGCCAAAAATGACCCTCGGTCAGGTACTTTGGCGGTTAGTGGATGACCTTCAATGAAGAGCTTCAAGGTCAAATTTCTGCATGCTTACAGAGGACATATATATGTACATGTATTATATATACCAGCCATAGGATGATCTGACTTTCTGTATAGGAGAACTGGGCCAAAAAGTGAAAAAATGGCCAAAATCTGACCTTTAAGAGGGTGGTATACATAGGACAGTCAGGCTGCGTTCACACTACCTTGAGTTTTTGTATTGGTGACATCTCTACTTACAGAAGTTAAGTGGTATACATAGGACAGTCAGGCTGCGTTCACACTACCTTGAGTTTTTGTATTGGTGACATCTCTACTTACAGAAGTTAAGTGGTATACATAGGACAGTCAGGCTGCGATCACACTACCTTGAGTTTTTGTATTGGTGACATCTCGGCAAGCCTCTACTTTATAGAGTGACAGGTCTGTAGTGAATGTGATGAATTTGTCGTCGTGAGTGGGAGACCACAGTACACTGTTCTTACTGCCTGTCATTGACATGTCTCACATGTTTTCTCTTCATGGAAAAACTAAAAATAAATCACAACATACAGTAAACGTGTCAACACATTGCTAATGTTTCTCTCAAAAGACTGCTGTTCCTTTTCATTTGCTCAATAATGGAGTATATCAACTTGAATGCTACAAATGTTCTTGTCATGTTGTATTGCCAAACTATCATCTGCTAATCTTGATTATTAAGGTATGTGTTTTGAAGGAGGAGGTTAAGCTTACATATGATGAAAGCACACACAGAGACAGATTGTCAAAGATTTATAGATTTATTTGTTTTGTGTCATGTTCAACAGCCAGGGTCATACTGCGATGGGTAGTTTACGGGTGGAGGAACCAGTGCTTCTAGTTGGTCGAGAGTCTGGGCTGTAAACCACCAGGCATCGGAAAGTAACTACAAACTTTCCAATGTCAAGTGCCCGGTCCGAGACATTAGGAAGCGGCGACCTCAGGTTGAAGGCAAGCACTCGAACCGCTACACTGCCAAGCTCCCAGGTTGTCAAAGACAAAGATTCAACAGCATTAAACATGATCAATAAATTTATTACTGGCATTTTACCAGTAAATACCACCAGGCCAGTAAAGTTCAACCTTATATTTCTTTGTGAAGTCAAGTAGAGTTGCTAGCTAATACATCTACACAAAATGGAGTTTCCAATGTGTTTTACAAAATATACACTGATCAAACATTTGCTGTTGACTGGATATCAAACCAATGTTAATGAGTGAATAAAAATATGGTTTAGGTCTGAGGCTATCGTTATGTAAACTCAGATCAAAAATATTAACCATGTTTACACGAAAAGAATTCCAGTAGTGTTGGTATCAAATAAAACTAGAGGATCGCTCGCAAAAAAAAAAGATAATGTTTTTGCTATGCAAAAACAAAGCGTCCCGAAAAGGATATAAAGGTGAGTGCTAAAGTATTAAGAAAATGCTTCGTTTCTAGCCTTATACTGTTGTGGCAACCAAAGTCAGCGCAGTCTGCTCTATCTAGTACGGTTTTCAAGATATAAGCATTTTTGTGTTTTGCAAAAAATAAAAAAATTAAAAATGTCCGCTATATTTGGCGAGACAAAAATATTTTTAAAATTGGCATGGCTACTCTGCAGAGATACCCAGCAGGTCCAAAATTTTGTTGAGTTCACTCCATATAGCACGGTTTTCAAGATATAAGCATTTTTGTGTTTTGCAAAAACTTTGAAAATTCGAAATGGCCACCATTTTTGGGGAGACAAAATTTTTGTCAAGACCACTACTGTGGTGTGTATCTCCCGCTGAGCATTAAAGCAGAAGAAATAGCTTTTCCGAGATATTCACAATTTTTCATTTTCGTGTGTGAAAGGTCTTCCAAAAGTAGGTGAATGAGTTATTTGAGAAAAATTGGCTATCTGCAATACTATTAAGAGATAATTCACATTTACTCATTTTGAGTAGGTGAATAATTAGCTATGGGTCTGAAACTTCACCAAGTGAAAGCTCTCCCACAAGTAGATGAATGAGTATTTGATAAAAATTGGGTATCCGCAATACTTTTACAGATAATTAGCATTTACTCATTTTGAGTAGGTGAATAAATAGCTATGGGTCTGAAACTTCACAGAGTGAAAGCTCTCCCAAAAGTAGGTGAATGAGTTATTTGAGAAAAATTGGCTATCTGCAATACTTTTAGAGATAATTCACATTTACTCATTTTGAGTAGGTGAATAATTAGCTATGGGTCTGAAACTTCACCAAGTGAAAGCTCTGCCAAAAGTAGGTGAATGAGTTATTTGAGAAAAATTGGCTATCTGCAATACTTTTAGAGATAATTCGCATTTACTCATTTTGAGTAGGTGAGTAATTAGCTATGGGTCTGAAACTTCACCAAGTGAAAGCTCTCCCAAAAGTAGGTGAATGAGTTATTTGAGAAAAATTGGCTATCTGCAATACTTTTACAGATAATTCGCATTTACTCATTTTGAGTAGGTGAGTAATTAGCTATGGGTCTGAAACTTCACCAAGTGAAAGCTCTCCCAAAAGTAGGTGAATGATTAATTTGAGAAAAACTGGCTATCTGCAATACTTTTAGAGATAATTCGCATTTACTCATTTTGAGTAGGTGAGTAATTAACTATGGGTCTGAAACTTCACCAAGTGAAAGCTCTCCCAAAAGTAGGTGAATGAGTTATTTGAGAAAAATTGGCTATCTGAAATACTTTTAGAGATAATTCACATTTACTCATTTTCAGTAGGTGAGTAATTAGCTATGGGTCTGAAACTTCACCAAGTGAAAGCTCTGCCAAAAGTAGGTGAATGAGTTATTTGAGAAAAATTGGCTATCTGCAATACTTTTAGAGATAATTCGCATTTACTCATTTTGAGTAGGTGAGTAATTAGCTATGGGTCTGAAACTTCACAGAGTGAAAGCTCTCCCAAAAGTAGGTGAATGATTAATTTGAGAAAAATTGGCTATCTGCAATACTTTTAGAGATAATTCGCATTTACTCATTTTGAGTAGGCGAGTAATTAGCTATGGGTCTGAAACTTCACCATGTGAAAGCTCTCCCACAAGTAGATGAATGAGTTATTTGATAAAAATTGGGTATCCGCAATACTTTTACAGATAATTAGCATTTACTCATTTTGAGTAGGTAAATAATTAGCTATGGGTCTGAAACTTCAGCATGTGAAAGCTCTCCCAAAAGTAGGTGAAGGAGTTATTTGAGAAAAATTGGCTATCTGCAATACTTTTAGAGATAATTCACATTTACTCATTTTGAGTAGGTGAGTAATTGGCTATGGGTCTGAAACTTCACCATGTGAAAGCTCTTCCAAAAGTAGGTGAATGAGTTATTTGAGAAAAATTGGCCATCTGCAATACTTTTAGAGGTAATTCGCATTTACTCTTTTTGAGTAGGTGAGCAATTAGCTATGGGTCTGAAACTTCACCAAGTGAAAGCTCTTTGGGATAGCTGCTCTGCAGAGATACCCTGAAGATAAAAAATTTCGTCTAAATCGCTCTATGTAGCACGGTTTTCGAAATATTAGCATTTTTGCGTTTTGCAATTTTTGCGCAAAAATTCGAAAATTCAAAATGGCCGCCATTTTTGGCAAGACAAAATTTTTTTGAAAATTGGCATGGCTACTCTGCAGAGATACCCAGTGGGTCAAAAATTTTGTCGAAATCGCTCTATCTAGCACGGTTTTCGAGATATAAGCATTTTTGTGTTTTGCAATTTTGCGAAAAATTCGAAAATTCAAAATGGCCGCCATTTTTTTGCGAGAAATTTTTTGTTTGAAAATTGGCATGGCTACTCTGCAGAGATACCCTGCGGGTCAAAAATTTCGTCGAAATCACTCTATCTAGCAGGGTTTTTGAGATATAACCATTTTTATGTTTTGCAATTTTTGCGAAAAATTCGAAAATTCAAAATGGCCGCCATTTTTGGCGAGACAAAATTTTTTTGAAAATTGGCATGGCTACTCTGCAGATATACCCTGTGGGTCAAAAATTTCGTCGAAATCGCTCTATCTAGCAGGGTTTTCGAGATATAAGCATTTTTATGTTTTGGAATTTTTGCGAAAAATTCGAAAATTCAAAATGGACGCCATTTTTGGCGAGACAAAAATTTTTTCAAAATTGGGATAACTACTCTGCAGAGATACCCTGCGGGTCAAAAATTTCGTCGAAATCTAGCACGGTTTTCGAGATATAAGCATTTTTGTGTTTTGCAATTTTTGCGAAAATTTCGAAAATTCAAAATGGCCGCCATTTTTGGCGAGACAAAAATTCTTTGAAAATTGGGAAAAGTACTCCGCAGAGATACCCTGCGGGTCAAAAATTTCGTCGAAATCGCTCTATCTAGCACGGTTTTCGAGATATAAGCATTTTTGTGTTTTCCTTATTTGGAAAATTCGTAATGATTAATTAATCATTAATTACTCGGCCATTTCTTGACTAATCAATGCCAAAATCTAATGATTTCCAGATTTTAATAGAATGAATGTATTTGCCAAGTTTCAGGTGAATTGATAAAATTCCTTTCAAGTTATCATCCGGACAAGCTTCCCCATCGAAAAAAGACATTGTTGGTCATGTGACCTCTCTGATTGGTTGAAGGAAAACAAAATGCGGAGCCGGCGGAGCCGGAAGCTCTCCCATACACAAACAAGCGTCCCTTGCGGGACGCTTAAATATGTATATCGATATCAAACCAAATTTTTTCCCTTCCATATAGATCAATATTGAAATATCGGGGCATGAGATGTTTTCCTGGGGGACACCTTCGAAACTCTTTCACAAGTTTTAGTGGTGTCCCGAAATGTAAACAAATATGGCAGTTCTGTTTTAGCAGAAAGTAAATGTTACCGAAAATGATATGAAAATCAATATAAATCTTCACATATTGTACTTTATTAATGGAAGACAGCAGAGATGCTTCTATTTTGTAGTGTGTTTCGATACTGATATTGATATTGTACCGTACATTATCACTATCAGCATATTTAGCAAGAATTGATCAATATTTCAATATCAATAAACAATACCAGCACTAGATTCCAGTAGATTTTATGACTGATTGTCCATGCCTTACATGTCACATCACAATGGTCTATCTACGGAGCCCCTAATAGGACATGGTAAATTAAAAATTGTACCATCTATTAAATCGTGCGCACAAGATGATCTCGTGATAACAAGAAAATAAGTCGTGATAATGAGATCATCTCATTAGCACCACCACCAGATAAAGTAGTTATCACGACATAATAAGTAGTGAGCACTACATTATCTGGTGCTAACCAGATCATTGTATTATCACTAGTTCATCTCGTGCTCACCACTTCATCTAGTGATCACCAGATGATGTGGTGCTCACTACTTATTTTCTTGTTATCACCAGATGATGTGGTGAGCATGAGATGATCTGGTTATAACTAAATGATGTGGTGATCACTACTTCATCTTGTGATAACAAGAAAATAAGTAGTGAGCACCACATCAACTAGTGCTCACCACTTATTAAGTCATTATCACCACTTCATCTGGTAATCACCACTTTATCTAGTGAGCACAAGATCATCTGGTGAGCACCAGATGATCTTGTGATATCAAGAAAACAGGTGGTGCTAATGAGATGATCTCATTATCACAAGAAAATAACATGTGATAACGAGATGATCTTGTTATCACAAGATGATCTTGATATCACAAGATGATCTCATTATCACCAGATCATCTTGATATCATGAGATGATCTTGTTATCACGACTTATTATCTCATTATAATAAGATCATCTCATTATCACAACTTATTTTCTCGTTATCACGAGATCATCTAGTGCGCACGACTTAATACATGGCGCAATTTTTATTTTACCATGTCCTATTAGGGGCCCCATATCTATCTGCTACTTTTTTACAAAATTAGTTTACTATGAAGGGCTGAGACACAGCATAAAAAGTAAAAAAGAAACATGAAAATTGAATAAATTTTAGAAAATATAAATAATGATGTTTTATTGTTTGATCCTACCAAAATACTTACTTTCTCCCAAAAATACATTTTGATGACTAAATAAAGTATTATTGTAGTCTAGTGAGCCTTCTGTGAATAATACAATAGATCAATATAAAATGGAGAGAAAGAGAGGTTGACTACTGAGTGCAAGGTAGCCAGGATTATACCTAAGAAAATCATACAAACTGGTTGATGCCTATGGGGGCTAGGCAGTGTAATTTGAATATCCAAGATAGCTCAAGCCTTCTGCGTCTGGCTGTGTTGGATGGGTCAAATTTTGGTGTACACCACTCCAGCACTGAGAACTTCATGTCCTTGTGGCTGTGTCCATTACTTTTAAAGTGACGGGATACTGGGGTGATTTGTCCATCTTTTTGTACTGAGACTTTATGCTCATACATTCTTCTTGCTCTTGGGATGGGTGTGTTGTAACCACTGGTTGGTTCAGAGGTGATATTAACACGTGACACTGCATCACAAAAGTCAGTCTGACTAACAGTTATAGAAGGAGCACTCATAGTGAAATACCAAATAAACTACTTCCTGTTTATGTTCAGACTAGGTCAATAAAATAGGATTGCCTTATATAATCAACTCTGTGTTGATTGTATTTCGACTGCTGATTTAAGGGTTCAGTCTCATCAGAGGCTATGATTTTAGTGCATCTGGGCTCCCTGAAGTACTTTAAGGGTTCTGATGTTGAACCACCATCTGTACCTGTTGTGAACCGGTTCTGAACCTGTTCTGAGCAGGTTTTGTACCTGTTTTTACAGGTTCAACAGGTTTATACCAAATACACCTAATGAATGGTCAATAGGGAGTTCCAGGTGAGTATCTCTCTTAATGAATAAGGTTTATATCATTAGAGGGATTTTTTAACCAATTTTACTACTGACATTATAGTAAATTTAGTGAGGAAGTTTGGACTATTTTTATAATTGATAGCTGGTAAGTAGTGGTAAGTATGGGTAACTTATTACCTTGCTTTTAACTGTAAGCATTATCTTTATAATTGATAGCTGGTAAGTAGTGGTAAGTATGGGTAACTTATTACCTTGCTTTTAACTGTAAGCATTATCTTTTATAGCATTATCAATATAAAATGTACTATTTTAACTAAGAAGTTAATCCTTGTAAAATTCAGAAAGTTTTAGGTATGATATTATATATGTTACTTGCCGTTTCAAAACCTTTGGCCCTTTCGAAACGGCCACGGCCGTTTTGATACCTTTGCAAGGTTTAGAAATGGCTTGGCCGTTTCGAAACGGCCAACTTTTCCTCTTGGCCGTTTTGATACCTCACCAATTTGACATTGGTTGACAAGTTTGTTCTGTTGCTTTTAAGTGTAACAAGTTTGTATTACAATAAAAAACAGTATATTTAATTAAACTGCATTTGGTATATTATGAAACATATATCTTACAGAACATATAACAACATTTATTGGTGCATATAAACACTTTTTGTAAAGACTATAGTTCTTAATATATATCAATATTAAGAAGAAAAAAATGAAATAGGATTAAACAATATTTTATCACTAATCCCTTTTAAGCACCCCACCCATATGCAAATGAAACAAATCAACATCAAGAGATATCTTCTAAAGTAATAATAATACAAAGCATTATAATTATATGCCAGTATTAACTATTAAGTAATATTAAGTAAAAAAAGGTGCCAAAAAGCAAATCTGTTCTAGCTCATCTACAATAATTCTTTGAAAAGTTAAACAATAAATCCCTCCTTGATTGATCTTCCTGTTTTGTGAATTTGTTAAACCTTTCATATTTACCTTTTAAACAGCCCACTAATATTTAAGTGAAACAAATCAACATAAAAAGAGAGTTGCAACAATAGGAATAAATCCAATTAAGCACTTCTGACAATCAATGGCAAACAAATCAACATCACAGAGTTAATATTTATCATGGCTTCTTTATGGCTTATTAATTAAGCTGGCAAGTCAAACAAACAGGTTTAAAGATACAGTACCTTCATGCAGATAGATTGATGAGATAATTTTTATGATGCAGACTTTGTGTTATACAACAACAAAATACAATTTGTTTAAAGAAAACTTTTTAAGTAAAAGGGCCTAATTGAAGATCACAGGTTAACTGCAGTTACCCCCCATACCTGAGTACCTACTCCACAAGTTATGATTATAGAAAGTTGCTGAGTATCCCATGCTCAGGAATTTTTTTTAGAATCAAAGGACAGATTTGAAGTTCACACAAAAACACATGCTATAGAAAAATGTAGAAATCAGGTGAGGTTTCAAAACGGCCAGGTTATTGATTTGGCCATTTTGAAACCAGGTTTTGAACTGGCCAGGCCGTTTCAAAACCAAGGAAGATTTCAAAACGGCCAAGTAAATAATTTGGCCGTTTCGAAACGGCTGGGTACATATATAAGCCGTGCTTCAGTCATATCTGTTTCATGGTTTTTAGTTTAAATTGAAGTTACAAGATAACTTAATGTATTGTAATTATATTGATTTTTTGTGTATTTTTATCATTGAACTTAATGTTCATAACTAAGATGACATAAAATTTATTATTACTATGATGTCATAGTTTAAATATTGTCACTTAATGATGTCACTGACAGTTAAGTACAGATATTTAGGGGTGGTGGACCAATACTCGTCCATGTACCTATTTGTGGCCATAATCAATTTTCTTAAATATTTATATTTTGATAGAAAATATGTTTACTAAAAAGAAATAATTACAAAAATGATCCATGCCCCTGCTGGTCCACAAAAGGATGACCTGTGCTGTGCTCTTTTAGTCAATGACCATGTGAATGGGCTCCGTGCAAACCTACACTACAATATTGCTCACTGACACCTGGTTATATACATTTTTACATATTGTGTACATGTTGTTTTGGTGGTAAAATAGAACTGTGAGAAAATTATCAACAAAATCACATGAGTTGCTTTTTATGGCATATAGTTTGAAAATAAGTTGCAAACCAATCATGTATATTTACTTTTTTGAACTAGCAACATTTATTGGTATTAAAACGTTCTTGGAGATTTATTCTGATAGATCAGGTGATTTCTATGCTGGAGTAATGTCACATGATCCTCCACAAATTCAGATATAAGAAAAGTGGACTTTTAAACAAGCAAATGATACTGAAAGTGTCTGTTTTTGTAGCATACTCTGTATCAGTTGTATAATAAATACTCTAAGTGGATAGCATATTTCTTCTCCAAGTTTATGTGCATTTGTTGTGTTATAAAACTTGTAGTTTTACTACAGTATACACATAAAATTTATGTCACACCAGTTTTATAACAATGGAAAATGTACACTGGTGACTGTGATCTCCAGTATATAAAGGGTTGAAAACCGGGCCACAGTTCAGTTTTAAGTTGGTCTGCTATATGGTCAAAGGTCTTTCAAACTACTACACTGTGTTTAAATGTGGATACAAACTGATTGTTCTATACTTTTTGTGGTAAATTCTTACTTGAGTGAACCCGGAATAGTGTGTGGATCTGCCAAAGACTGAATTTGCTGTATTTTGGATATTGTTCATACTGTGGAGCTGACAGCAGTGGTGCAAACACTCTGAATATCTGGATATATTGACACTTGTTAGTGGATGCAGAAAGAATCACAGGACAGATTGCTGGATACAGTGGACAAACTTTTTCAATTGTTAGTTTGGCGGATAGGACTGTGGTCATGTCAGATTGGTTTCAATACTCTATTATTGTATTACTGTATGAACTACTAAGAGAATCTCAGTTGACTCTAATTATTATTGTGATTGTTAAATAAATTTGATATGTAAAATTTTGTCTTTTCATGTAACAACTTGAAAGCAACCAGTAATTGTTACATTGCTTGCCCTGTGAACCACCATAGTGCAAAAATACAGAGGTCTATTGAAGCATATTCACACTAGGACCTACTCACCAAATTTACACTGACAACACCTGCCAAAAGCCACTTACAGGAAATGAACACAAATTTGGTTTGTCACTAACATTGAATTCAACACAATAAAACATTTAAATACAAAATAGCAATAAATGTAGTAATTTTAAACATGCCAGAATTATTTAAGGAAGGGAATGTTCAAGCAGACGAATCATCTGTTTGAACGTTTGCGATTTCTTTTCTCTCAGAGACAAACTTATGGTGGCTTACCATTTTATTGGCTCATTATGCAAGTGGTAAATGTGTGCTCTTATGGCAAGTTTTACAAATTTTTACGCATATTTGGTTATAATAAACAAATTGCTGTGGCTCATTTTTGATGGATGTATTGATATTGGCTGAAAAACAACAATTCTTTCTCCATTTTAATTACAAAAAACATATAATGGGCTGAAATCTGATCTCATGTCACAATGTTACATCTTAAAATTTTGACAGCAAAACAGCTGATTTGAACCAACATCTCAGTGTAGAATAAATGTGCTATATTTTAAAAATATCATCTGAGATCCCTGTACCCCACAGCCTGGGGAAATAGTTTTCAATACCATGACATATAAAAGTTGTGAAACAGTACAAAGAACAGTATACTTTTAGCACAGTGTCAATTATATAAAGGTCCAAATAATGTTTCAGTAGAGAAAATAACATCCAAGAGAAAGAAAATGTATGTAAAGATAAAGTACTAAAACAAGACTATTCAATAGCAAGATGACCGTATTAATCAGCAAAAACTAAAAATAAAAAGTTGTAAAATTTCTTAATTGGAGAATAGCTGTCAAAGGAAATAGCACAATTATGTAAAAGTGTATATAATAATCAGCTGCAACAATCCATATATCTTTGTCATAAGAGAAAGATGTCTCAAATACGGCATGTGAACACACTTCAATGGCAGAGCAAACAGATCTCACTATGAGTCTATGATGCACACTTAAACCCCCTAACCAATGCCCCTACCAAGTGTCAACCTTCTACACCTTATGGAATCCAAGAAATAGCCCAGACAAGATTTTAAAAGTCATGGTCACTATGACAACGTCAAGGGTCTAATCAAGGTCACACCATGATGATTCACACCTACAACCCCTAACCAATATCCCTACCAAGTATCAAGTTCCTACACTTTACAGTTTCCAAGATACAGCCCAGGGAAGCTTTTATAGGTCAAGGTCACTACAGCAAGGTCAAAGGTCAAATCAAGGTCACACCATGATGTTGCACACCTACACCCCCTAACCAATGTCACTACCAAGTAACAACTTCCTACACCTTATAGTTTCCTAGATATAACTCAAACAAGATTTTATAGGTCAAGGTCACTACAAGGTCAAAGGTACAGCAACGCCTCCTAACCAATGTCCGTACCTAGTATCAACTTCCTACACCTTACCGTTTCCAAGATATTGCCTGAACAAGATTTTATAGGTCAAGGTCAATATGGCAAAGATCAAAGCTCAAATCAAGGTCACACCATGACGTTACACACCTACACCTCCTAACCAATGTCCGTACCAAGTATCAACTTCCTACACCATACGGTTTCTGAGATATAGCCCAGACAAGGTTGTATAGGTCAAGGTCACTACAGCAAGGTCAAAGGTCAAATCAAGGTCACACCATGACATTGCATACATACACCTCCTGACCAATGTCCCTACCAGGTACCAACTTCCTACACCTTACGGTCCCTGAGATATAGACTGGACAAGATTTTCAAACTCAAGGTCACTACGACAAGATCAAAGATCAAATCAAGGTCAGACCATAACGGTGCACACCTACACCTCCTAATCAATGTCCCTACCAAGTATCACCTTCCTACACCTTACGGTTTCTGAGATACAGCCTGGACAACCTTTTCCCCACCAGCCTGCCCATCCAGACACCGTGGGTGAAAACAAAACCCCGAGAGCCCCTAAGGGCTGTGAGGTAAAAATTAAGTGTAACATAAATATCCATTTTTCTGACTTGAATATTGCATACAAAAAAGTACTAGAACTGGCCTATCTGGTACTGTTTACAGAATTACATTAACCCCTACGCCACCACAGGAGGAATATTTTACTGTACTGATGGAAAATCCCCGGGATGAAAAGCTTACAAACTAAAATACACACCACAAGTCTTCGGGGGTTTTTTTACGTGTTTTCCATAACGTCCTCGTACATAATACTTTAAATAACGTATTTCAGTATACCAAGACGTTTAATTCTACAGTACTGAAGGAAAGCTAGCATATCATATAGGGGTGTCGACTGCTGACCGACAGACATGGTACTGTAGGATACATGTTGCTGTCAACTAGTGTTGGGCATCGCCTCACTCTCGCCTCCCACCTCTGCGGCCGGGGTTTGATCCCCATCATGGCCGTAAGTGGGAAAGCTGGTAGCTGCTTGCCGTTGGTCGGCAGTTTACAGTACAGAACCCTAGCGAACTATATGTACTGGTTTCCTCTGCCCTTCCAACTACCCGTCGTGATATGACCTGTACAGTGTTGAAAGCGACGTAAAACCCCAAATAAACAAACAACCAAATCCTAAGTTGCATAGTCGATTAATCGTCCATTTTTCCGAGCGATGATCGAGCCATAATCAATTTCATTGTTGGTTTTATCATGAAACACATTCCGGGATGAACTGTATGTCGATGTGGTAAGAATAATGGTGTTCCGACGTTTAGAATCTACAAACCCAAAATTCGTTACAAATCTGTTGATTTATTAAGGAAACTGCCCGGAATGTTTCAAAAAAACATGTGGATATTTAGATACATAAAGAAAGGTAACTAAATATTACGAAATTTTCAGTGATAATGATGAATCGAAGGACACTAGTTCCAGATCGGTCATCACTACTACAGTGAATTTTGACTGACCATTCGATGTCGTAAACAATCGTTCTACCACTATTGTCAACTGCTAATTGACAGATAAGCTCTTTAAGGGGTTAACTTGAAGGGTTGTTTTGAAATTGGCCATTGAACTTTTAGAAAAATACAAGATAGCCATTTTTTATGTAATGTGGGTTTCAAATAGAGGCAATTATAAAAATGAAAGGAGAAACTCATTTAAATTGTGGTATGAAATGATCTACCACTGCAAAAGAGTAACTACATTTCGAAACTTAAAAGATTGGTGTAAGAAATCGGGGTGACCATTAGTGCTGGGACGATTAGTAGTGCACTCAATGCATGGATCGATGGTGGCATCACCTTCAATGCATGGAGTGCAACCATATAGAATCACTCCAATTTAAACCCCTAACTTCACCCAACCACCCAATCATTAATTTTAAAGAAATTTAAAAATAAACTTGCCATTCTTGTCCAGATTTCACCTCCCATTGTTAGCTTTTATAATCACTTATCATATCAACCATTCAAAATCTTTCAGCTGTTAATAATACTAGACGATTCACACATTTTGATCGACTGCTCACTGACAAAGGAAATCCTACAGGAAATCCAACAGAAATCTAGTTTGCATATTTTATTTTAAAATATTGCTAGGAAATCCTACAGAATTCAGAGACCTTGATCATATTTTATAATTTGCGTATTTTATTTTAAAACATTTCTAGCCAAGGAATTAATCCCTGCATTAAATAGATTGAATATGAATTGAATGATTAAGCGATCCAAGGAAGGCACCTAATCGACCCAAAGAAGGCAATAATTGAGTCTCTACAAACAGCCGAGTGAATTTTGTCACCCCAGTGAAGTACGTTATCTGCCGTAAAAATGTTCAAGGACATGCAATATTCATATATTTAAATACCGAAACTTCACAGTAAAAATTCTTTAATGTTGGCATAAACTGCAGGTGACGAACTTCACTGGGGTGACAAATTTTTACTGGTTGAGCAAGACTGTCGTGCTACCATTTATCGCTGGGCACCAATTATCGCCAAGCAAATTTAAAATAGACATATAACTCGGAAAATAGTTGTGTCTGAAACTTGTTCATTGGGTAGATCTAACATGAACATTTTATTTAGAAGTGGTGGTAATTGGTATCCTGCGATAATTGGTCACAAGACAGTACAATGTCAATAACTTTTTGCTATGACCATAACTGCTTTGCAAGCAGTACAGAACCCCCACTAATAATCCGTGTTTTTGGCCGTCTAAAATGAATCATGTTTCTAGAAAACGTTATCCTGATGTAACAGAATGTCGTATATACAAAAAGTTAATGCGAGATAGACCGAAAATACGAGGACTGACCATAATTGACGCAAAATAACTTATTATCGCTCAACAAAAAGCAAAAATGCGGTTGATCTAAATTAAATTTTACACTTAAATTTCGTAAAAATTATGCTTTTACATATGGACAACATGATATAAGCATTTCTGAGGAAAAATTTGCTATACAAACCTTTAAAACGATATTTCGATTTAACTGGTTTCAGAATTCTTACTAAACCTAAAATTCATGCATCCAAACTTTTCTAATGATTCTGAGAAATGTGCCGAGTGTAAACATTTGTTTTTCCGTTATCCTTTTTCCCTAATATTATAAGTCAGTGTATAAAAAGTGGTCTTGTAGTGTGCTCATTATAGTGCAGCGTGCCGAGGTGGTGTTACCCAAAGATTCTCAAATGGTAGCGGGCACTTAAGTTTGGGCTTTGGATCTGCTGCAGTACAAGTATAAGCGAAACATTATCGCATCAAAACATGAACTTTATTCGTATAAAACAAAAGTTCTAAAGTAATACTTATAATACAAGAACACCAGCCTAGGCTGGGGTTGACTTGACAGAGTCCAGTTGCAAATTATACAAATGTGCAATCAACTCCCCAGCAGGCACACGCCTTGAAATGTCGTTGATTTAGAGTTGAAAACAGGTCCTGACGTTGAAATGCACATTACCAACTACTAAATCTAAGTTAGTTTTCTGACATGAAAAAGTAGTGATATTTTGACCAGAAATCATGGTGATTTTTGGTTGAAAAACTGACACTGACACAATTTCAACACTATTTCAAAGCTGGATTTCTGAGTGGAAAAAGTAGTGATACTTCATAAAAAATCACCACTAAATCGAGTTAGGTTTTTCGACATGAAATCTTAGTCATGTTATTGAACTGAAAACAGGTTGAATATTGGGAAATGAATGACTGGTTGATTGAAAATTCATTTTCTAGAGGGTGATATAGTGATTAAGTCTAACTTTTTGAAAGAACTATTATTGCAATTCTTTTTGAATTTGTAGGTATTTGTAAAGCAAAGACTAATTTTTAAAGATCATAAAGATGATAAAGATTATGTGTACATGTACTTGTACATTTTTATCCATTCTCATTATTAATTAACTGATGCATCCAAATATAATTTTTATAATTTATAATTATATTTTGATTAACCTCTTCGCCACCAAGGGAACAGCATTCTACTATACCGAAGGAAAATCCGGGATGAAGAGCTTACAGACAGTTTAGGTTGCTAAAACACACACCACAAGTGATTTCGTTGTCCATAACGGCCTCGTACATAATATTTTGTTTACCGTATTTCAGTATACCAAGACGTTTAATTCTACAGTGCTGAATGAAAGCTTGCATATCATATGGGGGTCTTGACTGCTAGCCGACAGACATGGTACTGTAGAATACACATTACTGTCGACTGCTGGTCGACAGATAAGGTCTTTAAGGGGTTAATACAATTCCCGATAATTAAAAAAAACATTTTGAAGTCAAACTTATCTTAAATAAAAAAAGAGATAAATTCAAACTTATTCATCAAAACTTAGTAATTAGAATTTGTTTCTCAAAATTCTCCCATACACAAAGAACTAGTTTTCAGTTTGCAAGTTTACACTGAAAACTTTTCTATACAGAGAACCTAAGCTATAACATTTTATCACACAACAGTGAGGTTGGGGGGTTCCTGGTTTTTCTTATCTGTACCCTGCTACACAGAACACTGGACCTGTGACTAAAGTAATTAGATAACACAGCAGGGGTGGAGGTGGGGGTTTACCCTTGCTCAATTGCATGCATGGTGTTACTTCTTTAAGTCTGTTTTTTTTGTGGTCAGCACTGACAACTAATTAAGGTGGGGAGTAATGGGTGGAGTTTTAATAATATGGCTATTCTTGTGTTTTTTTTCTCAGTTTATATGCCAAAGTTGTATGAGACACAAGCATCTGAACTGAGCATTGTGGCTTTGCTACATGATTATAGCTTCTTTAAAATTACAATATAATTATAGCCAACTTAATCAAACATTTATCAGAAACTGATTGGATAATACGCTGAAGATATAAATAATGTCACAATTGTTTGTTTTTTACAAAGAAAAAAAAAGATTTTAAAATTTCACAAAAAGAATTTCAATTGAAGACATTGAATAATACTGGTCCTATTAAAACTTAAAAATGGATATCTAGTTGGATAATATGGATTTACATATCTTGAACAATTATAATTATATTTGATGCAAAATTAGGTATCATTATATCATCAGAAATAGAATATTGAATATACAATGATTCATGAATACATGTCATCTTGGAAAGAATTAATTACTTTGAGTTGTATCCAAAGTGTAAAATATGCATATGGATAGTTATTGTATAATATTATTAAGAAGCTATAATTATGACACACAAGCTACAATGATTCAAATAAAGAAGACAATGTAAATAACCTGATTTTACCCATTGAATTCAACCCTATTTCATACATTGGATTCAACCAAAATCTATTTGCAAAATCTACATGTATTTCAACCAGATTTCACACATAAATACAACCAGATTTCAACAGTTGGTTTCAACATGATTTCACTTGTTGGATCCAACCAAAAACGGTTTGCAAAATCTACACGTATTTCAACCTGATTTCACCCATTGAATTCAACCAGATTTCAACAGTTGGTTTCAACATGATTTCACCGGTTGGATCCAACTAAAAACGGTTTGCAAAATCTACACGTATTTCAACCAGATTTCACCGTTGGATTCAACCTGATTTCAAAGTTGCGTGCCTGCTGGGTCATCAAAATCCCTGGAAATCAAAACATAATACTCTAGCATAGAAATAGTAAATCTGAGACATCAAAATCCTCTAATCAACCTTACAGCTTTGTCCTTCACACAAGGCTTGGATATCGAAACACGCACACGCAAATGGCTAGGCTTCAATCTTAAAACAAACCCTTGGTTTCACACTATGCAGAAGGAAAAGACGGATTCTGACATCTCTAACTACAAATCTATGTCATTTCAATAACAAAAACATAAGCATGATATTCCAAACCAAAAACCTCAAAGTAAATTACAAGCTAGTGACGCACAAGCATGTTATTCTAAATCAACAACCGCAAAGTAAATTAAATATTAATGAAACACAAGCTGGTTATTCATAATCAACAAGCTCAAAGTAAATTGAATATTAATGAACATAGCATTATAAAATCACAACTTTAGATTTCACCCTGAAATTAAGAAACTTTCAGTGTTTCCTGAGCCTCGTTTTTCTGGAGGTCAACTGACCCCCACTTTTGAAAACCGGGGGTCAATGCAAATTTTTGAGGGTCAGTTAGGCTTGACCCCTTCTAGTTAAACTGCAGGGTAGAAAAATAATAGACAAACAATGCTGAAATAGCTCGCAAAGCCGGTGTTCGGATTAGAGTTATGAAATGTGGGGTACCATGTATCCCATGGGTACTTAAAATGGGGTACAAGTAATATTCTGCCACATTTTCCTCAATAAATAATGTTTAGATCTTTAGATATGCCCAGTTACTAAAAAGCAATAAATTTGTTTTATTTATGATATTGATAAAAAAATTACAGTACATTGTAAATGGCTGTATATTCATAAAGATATCTGATCAGTTCACCTGTGTAGATCAGGGTAAAAAAAATAGTCAAAAATTAAACTTTACTAAAATTTTTTTATTTACGCCACAAATATAATATTTATACTGGTGGAAAGACAAATTATTGTAGTTTATTTTGCTTTTTATTTGACAAAAATCCAGTGAGTGGTTCCAAAGTTATAGTGTTTTTGCGAATATTTTTGAATTTCATAGCTAGTATTTTCCGGGGAGTTTTCCGGGGTTAAAAATTCAAGAGTTTCCGAGATTTAGTAGAACGTGTCTCCTAATGCATAAGGTATTTGTCATCGTTCGGAGACGTTGTTTCCAATTGTTTCTTTGCAGAGATCACGTTTTCCTTCGATGTATGACGTTTTGAATAAGATTTGCTAGGGTAAATTCTAACACTGGTCATTTAAGATGGATTTCATCTGCGTAGCTCTCGCCTTACAAGAAATTTTAAACTATACAGCTTGCTTTCAGTGCTGTTTTATTGCATGTATGTCTACGCTTTCAGTAAAAAATCTTGCATCCTTTGGTGAATTTTGTAACTGAATAACCCGAATGCGCATGCGTTACCACGTAACCTCGCGAACTCTTCGCCTCTCACCCTTTTGATACCACGCATGTGCAGTGACAAGTAAACAGCAGGAAATTGGCCATTCTTGTTTTGAAATTGGAATAAATAAAGAATTGCTTCATATATAGATGAAATATCGATGTTTCTTTCTACAAATACTTCTGCGTCAGTCTGACCCCATGGTAAATAATATGTGCATAAATCGCTTGATTTTGGCGTAAATTTACGCACGTTTGTGCGTAAACAGAAACACTGACTTTAGATATTAATTCATTTGAACTCTCCTTAGTTTTCAGGTTTGACCCTGAAATCAAGAAAAACATAGGTTCTATCTATCAGCATTAACATTTATACAGCATCCTCAAGCAGGACATCAGGACTTTGCGTTTGACCCCAACTCCTCCAAACCTAAATCACAAAAGAAACTTCAAACTACTTATGACATCTAAAGTTTGGGTTTGACCCCAACTCCTTCAAATCTAAATCACATTAGTTAACTTCAAATTCTAAAACTAAACTTTGGGTTTTACCCCAAAATAAAATCACCACTTACTTATCAGGTTTTACCCCAAAATCACTAATACCTTGCCATCTTCTTTCTGGTGCAACACCTGGCTCTGTCAAAATCAACCCACAATTGAGAGGTTGCTTCCCCCTTATATACACAACTTCCAGACAGACCCCAGACAAACCAGAATTACTTAGGGCACCAGTCTAATGATTGGCTGACAACTTCAGTTGCTGACATACTTTCACAGAAAAAACTTTCTGTGCTACATTATTGCCAAAACCAAAGTGAACAATATAACCAAAGAACTACAAAAGACATATAAAGGTAAAAAGTTTGATATACTTCAATACATATTTGCGAAATGGATGACAAATAATATAAACAACTTGCTGTTCACTTCAATACATTTACGAAACGGACAATAAATAATAAAAAAAACAAACGATCACTTGCTGTTCACTTCAATAATGTTCATAATATTATTTCATAATGTCCTCAACTGTAACAAATCTTTACTTGTACATTTTAGACTGGTATTTGTATTCACTGAATCATCACATATACTGTTCAAAATAATGCAGAATATTAATGTAATGGCATCAGAGACTATGCACAAAAGAAAGATCAGTATCTGTATTGCAACCAAACTGATAACACCTAATAAAAGTAAAGGTTTATGAATTTCAAGCCTTTTCACTTGTGATTACTTCAAAACACAACACTCATCGTATAGTAGTTTGGCCTTACCTGAGGAAATAAAACTTATGAAACAAAGGTTAACAAAGAAGCAATATTTGTGTGCAATTATACAAGTCCCACCAGTAAGCCCTGGACTGAATTAAAGCACTTACCAATTGTGAAGTAATAACTTGAAGCATACTCAATAAAAGATTGGGCACCAGCCCAATTTAACAAACACATGCAGGGGCTAGAATCTCTATGGTTCACAAAGCATTACATTGTTGAGGTTTGTAAGCAAACTACATTTCCAGAATCAATAAGTCAGCATTCTGTAGATTTTAAGTCTGCTGCGGATGAAATATTTGGAATTTAGCAAAGTAACATTTTATGGATTACCACATAATTCCGAGACAATAACACACTTGTCAAACAGAAATGACACTGTCTTGCATTTTGAGACAAGGCAATTAATAATGAATGAGTCATTTAAAAGGACTACATCAAATTGCATTGCAAAATTTTGCTTGTAAAAGAGAATTATGGGAAGTTTTTCAAGCAGATTATGCAAAAGTATTACATTCCAATCACTGCCATTCATTAAGCAAGAATCGTGTGTCACAATTTTCTGTCTGTTCAATGCTATATTGCAAGCATATAAATCATATATACAATTTCAATAGCAGGAACAATATACACACTTCAGGATATATAGCATATTAGTGGATATGATAATATCAAAAGTATTATGCATGTACAGAAATATCGAGAAAATAGGTAACAATTAAATTATTCTCATCCATTCAGCATAACATTCCTTTGAAAAACTTATTTTAAATGTATAATACAGCCACGTATATGCTTTTAAATGTTCGACAGTACCCAGTAAGTAATAGTAATGATAGTAGTGAGATGTTTTCAAATGTACTGTTCAATCTCTGATAGTTCAGTCTGTATACTGGGGACATATTTAGACTTCTAAATATAAACTAAACCTCAACAAAATCTACTAGTGTGCAAACAAGAAATCTTTACAGACTTTTTTCAAGTTCTAGAGTTAAGAATATATTAGTTCTTCTGGCTAATGATTTTGTGAGAAGCATATTTCACTGTTATAATTAGTTGATTGCATTACCCACTGATTTTGATTACCATGCAGAAATTGCAGCCTGTCCGAAATTACTTTGCAGGGTTGTTACTCATTCCTCCAAGTATTCCAGCCTGGTTTTCACTCATTCCTCTAGGTATCGCCCCACAACTAAAACGTTCCATTAGCTTTCAGTTCAATAGAGGGTACAGCTTAAAATAAGCGTCATCACCTAAAAATTTGAAAATAAAACCAGCCAGTATACCTCTCTGATTGAATCCATCTAGACACAGTAGCCATTAATATATTCTAATTGTAATATGACCTTTACAACACTTAATCTCCATCAAAAGATGGACTTTAACATGCAACAACCAAGAAACAAACGCAAAGAAATCATAGTCCAAACACATAGAGGATGGAGTTTAAAACCAGAGATCTATAGAGCCAGTAAAAATTACAATAAAACCTAGGGTGGGTAGGCTTTTGAGAAGACATAAGTTTTCAGGTTTTTTTGCAGATGTCATCTGGTCATTTATTCCATACCTTGGAAGCATCATTTTTGTAACTATGCTTATGATGTTGCGCCTTAGAGTCTGTCACTTCGGCAGAGATTAAGTGCTATAAAAGTTGAATCGGAATTGGAATCATATATATCAAAAATAAAGCAAAATTGATAAGTTGACTTTTGTTGAAAAGATGGAATATAAACTGTATCACCTCAAGAACTTCACCCTTCATCTATACAGCTACTCCTAGCATTGTAAAAACTCTTTTTAGGATTCAAAAAATCTCTGAAATAATTATGATAACTTTAGACTGCAGCTGTTTTCCACACTGGCAGTTGTTAAACATGCAACCATTGCAAACCATACTGTAGTTTTATCTGAATTTCTGGTTGTGTCGTTGACAATCCTAACTAAACTGTTCTTTACAATTTGGAGTTTCCTAGAATGAAATCCTGAAAGACTTCCCAACAAGGAATTGTATTGTCAAACCGACTGTTCAAATGAGCATTTGTTACCTTCACAGCTGCTTTCTGTGTCTGAGTCTCCTAAGATCCCTCAATGGTACAAAACATGCCTTACAGACACTCTGACTATGCCCAGAAAAGACAAGTTAGAGTCGAACGATACTGCTAGAAATTTTACCACTTTGACAGGATCCAGTGTATGATCAAGAATATTGACTGGCAATGACTTCAGTTTTACAAGATGTTAGCTTCTATCAGGATTGAGTTGAAACAGTTTTACTAATAAACATGTTTACTTCATCTAAGCACCTGTTTTGTCTTTCGAATGACTGATTTACATTTTAATGAGTGATGTATATGAAAAGATGAGTATCATCAGTGGAAAATGAAACTTTACAAAAGGGTGTACACCAATGACCTAACTAAGAGGTGCATTTGAACGACACCATACAAAAATCTCTTGAGTTCTGAAAGGGTTTAGCCAATCTTTATACATTGGAAATGGCTAATGAGTTAGGATATACAGAAACAATCTTATCACTGTGTCACTAATGCCAAACCCTGTCTGTAAATAACTCAGAAGTAAAGAATCGAGTGGTAAATGGTGTCAAACACAGCTGACTTATCCAGAAGAACCAGAGCTGAATCTTTCCGCTTTCACTGAAAAAAGTGGGCTCTGTTTGCCTCAGTTGAGTTACCAATTTTATATGCAGATTGATTCGTATCATCTGGACCATTTATGTGATCAATCATCTGAGAGGCAACAACTTGTAAACTAGTTAATAAAGATATAAAATATATACCTGATACACAACGGTAATTCTTCATATCATCACGTGGCAAAGAAGTCTTTTTAATTAGTGGTGTTACAACTACTTTCTTGAAACTATCTGGAAAAGCCCTCAGATAAGGAGCAGTTTACCAACTTTGTTATTGATGGGGGAAGAATATCTAAGCATTCTTTCACAAGAAAAGTGGGCCAGTGGTTCACAAGCAGGATTTTGTGGGAGATTTAGTGAGTAGTATAGGGGGCTATTTAGTCACACAAATAGTCACACAATCTACGTGGTCCCCCTGGGGGGTTGTATAGATTTTTGTGACCAGCAGTCACGGCCCATCCGTGTGAGGAGGGGGATATGGGGGAGTTGGGGGTTGTATAGATTTTTGTGACCAGCAGTCACGGCCCATCCGTGTGAGGAGGGGGGATATGGGGGAGTTGGGGGTTTACTTAATGCAGGGTGTGTTAATTGTCTGTGAAAATATATATTGGGTAGTAAACCGATTTCGCTTTCATAAACCATCGAGATGTCGAAGGAGCAAGATCACGCAGTAGACGGTAGAATCGGAGGCTTTTCATTCGGGACCAGTTCTACAAATGGACCGACTATGTCGAAGGAGCATACCGGCAACGCTAGAATAGGAGGCTTTGCATTGTCAACGAATCAGGACACTGTTGAGAAAGGTGTATTCGAAGGTTTCTCTGTGTTGAAGCATACTAAATATTTGCTTTATTCGTCTAGAATGGCAACCTTTAATACATGGCCAAAAGCCATGCCTATCACTGCCAAAGAATTAGCGCATGCAGGATTTATTTATACTGGCTACTCCGACAAGGTACATTGTCCCTGGTGTAGCATTACTTTGTACTCTTTCGAAACTAGAGACAGCGCTTACGAAGAGCACCTGAAGCACAGTAAAGGATGCCATTACCTTCTGATGACAGTTCCCGACAAGTTCACCGACATCAACGGATTATGTCCTACAAAGGGACACGGACTATTTTAAAAAATTCTAGAATATAGAAACACATACACGCACATTTTTTCTCCCAACCAATCAAATTGCAGCAATTATGGTCCCACCAAGCGAAGCACCCTGTCTTATTGTCACGCCAATCAAATTGCAGCAATTATGGTCCCACCAAGCGAAGCACCCTGTCTTATTGTCACGCCAATCAAATTGCATGAATTATGGTCAAAATGCTGGATTTAGCGTCACACCAATCAGAAGCAGGCATTCGATTATAAAATTGATGAGCATCTCTATAAATATATCGCAACGTAGCATTCGGGCAGCAAACATGGAATTGTCAGCAGAAAAGAGCAAGTTCAACGAGACTACTTTCGTGCGTCTCAGCAAAAACAACCGTTACATTTGCTTTTCCAGTAACGTCTGGAAGAAGCTTTCAAATCAATTCCATAGCATAACCGAGGCTCTGAAGAATGAACAAAATTTCAAGTTCGAACTTACCAAAGAATCTAACCTGGAGACGCTTCCCTTTTACGGCAAGATGTACGTCTGTTTTAAGAGGAATAATCTGTACATCAATTTGGACGAAATCCAATGGAAAGAGTTTCAAGAGAAAGCCCTCGAGATTTTCTCACCGGCGGATAAAGAAAACATTCCTCCTGAACCTACCTTAACCAAGTACCTTTACAGCGCTGAGCACGGATCTCCTAAATCGTTCTTCTCCAAGACGTCTCTGAAGCAGTACGCCGAACAGGAAGGGTGGCCCTACACTATAACCGAGAAAAAGGCTCCTGCCCCGGACAAACAGAAACTCGTCAGACTCGTTAGAGCCTATATGACCCAAAAGGCAGCGTCGGATCTCGTTAGAGAGCACTGTTATGGTTGTCAATACGACATGCCGGGACAGAGGGACCATAGCTGTTTAGAAGAAGACGCGGAACAAAATTACTTGCATTTGATCTCTTTAAGTAACGTGGCAGAAAACGTCGAGAAAGTTTTCAAGATTTTAGGACTACAAGAAGTCGAATATGCGCCATTGGAGGAAACTACCCTACCAGTGTTAGAGACTATTCCCGAAGACTACAAACTGCTGTTCCGAGAGACCCTATAAACTTTCAATTTCTCTATGTTTTATGTGAAATGTTCAATAAAATATGTGTACTCTGTAAATATTAGTTTTTTTCCAGGGTTTCCTGGTCCCCCCTTCCTCGGAAGGTATTATTTGTTCGCAGACAAGGGTATCGTCTCGGGACCCCAACCGAGACTCATTGTTGCCAGGATTCTATCACTTGACCATCTTTTAGCACTCTCACATTTATTAGGTCGTTACCGAATCTGGCTTCACCGTACTGTAATCCAGCCATCGCACACTCTTTGGCATCCGCATATTTCTTCTTGCTGGGTAATTTTTCCAAGTATTCTATCGTATACGTATACTTTGCGATACTAGGGTGATATCTGACATGCTCCATCCTTTTTTTTTTGATTTGTTTTTATTTTTTTTTGTTTTTTTTTTGTATTTTTTATTTATTTTTTTTGTATTTTGTCTGTACTTTTATAACACTTCTAACTCTAGTAAAACAGCATTAACTTTGTTATCCAAATCTTTTTCGGATTTTATTCCAGTCACAATCGTTTTACCGCTTTTATAAACGGTATAATGTATCCCCTCTCTTATAAAGCACACAGCATGAAAGATTTCCGGTTCATAAGAACCTTGCATCCATTGTACTATTTTGCAATAGTCTACTTTTCCTCGTAAAGTATATACAGCACTCATAGTAAGCGTTTTGATTTTCTTCATCCTTACCGGATATCCCATTCTTTCCACTAGCCTGGCGTATCGTCTCATTTGTTCTTTCCCTCCGTGACAAATAATTTTTCCGGTAGAATAAATCATGCAAGTGCATCCGATTTTCCTGTGTCTCCACAATAATCTTTCAAACGACAAAGAATGGTACTCGATGTCGATCTTCGTTTCTGCCATATCGCGCAGATTTAATGGACATCCCAAATCGCTGTAAAGCACTCGATGCGTTAACTTGGCCATCTGGACTCGAACTGATCATTAAACCAAACTCTCTTCCGTATATATCTTCAAATGAGCATTCGGTTCGTTTAAGGGTTTTTTGGTATACTGGTATATTATCCGATAACCTCCTACTAAACCCAGAAGCGAAAACGGAATGAATGTTAAAAAGAATGGCCACAAGAAAACTTCGTTACCTTCCGTTATTTCAATCGTAGATAGAGAGTCTCTTGGACAATCGCTATTCACGTAGATATGGCTGCTCCATCCCTCCAGCTCTCTACAACTGGAATACCTATTGCCAATCCAATTTAACATAGCAAGATTAGGCCAGTCATCTAAATCCGGTATTTGGGATAAGCTGCTATTAACAATATCCAGCATATCAATATTCCATATATCCGAACTATTAAATCTCGGAAACTCTTCTATTTCTTTACAGGATATTAAACTCAGAGACTCGTAGCATCGACACACCGCTGGTTCACCACAAGGTTTGCAATAAAACCCGGGTATCCAAAAGAAAATCAAGAAATACTTCGCATACATCCCGAATGATTCATTTTTAGACCTGTTCCTCCCCTTTTATAGACTTCTTTATAGGATATTTCTGGCAGCATCCACTCTTATTTCAGCCGGAAAAGATGCGTACAGCAAGACGGTAGCATTTTCTTCTAAAGCCTTGGCAAATTTTAAATTGATTCTGGTATGCCCGCATTTCTTCTGATTTACCACATCCCAGCCTACTCTTCCCAAAATTCTAAATATGTATATGCAGTAACCGTTGGGATATTCTTTCATTTCTATACACCGACCGTATCTAGGTTCCTCGCACATCAGGGTCCAGTAAGCTTCAGAAAAATCTCCATTGGTATAGTTAGGCGTAATAGCTTGAGATGGAACGGACACTCCATCTACCATAACCTCTGCGAAATTTAATTGGTAATTTTTAAAATTAAAGGGATTTTCAGAGTAATTACCATTGAATGCGCTTCCGCTGCACAACACTATTTTGATCTCAGAGGGTATGCTCCCGTGATACACGTCATCGGCAGACCACCCGTAACTTCCCTTTTCTATATTGAAAGCTTTTAAATCGGACTTCCAAAACGGGTACACGGCGCATTGCTTTGGTATTCTTTTTTCATGCGCTACCACCATACCAGGGCTTAGTTTCACCTGACAGACTCTCAAAGAGGCGTATTGTATTTCAACTTTGTAGTCGTCGGTAGTCTCAGCCATGAGTCGAAAAGGATCTTCGTGCTGGTAAAGTTTCATACGAATTCTAATACCATTGATGATAAATTTCTTTTGTTGACAAATATCCATTCTAATAGGGCCTTCTAAAAAGACTGTATTACCTTTACTCGTCCGTTTGTACCTTCGGTCGAACCCGATATTACTGGTCGAGTCGCTATCCATTGCGTCATAAGAGTCTTTATGGAATAGTTCGTTATTTAATATTCCCTTGGTATCTCCGATGTTACTGTTTAAAAGGGCGTCTAAATACGCTTTGTAAGGATAATAAGAGCCCACGCTTGCGGTAATCAGCCTCTGGTTTAACTCGATGTCTACTTGTCTGAACAAACTTTGCAATCCAAGGTTTGCTAAACATACTTTGTCCTCTTCGGTCACAGGTTTATCCTCCCCCGTTACGATGCGTAGGCCCACTCTCAATCTACTTCTATTTAAATCGATATATGCGGCAGAATTTCCGGGTATATCGAATTCTAAGGGAGCATTTCTTCCTATCACACCCTGAGGGGCATAGGGAATCCATTCCGTTTTTTCAATGAAAGAATCCGTATGGGTCTCTTCGAACAAATGCAAATTAGATTCGTACACCTCCATCACGAAAATATATCTTTTCGCACCGTCCTTCGACCTCTTATAGACTTTTTAACCCTCTTGACCGTTGTATTTTTCCTCTTAGTTTTTTTTATTTACGCTATTATTACCAGTCTTCTTTTTTTTCTGAGTCGGTTTTCCCGTTCCAGCTTTCTTTTTCTGCGCCTGTTTTCTCGTTCCAGCTTTCTTTTTCTGCGCCTGTTTTCTCGTTCCAGCTTTCTTTTTCTGCGCCCGTTTTCTCATTCCCGTCTTCTTTTTCTGCACCGGTTTTCCCGTTCCTCTCTTCCTTTTGACCAACATTTCAGCCATTTCGGTTTGCTGTTGCACCGGGCTGATTAATTTAAACGGATGGTAACCTTTGGGTATCCACATATTTTTTCCTTAGATACAAGGTACACTCGATATCGCTCAGTTGGTAAGGTTTTAAGTTTTGATCGAGAATACTCAATCTTATACTCCGCACCTCTGATTTATTCGTTTCTACGAAATATGGTAGCGTATATTGAGCCTCTTTCCCGTCCACTCTCCGTAACACAGGATACTGACTTCCCTTTAAAAAACTCTCTTCGCAAAAGTCCGCTAATACGTAAAAAGTAGATTTCTTTGGGGCCCTTACTTTAATATCCGTCAAGGCTACCTCCCACTTTCCTTGTAAAAGCAAACTTTTTGGCAAATCCACGATAAAATCGTTAGGCCTGTTGAAAGGGTGAACCTCTAAGGAATCCTGCCAGCCTATGTAGAGAAACATCTCTTATAAACTTTTCAAATCTTTATCGGCCACCCAAGAATCAAATTTTTTGGGCCAATGCAACCACCTTACCAAATGTTCTTTGCGACCTTTAGTTTTACGCGTTTTTAGCACTTTGCTAATTTTCCACTTTCTATTTTCGTCGCTTTGCTCCACTTTCTGCAATTCGGCTTCGTAGAAGCTTCCTTTTATATCTTCGTCCAAAAAGTCTTTTAAACGATACACATTGATTCCATCCCTCTTATAACGCGCCCTTATTTTGAATATCTCACCGGTCCATTTGAAATCGTATTCCCTGTCGAAAAGGGTTTTAGTGTGAGTAACTCTTACGTTATCGCCTACTTTAAACTTATAAGGTTTCAGCCGGAAATTTTCGTCCTTTTCAGGCCAATAGGAATACCACCAGACCGATCTTTCGTTACTCCGACCCACCCTCGCAGGGGGCATACCTATGGTTCTATGATAGCTATAGTTATAAGATCGTACAAGCTCTTCTAAATGGTCTATATATTTCTCCTTGTCGTAATGAGTGATGTATCTATAAATCATCTTTTTCAGGGTTTTAATTACTCTTTCGGCGAAATTCGCTTTGGTCTCGTTTTGACTGGTATAAAATTCTATTTTTTCATCTTTCAAAAGCCCTTGTACTTGCTTATTAGAAAATTCTTTTCCTTGGTCGAAACGGCACTTTTTAGGTTTGCGCCCCTTTCGAAAAATATCTTCTAAAGCGGCTTTGACCTCTTTACCCGTTTTGTTCTTTAAAGGTCTGACAAAAAGGTATTTTGAGAAGACGTCGATGGCAACTAACAGGAACTTTATTCCGTCATTCTTTTTTGCCAAAGACCCTACATCCATTAAATCTACGTCCCATTGACTGTCTATTCCTTCTACCACTACTCTGCTACGTCTTTTTGGTTTACGCGACTGGCGATGTAAACTGTATGCGTCTTTATTTTTTAGCCAAGTTGCCACCTGGTTCTTCGTCACATCGAAATTACCCTCTTCTTTCAAGTAGCGATATAACTTCTGCGGTCCCGCAAAACTAGCCGGATTCCCCGGATCGAAGTAATTCTTCTCCAGAAACTGTTTCCATGGGGTCATCCCTGTTTAACAGCTGTAAACAATGTCGTAATATACCGAACCAAAATCCCTTTCCAGTGGGATCGAACAAGGCAGCTATTACCACCACCAAACACACAGCTATTCGACAGATGTAACCGATCTTCATTTTGGTAAAACTGTTAATCCTTGACCCACTCTTATAACTTTTGCCAAGTACGGCCCGTCTTTTTATCTCGTCTTGGAAATGGGTTTTTTCTACGGGTAACTACGCTTTTAGGAACATTGACCTCGCCTAGTATTTCTAGAAAGGTCCCGTAATGGGGAGGGGGAGATTCGCCGTATTCTTGTAGACTATAACGTACTAGGTCTGTAATGTGACTACCCTCCAGGCATTTATCGTTGTAAACCACTTCACCGTTATTTTTCCACTCAATACTACCCTGTATGTAACTGAGTAATGAATCCGCTTTACGCTTTAAAGATTTTGGCATAGCCGATACGATCAATTCTTTCTCCAAACCTTTATTTTTAGGTTTGTCTAGCCCTTCCTCGTAAGGCACTAACATCATTTTACGTACGCTTTTCATAATCTCTTTAATACGGGGGCTGCTACACGTAATACAAGTTTAATAACTTTAGCCTTCCTTTTTATGTCGCTTTTGCTACCTTTACGGGCAAACTCCCTCAGAAAATTCTTGTATTTTTTCAAAGCTTTTTTATCTTCTTCCGTAATCGGCAAATTTCCCAATAGTAAGTTAAACACCGTTTCCTTCAGAACTAAAATTTGTCCTTTGTCGGCTATCTTCAAAAACGACGATAGCTGTTTATCAGTCGCCTCCGATAAATAGAGTAACAGACTCTTGCTCTTCGCATCCATGATATGACATCGAACTTTTACTCAGTCCCTTTTATAGTTTATCGGTACGTAGACCAAAGGATCTTCACCCGGAAATATATTGGTTCTCAACCTGTATGCGTCATCGCCATTAGCCGTGGAATCGATCACCAAATATCCGTATTTACGAGAAGTAGCGTCCTCGTACGCCTCCACTAATGCTTTATTATTGCCCGGAAACATTTGTTTTCCTAAAGCGGATATCTGTTGCCCATCCCTTATATTTCTAAACAAAACCGTGTAATGAGTGTTTAAGGCTATAGTTCTCGCGCATTTGCCTTGCCTGAAACAATTGTGACTAACAAAAAACACGCTAAGATTCGAGTGGTGCGCTCCCTGAACGAACAACCTTTCCATATCGGGGTTCTTAACCACGCCTTCTGAGAGGTCGTCCAAAATCACGAGATTATGCATTCCATCCGCAAAATTTTCTACCTCAGCCCGACTCGGTATGCCTTCTAGAAATTCTATACCCTCCACTTCCTTTTTCATGCTGTCGAAAGTATCTTGGTAGATACCGTAACAATACAATATTTTGTTTACCGGTTCCGAAAACATGACATTCTTGTTCCTAAGTAAGCGAAACAACCATGTAGTTTTTCCGCTTTTGGTTGCTCCGGATACGCAGGCTGTGGATGCCGCTTCGAAAGGTAAGGGTACAGCTTCATTAGGTTTATCGTGAAACCTCTGAATATGTCTCTTGTAGTTATAGCCTTTAGAAAAGCTTTTATCGCATTCACTACACGTTTTCATGGTGGTCATTTTTAAGAATAAAATGTCTTTTGCTTTTATAAAATCTTAGTTTTTAGGGTAATTAGAATTAGGGTTTAAGGGCTTTAGATTTAGGGTTTAAGGGCTTTAGATTTAGGGTTTAAGGGCTTTAGATTTATGGGTTTAGGGTACTTAGAGCTTAGGGTTTAAGGGCTTTAGATTTATGGGTTTAGGGTACTTAGAGCTTAGGGTTTTAGGTTAAGGTGGCTCCTAAATGGCTCCGGATGGCTCTTTAGTGCTCCGGAGGAGCTCCAAATGGCTCCGGATAGCTCCTAATTGGCTCCGGAGGGGCTCCGAAGGGCTCCTAAAAGGCTCCGAAGGGCTCCTAAATGGCTCCGGAGGGGCTCCGACATGGCTCCGGAAAGGCTCCGAATGGCTCTTAAGTGCTCCGGAGGAGCTCCTAATTGGCTCCGGAGGGGCTCCGAAGGGCTCCTAAAAGGCTCCGAAGGGCTCCTAAATGGCTCCGGAGGGGCTCCGACATGGCTCCGGAAAGGCTCCGAATGGCTCTTAAGTGCTCCGGAGGAGCTCCAAATGGCTCCGGAGGAGCTCCAAATGGCTCCGGATAGCTCCTAATTGGCTCCGGAGGGGCTCCGAAGGGCTCCTAAAAGGCTCCGAAGGGCTCCTAAATGGCTCCGGAGGGGCTCCGACATGGCTCCGGATAGCTCCTAAATGGCTCCGGATAGCTCCTAAGTGCTCCGGATAGCTCCTAATTGGCTCCTAAATGGCTCCTAAATGGCTCCGGATAGCTCCTAAGTGCTCGGAGGGGCTCCGGATAGCTCCTAAATGGCTCCGGAGGGGCTCCGGATAGCTCCTCGCAAATCAAGTTCGGTTAAGACTAATAAAGACCAAGACATATTGCAGTTCATTTTATTGATAGAAAATCTCAAATTGTATAACAAATCAAATAAATCAAATCACAAATTAAATAACAAATACCAATTTTTAAAGGATAATGCAATAACGAAAATAATGATGTACAAAAGAAAACATTATGTACAAACAAGTATAAACTTAATAATCTACGTAGCCATAGGGCACAGTGTCCATATTAGCCAAGACCCTCCTTTTGTCGTACACGACGGAATACGACTTCAATTGCCGTCGATTGTACACTTTTTGATTTTTAGGATCCCTGCATATTTGCCGTGAATTTTCCAGCTTCGTCCCCAGCGTGTTGCCGTGAAAATGCCAGAGAAAGACTTCCGAACACATGGTCCTAAAGTTGATCTTCTTGGCATTTTGGTGGTTAAGAGTAAAGCCCTTTACTTTACACTGGGTGTCTCCGTCGTTCAGGAGATAGGCATAGTTTTTAGGACCAGCCGAGACGAATTCGACGATATGTTTACCGTCCAACTCATCCGTCAGGTCACCCAAAAAGTCACCCACCGGGGGTTCTTCTTCGCCCTCTTTGACGACGTAGACAACCGAATCAGTGTCGAAGTACAAGACTTTTCTGTCTAACTTTTCGAGCACCTCGTACAGCCTCAGTCTCGCGTGTGCAGTCGTGAAGGCTGCCAGGAAGACGTTGGTCGTCGCATTTTCGCCGAGGTAACCTCTGGCATATCTCCAGTCCACCTGCACCAAGTCTTGGCTAATGATATGCCAGTCCAGGATTTCTTTGTCCGTGCTGCTGAGAATCCTCAGAAATTCTGCTTCTTCTGAGACTATGAGGCTCTGTCTCTGATTTTCTCTTTGGCCAAATTTGCCCCAGAAGCTGTAAGAAAAAAATTATTGCGAGCCATTATTTAAATATATATATATATATATATATATATATACCTAAGTTACGATCTATTACAACGCATATAAGCATAAGTTAAGCTATATAACATTAGTATATAAATATATTTACCTGTTTAGGCATAATTTGGCAAGGGACCGCAAGCCTGGATTCTTCTGGACCTTTTCTCTCGCCAAAGCAATTCCTTCTCTACGCTCGTAGGACGAGAGGTAGGCATCTTTGTCCTCCTCCGTCTTGCACCATTCCGGCCATCCTGAGGACTCTTGTTTCACCTTGAGAAATGCGTTTACGTACTCTGAAAAGAGCCCTCCTTTACCAGTCCGCGGGTCATACTGGGTACTTTCTGGCCAGTGGTACACCTCGTAGACGCGAACTATTCTGTAGCCCTTATCTATTGCTTTCCGAATTTCCAGAGTGGTCCAGGTCCCCAACAAGACGCGCTGCTCGTCGGAACAGGAACAGCCCTTCTGGTTCTTGTTTTCGGCGCAGGTTCTGCACAGTGGAAACAACAGCTTTCCGTGGCACCGAACGGGGAGTACGGGATGGTAGAGATCATTCGGTGGCAGCATCTTTACTTTGGCAATACCGAAGTAGTCCCGGATATCAGCAAATTCTGACGTGATGACGGTCGGATGGCCCACAGGGTATCGGTCGTATTTGTTGACCGTGGGGTATAGAGATGTAAAGTCGACATACTTTATCTTTTCTCCCTCTTCGGCCTTTCTATACATTTTCACGGCATTGGTTCTACCACCGAAGAAGGCATCCCTGGGTTCCAGTCTCTCCTCTAGATCCAAGGTCTCCACGAATGCGACCAACTCCGGATCGTTTTTCAACTGCCGTCTGAATTCGTGATCCCATTTCGTAGCGACTTTAATTCCGGCTTCTTCCAGGACCCTCACCTTTTCCATGGTTTGGGCATATCTTTGGGCCATGGATTGTTTGTTATAAGGATCCATGGACTCTCTGTCTTGACAAAGACATCCGTGGTGCACGCAAGAGTTGTATTCTAAGCACACATTTTCACAGGTTACCGGATCGATGTAAAATCCGTCCAGCCTGTAGTACCTACCACTAGGGGCAGGAAATCTGACCTCACCCTCGTTCAAGGCATGCCTGATCTTGACTCCTCGTTTATGAGACTCCCATTCTAGCCATTGAATCGAGATTTTGCTATATTGGTCGCGTGCCACGTAACCACCGGCTGGAATCATGGCCAGAGGGGAACTCAAGAATTTGGATTCCACGGCTTCTACCGGATTACCTCGCTGAAAAAACTTCTTTCCTTTTTTTATCGCCTCCATCTTTTTTACCGGCTTTCCTTGTCTGATGGCCTCATCTATGGCTTCTCGGGTAGCTAATTCGTGCTTCTCCGTGAGGAATTTACTTCTGAACACGTTCATGCAGACGGATGCGATTGTAAGGTAAGCAAATGGGTCCACTCCATTTTGAATGGCTCTCTCCACCTCTTGGGATTGGGGATCGGAGTCTCCGGTGATACCGATGAGTAACTCTCGAAATTTCATGCAGGCCTCTCTCAGCAACTGTACGTCATTCCTGCAGTACAAGAGCATCTGCTGTTGGAAATCGAACTCATCCGTCCGCTCGTTGTACCACTGCAGAAAGCTCTCTCGGTCCGAGGAAGACATGGAATCTATGCCGTAGTCTTCCACTGGTGGATAGGGACCCTTGTAATTCCATTGCTGATTGGTATTGAAATAATGAGGGAAATAGCCTTTGGCTAGCTCTTTCAGCCCAAATGCCTTCGGGAGAGCAGCCAGTCGCATGGGCAGGAAGTTGGCGGAATCCAAGACCCTGATATCGTAACCTTTTTCCAGGTGCATGAGCATGATCTTGGATCCGTTATAGACCAACTTGGGAACCGATCCGTTTTGGACCAGATACGACAACAAGAAATAATTGTCGTAGCTCTTGCCATTATGAGCTATAGCTGTGAATCGACTCCTTTCCTTAGTGAAAAGCCACTCTCCGAACAGCTTCTGGGTGTCGGGGCCTGAAAAGATTACCTCCCTTTTAGCGCAGCCGTCGCAGGGTTCCCCGGAATACTCTCCGGATTTGGCATCCATGCGGTTGCATAGATGACATCTGGTCCCGCAAGAATGGCACTTTGAATCGGGAGTGCAAGGTTCATCCAGACAGACTCGGCATACGGTCTGCGCTACCACAAAGTTGGGCACGTGAACTCCGCTTTCCTGGGTACACTCGAAATCGAAGAATACGTACTTGCACTGTCTGTCCTTCGGATCCCTGATCCTGAGATAGCACAAGTGTTCTCCTACGTAGTACTCATCGCAGGATCTGCATTTAAATTCCCAGCAGCGGTGATCATTCTTGCTCCTCTTGGCGGTCTGTAAGACGGTCTTACAGGTTTTGCATTTGTAATAGACGCCGCAGGGTGCGGGAATCTCCTTTTTTCGGATGGTTTTACACTTTTTATGGTGGTTGAAGCAGTCCGTAGATCTGCATTCCATGTTACAATCGTCGCAAACGGTAGTCTTTCCCCTCGGACACTTGGTCCTTCTACAGGCTCGGCAAAATTCCTCGCATACGTGTTTGTTCCTGTCATTGAAAGCTTTGAGACACTTATACGTCGACGTCCAAAGCTTCTTCGAACTTTGAAATGTCGGCCAAAGAGCACGGGCGGTCCGTAGGGACTCCGGCTAATGCGTGGTACTGCAGAGCCATCTTTTTCTGCTGGCTATTCCTACGGTTTTGGTCCCCTTTTCTCATATTGTTGTACGCCTTTCTGGCTTCCCGCTTTGCTGCATCGGTTTCCGCGTTGACCACTTCCCAGTGAGCCAGACACACGGCTATAGCCCTGGCTAAACAAAGATGGTCTCTATTGCTAATGGTAACGATGGATTTTTTGGCCTTAGAGTCTTTTTCTACATTGACAATTGGTTTTTTAGGACCGCTCCCTCTTTCGAATTGAGCGATGCCCAGTTGGATTTGAAATTTGTCAGTCACGAGAATCCCTTCGTTACTGTTCAAGGCAGCCATCACCGCCTCCAGGACAGCTTCTGCCGTCATTTCACTGAGGGGCCTCGGTCTGACAATAATGGGGTCGCTCAAGTTTTCGGCAACGATGTACATACGGGCCACCGCGTCCCCCGGATAGTCTTGGCTTCCCCTACGGATGACTTCTTCGAACATCTCGAGAAGCTCGGTGCCGAGATCGCGTATCGGTATCCCATTGACTTCCTCCCGGAATCTTATTCGGAAAGTATGCTCCCTCAATACTTTACCTGTAAAAATAGAGAAAAAATTTAGACTACTGTACGCATAAGGACCCTACATACAAAAATAAGAATGAAATGTTACCCACCTTTGAAACTACTCGAACCTAACGACTCGACTTCGTAGTATTTGGTTTCGGGTGGTGCGACTTCGTACTTCTTTTTAGAAGGACTGTCCTCTGAACCCGAAACCGATCTCTTGTTTGACCGAGGAGCTGAAGAACATGATAAAAAAGGTTTAAGGGGTTTATAGAAACGTTTAGTTCAACACAAAATCAAAGTGTATGTGTAAAAATTACAAAAATAGGAAGCCGAAATACTTACAGTTATCGGGATCTAGGAGCAAGGCCTCATCCGTCGCGTCGAATGAATCGTCCCACCATTCAACGGCTCCAGGGGCATCTGGTGCGGTCACTGGAGAAACTGCCCCGATTCTGCTGCTTCGTGAAAGTCGGCTGCTTCGCGAAAGTCAGCTGCTTCTAAATCATCCTGGAACGAATCGTCCCACCATTCTCGAGGGGCACCCTCTGGATCCGGCGTTGAATCTGACTTGGTTCCGGATTGGTCGGCTTCCTTTGCTTCAGCAGTTTCCATTGGCTCATCCATCCGCATTGCCCCGGGAATTTGGGTCGGTTCGGTTGGTTCATCTTGGTCGGCTTTTGCTGGTAGACCCTGGTCAGTCATAGCTGTTTGGTCTTGGTCGGGCTCTGTTTCTTCCTCTTGGTCCGGCTCGTCGAACAAAGACTGGTCCCACCATTCTATACGACTATCGACTTCTCTGGGCGTTTCGGTGAGGATGGACTGATCAGCAAAAATGTCGCTGTCCCACCAACTCAGATCGCTTTCCGGTTCGGGCAGGCTATCCGGTAGTGACCAGGATTCGTCTAATAAAAAACAGAAACAGGTATTATAAATTGTCCTTAATAAAACACTTTTCAAAAGAATTAGGTACTGAGCAAATAGCAACTTACGATCAGCGCTGCCCGATCTAAGAATGGCCAGTCTGTCCAGGACTATCGGATCTTGGTGAATCTCTAGTGCCTCTGCCCATTCTAAAAGCTTCCCAGAATCTTGGAAAGAATCCACTTTTGCTCGAAGAGTCGCCATCTGCAAAATTAAATTACTTGTACAGTAGCATGAACAGTTATGATAATATATGCCAAATTACTCTCAAAACGTTTATGTATAAAGTCTGGAAATTTTAAAAGTTAAGAACGGGATATAACATTTATGCTATAAAATATATGGCCAGGAATATCTTTGGAAAGTGCATTTATAAACAAAACGATGGCCGATTTTCATTTTAAAAACAAGTTTTATGTACCAGTCTACTATTCTGTAGAAGAAACTAAATTTAAAATAATGGCCAGCAAGTTTGTAAACAAGACGATGGCCGATTTTCATTTTAAAAACAAGTTTTATGTACCAGTCTACTATTCTGTAGAAGAAACTAAATGTAAAATAATGGCCAGCAAGTTTGTAAACAAAACGATGGCCGATTTTCATTTTAAAAACAAGTTTTATGTACCACTCTACTATTCTGTAGAAGCGACTATTGTAAAGTAATGGCCAGCAAGTTTGTAAACAAAACAATGGCCGTTTTTCATTTTAAAAACAAGTTTAAGTACCAGTCCACCGTGCTGTAGAAGAAAATAATGTAAAATAATGGCCAGCAAGTTTGTAAACAAAACGACGGTCGTTTTTTATTTTAAAAACAAGTTTTATGTACCAGTCCACCGTGCTGTAGAAGAAAATAATGTAAAATAATGGCCAGTAAGTTTGTAAACAAAACAATGGTCGTTTTTTATTTTAAAAACAAGTTTAAGTACCAGTCCATCGTGCTGTAGAAGCAGATAATGGCCAGCAAGTTTGTAAACAAAACAATGGAGGTCGTAGCAGTGGGGCGAATCGTCTGCTTCGCTTTAAAGAAGTTTTAGTACTAACCCCGTAGTTCGGCAGATTCGGTAGAAGACGCGTTTGGAAAGCACGTTTGTAAACAAAGAAATGGAGGTCGTAGCAGTGGGGCGAATCTTCTGCTTCGCTTTAAAGAAGTTTTAGTACTAACCCCGTAGTTCGGCAGATTCGGTAGAAGACGCGTTTGGAAAGCACGTTTGTAAACCAAGATATGGAGGTCGTAGTTGTGAGGCCTAGTTCATTTTACAAAGAAGTTTAAGTACCAGTCCACCCTGCTGTAGAAGCAGATAATGGCCAGCGAGTTTGTAAACAAAACAATGGCCGATTTTCATTTTAAAAACAAGTTTAAGTACCAGTCCATCGTGCTGTAGAAGCAGATAATGACCAGCGAGTTTGTAAACAAAACGATGGCCGATTTTCATTTTAAAAAGAAGTTTAAGTACCAGTCCACGAATCGGAAGATTCGCAGACGTCTTCCGGTAGAAGATAACAGCTAGCCCATTTTCAACCAAAACAATGGCCGTTCCCCTTTTTATTTACAAAGAAATCATTTTGCTACAGTAGATTCATTAGTATCAAGTTCTAGTACAAAGTTGCTAGCAATTACAAGTACATAAAATGTTTTTACTGCCACGAAATCCCCACGGATCACCATACTGTAGAACAAGATAGTGGCTTTCTACCAGTAAACGCCCACACCGATGTTAATATTTTGAAGTTAAATTGACAGCTTTATATTTCATTCATCTTCTATGAGATTGTCAAATAATGTACAATACAATAACTGAGATACATATTGTTATATTTGTTTCGAAGCTTTATATTTTAACATTTTATCTCTATTATTGGCCATTTTACCTCAAACCAGAAATACCATTGAATGCCCATACGCTTTAAGTATGTTGTTCAGCTACTAAATTGTTATATTTTGATTTCAAAGCAACTGGTACAGCTGCTGACACTCTAAGTTAGATCCTTGCACATTGTGTGTGTGTGTGTGTGTGTGTGTGTTGTGCTTGTCAGTATATTTATTAATTTTTAAGTAGTAAATTATATTCAGTTACTACCCTATTTTCAGTTATTGCTTAGAATAAATATATCTGTGTCTTGGGGAAAAGTATGGTTATAAATGTAAATAAAAAAAATGCCAATGATTTCAATAGAAAGTATGTATAATGCTTTTTTTATAATTGAGTTATTAGCAGAGTGCATTGTGGAACAGAACATTTTTTCTTAAGGCATATATATTAGGGCATTACGGTTTTTAAGACTAAGGTGTAATCGAAGTGTACATTTTGATTTTATTTGACCAAAAATATACAACTACATTATGAATTCATTTGAGTTTTTGGGTTATTTTTCATTATGCATCCATTTATGGCTTGGGTTACATTGTAAATTTTTTAAATTTTTTTATATATTACTATTAGTAATGCATTAAAGTCTAATTACTTCTTTTCATAAAATTTAATGATAAATACTTTGAACGATGTAGAAATAGTTATCCAAAAACACTAATTGTATCATATTACAACAAAGGTGAAGAGCTTAAATCTGTGTTGAAAAGGTGACAAGAAAATCCGGAATAATATTTTTGAATTGCAAATCCTTGCTTTTTATAGGGACATTTTGGTGGTGGATTAAGGGATGTTAAATGGAAATCCCGGAATTATAGGCACACCAATCAAAATGCTGGCATTATAGTCACGCCAATGGGATTTCAGGATTTCAACAGTGCAGTTATTTTGAAAATTCCAATATTTTTTGTTTTTGCAGTAATAAATATTACATTGGTTGTATCAGCAATATCAGTTATTGGTTTGTCATTAGATTTAATTATTCATCTATTTCCGTTATGCTAGCAGTTAGTGGTTTGTTGGAATATAGTCAGACCAATCGGATTTCAGGATTTCAACAGTGTAGATATTTTGAAAATTCCAATATTTTTTTGTTTTTGCAGTAATAAATATTACATTGGTTGTATCAGCAATAGGAGTTATTGGTTTGTCATTAGATTTTATTATTCATATATCCCCGTTATGCTAACAGTTGGTGGTTTGTTGGAATATAGTCACACCAATCGGATTTCAGGATTTCAACAGTGTAGATATTTTGAAAATTCCAATTTTTTTTGTTTTTGCAGTAATAAATATTACATTGGTTGTATCAGCAATAGCAGTTATTGGTTTGTTACTAGATTTAATTATTCATATATTCCCATTATGCTAGCACTTTGTGGTTTGTTATGGGACCTTAATTACTCCCTGCATGGCCATATTTGCTTGGTTTCAAAATTGGGGAAAAAAATTTGGATTCTAAATTATGGAAGCCGTAACAGCTAACCTCCTCGTGGTGGCTTCTGGAAATTTCCACTTTGTGGAAAGCTAATAGCTGTTTTTTCCCTCCACAAAAGGGTGACCAAATGAGTCATAAAGCCCAAAGTCAAAACCCCCACGTTGTACCATAATACCTTTTGTGACCGAATGAGTCATAAAGCCCATAGTCAAAAACCCTACGTTGTACAATAATACCTTTTATGACCAAATGAGTCGTAAACCCACACAGTCAAAACCCCTACGTTGTACCATGTTACCTTTTGTGACCGAATGAGTCATAACCCCAAAGTCAAAACCCCCTACGTTGTACCATGTTGCCTTTTGTGACCGAATGAGTCATAAAGCCCAAAGTCTCAAAGCCCAGTCATAGTATCAATGCAGAAGTCTTTCAATTTTTAAGAAATTGTGAGGAAATGAATCCTAACATTAGTGTTGAGATATACTGAATATGTAGCAGAAGATAGACAGCTATATCATATAAACCTTTATTTCAAATTAATGACATATAAACTTACATATAAAATACAATTTATAAAATATATATTGGTTAGTGTTACATTGATATCTATATTAAATAAAACTTTGGTGAGATTAGAAGAAGAAATTATGGTTAAAATGTGTTATTGAGTGTCCCTAATATATAATACAGTACATAGAACTTGTAAAACGATAAAATAACATCTTCAATTTGTATAATGGTAATGGTGCTGTCTCTGAGTTGTCTGTCTGAGGTTATAGACTCTTCTTTCTTGTCTAGGCGGTCCTCTGTCCTGTCCGGCTGGTGGCCTATCTCCTCTAGCTACTGGTCCATCTTGTAGTGCTGGTGGTCTGCCTAGAAGCGGTTGATCCATCAACTGGCGCCGATAGGTCCTTTCCAATGTCCTCACCATCATCCCTGAAGATAAGTATAGAATATGCGATATATCTTACAATAATAAGATTTTTAGTGTAAAAATTATACCTCTATAATTCAGTGTTATAATACAGTTGTTTCTACATTGTTCCTGGTGTGATATATTATAAAAATGGAATGGATTAATGGAAAAAGTATTACATCAGTTGGTAATATTTCAATTAATTGCTACAAATGGGAGGTGAATTAATGGTGTTTCTTACCTATAGCAAGATTCAAGATGTTCAGTACTTTGTACATAAAGTGGACAGTCTTTGCAATACCCTCTATGGTCCTTATACACACTTGAACGCACATATGAATGAATTGCATGTGATGAATGACATTGCGAATTTCTTGTTGATGGGCCTGTAGAAAGGCTATGAGAAAAATTGGAAGCATACACAAAGTGTAAAATAAGAATGATGTTTCTTTTTCAATATCTATTGACTGAGTTTCATCGGTTATTAATTTTGATTTCATCAGTGATATCTCTTGTAGATTGGGAAAGACCTTTTGAATTTTGTCCAGTTGAAATGCACTGTCCCTTAAGACCAATTTCTGTATCCCTTTACTTTCATCATTGCTTAGTTTCAGCTGATCAGATGTTTCCAACTGTAGACATGATATCTGGCCTTTTCCACAAACACATTTCTCAGGACACATACAGTATACTGAGATGTAAATACAGAGTGTGATCAAAAATAATTTCCAAAACATAATGATAGCCAATTTAAATCAAATGAATAACCTGAGTGAAATTAGATCTCAATATATAGCAGTATGGGTAGAGTGTAAGACAATGCTGATAATCTGGGGAGACAATGGGGCAATGAGTACAAAAGAATAATGGTAAAGTTAAATATTTGGTGTATAGGTATAGAATAGGTGTTGCAAGGATCAATTAAAAAGACACATCCATTTCCTTTAGAACATAAGCTTCATTGTTTAATCATCAGGTGTTATGAGGGATGGTTTCTTGACATGAAGGGATTAGGGGTACATTGGAATATCAGTAAAAATGGGTCTGTTGTGGAAATGGACATGGCTTCTTGACATAGAGGGGGCTTATGGGTTTCATTTAAAATCCTTGATAATGGGGTCTATGTTGAAAAAAAAATGGACATGGCTTCTTGACATAGAGGGGCTTATGTTATTATTTGCTATTTCAATTCTGTTTTCTTTTTTAGGCTTTATTAATACCCTTTCTTATAAAAGAGTGGCTTCTCATTATAGATACCTTCTTCTACTTAAAAAATCTATAGCTTCTCATAATACTATTCATGCATTAAGATATGGCTTCCCAAAACAATGGTATGTGTATGTCTTTGTGTCTGTATGTTTCTGTGAGTATATATATATACAGTGTTGTTTAATGAGAGTTCACTAGAAATTTGTCAAAATGTTCATCAAAGTATTATCAGTCTTTTGGGTTTTGGTTATTACCAGGGGTTTGATGTGGTGCCATGAAAAATGTATTTGTCAAGAACAAAACAGAAAAGTATATTGCACAAATGTCAACAGAAATGATGTTTTCAGACAGCCAGAAATTACCAGAGAAATTGTTTTAAGTAAGAGTTTTGTTGGAATGGGTTGGTTGACTACAGTTTTCAACAGCTTGGATTCTGTAAGAATTTTTGATTCTGTGATTTTAGACTGTAATGTTATGTACAAAGTTACTCTGATAGGAGCATGTGAAACAAGTACTGCAAGTATAACCCCTGAAATAAGTTATGTACCGCATGGTATTGAGTCAAAAGGGATAACTCCATCGTTGAATAGTGTTCCCAAAAGTACACTTATTGTGACAGTGTGTGGAGTCATTTTCACTTGTACTCTGATAAGTACAATTACTGTATTTATCATAAAAAGAAAACTTGAAAATAGACTGCTAAGGGTCAGGGAGGAAAGAATGGCTGAAATGGGTAGAACTTTTGGTTTTGATTTTAATGAAAATGATGAAGAAGAGGCAAACAGGCAAGCCGAAGAGAAGGAAATTCAAAAAAGAACATCCCGTAAAAAATGGAATAGAAGCCCTGAACAACACAAATATAATTTAAGACTCACTGCCTGGAGGGCTGAAAGAATGAAGCAGCTGAGACTTGAAACGAATGTATAAAATGTTGTTGTGAGAGTAGTTTGTAGTGACTTTGGTTTCATTGTTTTTCCATGTGTGCATGTGTGTGTGTGTGTGTGTCATTGGTGGTGGTACATATTTTTTGTTTCATAGATTTAGTATTTTTTTTTAGAAAATTAGACCCTATCTTCTTTTGTGTGTATTTGTTTGTGTATAGTTGTGTGTATATATAATATTTTGAATAATAAATGAGGTAAATAAAACTAAGCTCGATTTTGTTGGTATTGTAACATAGGTTTGTTTGGTGTCAATATGTTTGTCTGAAATCATAGGATAAGACAGTTTTTGAAATTTTTTAAATTGGACTATCCCTCAAAAAAGTTATGAGCATTTGAAAATTATACATTATAATTCCTTAACAATTGTTAAGGAGAGATAATAGGCTTTTACAATGGGACTTTTTTAGTGTGCTGGATTTCGAAATATTGTGCATTTATTATTTAGGGTTATAGTATAAGGTATCAAAATGTTTGTCTGAAATTGTAGATTCAGCTCCATTTGGAATTTTTAAAATCGGACTATTCCTCAAAAAGTTATGAGCATTTGAAAATTATACAATATAATTCCTTAACAAGACCTTTTTAATGATTTAATGACACCAGCTGTGCGAATGCAATTGTCAAGCAGGTGGATAATAGGCTTTTACAATGGGACTTTTTAGTGTGTTGGAATTCGAAATATTATGCATTTATTATTTAGGGTTATAGTATTAGGTATCAAAATTTTTGTCTGGAGATATGGATCAAGGTCCTTTTTGAATTTTTAAAATCGGACTATTCCTCAAAAAGTTATGAGCATTTGAAAATTATACATTTATTACCCCACACTTTTTTCCAGATCATTAAACCCATTTTGTATTGTGGAATGACCATCTGTGAGAATAGTCACATGCTTTTCAAGTGATAGGGGATAATAGCCTTTCCATTGGACTCTAGTATATTATATTTCAATTTTTGGACTTTGGTATATTCGAGGGAGTCTTACTTATTCCAGTACTATTAAATAACAGTCGCCGAGAAAAATTTAAAATAAGGTAATTACTTTAAAATAAAGGTAATAATGTACACGGGTTGGTTTAAATTAAAGGGGTTTGGGATTGAATTATATATGACGTCTAATGAAAGGCTGCTGTGACAATCTGAAACTGGGTCAATTTAACTGGCTTTTTAAAGGAAAAAATTGTGGGAAAAAAACTTGGCTATGACTTGTGTATAGTTTTTTTGTTAGCTTTAATTTGTAGATGTTAAATAACACCTGTTGTTGATTTAAATACAATAATTCAATGTTTCAATTTCTTTCACGATCAATTTTTATATAGCTTTACATGCCCCTTATTTGCTGGTGATGCTATGAATATTTTATATACTTCATTCCAATAAATGTATTCCATTTCAACCTAATTTTCACAGATAATTATCACCCCTGCATCAAGTAAACCCCACCTCCCCCCATATCCCCATACCCTTGCACAGATGTCCCGTGATTTGAACTCAGTTGGCTGTTTGGTCACGCCAATCGGATTGCTGGAATTATAGTTGCTGGAATTATAGTCACCCCAATGGAAATCCAGGATTTTTTATGATGCTTTTATTTTGAAAATATGAAAAGTAGCAAACACTAGAGTCATTCAGCGGTTAATGGACTATATAATCCTTTTACCTTTCATGACTATTTCATTTTTAAATGTCCTTACAAATTTTTACGGGTTTAAATGTCTTAACTATTTTGGATGTTTCATATTTATGATAAATTTGTAGTTTTAAATGTCCCTTATTTGTTGCTATGAATGTGTAGATGATTAAATAATCCTTGTTGTTTGCATGTTTTGTCCTTATACCTTACAAATTTGTATGTCCTAAGTGTGTTTCATTTCTTTAGTGTTATCATAGATCTGTATATAGCTGTAAAATGTCCCTTATTTGTTGCTATAAATATGTAGATGCTTAAATATTCCAGTTGTTTACTAGTTTTTTTAAAGGTTCTTGGATGTTTGCTGTTTTTTTATTTTACCTTTAGCTGTTTACATGATTTTATTTGCCCTTATGTAGCTTTAAATGTTGTTTATTTGTTGGTGATGCTATGAATATTTTATGTACTTCCTTCCAATAAATGTATTTCATTTCAACCTCATTTTCACAGATAATTAACACACCCTGCATTAAGTAAACCCCCCAACTCCCCCATATCCCCCCTCCTCACACAGATGGGCCGTGACTGCTGGTCACAAAAATCTATACAACCCCCAACTCCCCCATATCCCCCCTCCTCACACAGATGGACCGTGACTGCTGGTCACAAAAATCTATACAACCCCCAGGGGGACCACGTAGATTGTGTGACTATTTGTGTGACTAAATAGCCCCCTATACTACTTTAGTGAAAAGATGTAGTAGCCTAAAATTAAAATTCCTTCAAATCCCTTTGAAACGTAATGTTCACATATCACACAAACACTTTTCCAACTCATTCAACTTTTATGTGACAACTTTCCTGACCTGTCTTCCTTTCCACATTAGAAATAGCCCTTGGTTACATTATTTAGGAAATGTCTCAAAGTGAACTTCTTCAACTCAAGCTCCCTTACTTCATGTTCTTCCAGCCATACAGTTTGCATACTGTATCCAATGATTATGACACAAAGCCTTGTTAGTGGGCAACACTAAGCTAAATCTAAAATGAAATCACTAAGTCATTACCATGGATATGTGGCGTTGTAGTAAGTGGGCCTAGGTACGGACCATTCAGAATAATAACAGAAACATTTATGTACCCCCAAATTGTTAAAGATCCTCTGGTTAATCTAAAACAGACAGTTTGAAACCAGGCAGTGGTCATAGCCCAGTAAGAGTATGATTCACAAACTTTGCTTGTGGAGCCCTCTCTAATGTTTCTTACTTTGCTTTGTCACATCCTCTTAGAATCTTTATGAATCTTCATGACTTGTTCCAGTTACCAAACATGATGATTTCTAACTAAAGATTTTTGTAGCCACTGTGATCGCTGAACAGTTGCAGCAACAAATTTCTCCACAAGTGAAGAATATTAGGAACTTTCTTGACATGTACAACAGATTTCAAACCAGCATCCCTGACCACCCTCTTATGATTATTCTTCACCTGTATGTGCTAATATTTTGATTCATCACAATGATTAAGGCCACACAGCTATCCAATCCAAAGTTCAACACCACCAGATTTTCAATGCATCTGTTTTTCCTCAATGTGACTGTTTGGGACACTGGAAATACACAAACACAAATTTGTTGCCATGCAACAAATACGCTACTGCTTCATGCAAAAAAAAATTGGAGATTTGTTGGAAAACAATGTGATGCATATCCCTTCCATGTTTACCATCTTGCCCATTAACATTCCATGCATATGTTTCGCTGAATCGGAATCTGAATGATCTTTGCATATGGCAAGCCATGTTTTTTCAGACAATAGCACACATGGTAAACTAACGTTTATATCTTTGATAGACACTATATCAAAACTATTTGGGACTAAATTTCACCAAGTATTGTACATACAGAAGAAAAGTTTAAGGTTGGGTATGTGAATTTCTTATGGCCTGAAGGCATATGTTTTCTCAGTAGAGCTGAATAGGACTACATACACATAAGGTAGAAAAGGTTAACTACCTTCAATGAAAGATTGAAATATATATTTACTAGCTATTATAACAACATACAAATAATTAGATACATGTGCACCTATTGAAATAACTTTAAATGGTCTATCCTTAAGAAGAATTAAAGGCTGGCACTTTTTATAACTTTAAAAAAGAAAAATACTTTTAGTCCAACAGAATCTTTCCTCAAGATAATTCCTGGAGTTTTCCTCTGTTTTTTATAAACACGTTGTTTTTTGTTGTTTTACAATGTATCACTTTAAAATTACTATCATGTTTTTTATTCAAAATAATTTGCAGTTTCAATACAGAAATGATTTTGTGTGTTAGTTAGTAACAATTTATTCCTTGTTTTGTATGTCATTACACCTATTTTAAATTCCACTAGGTCAAGAAATTTTTGCTATCTTATGCAGATTGGCTTTAAATTTAGAAACATAGGTATTGCCATACGTCTCAGAGCAATAGTTCAAATATGGTAAAAAGTATTATACAATATCAAATATACATGCCTCTTTGTCCAAAATATTTGTTCACCTTCCCACTATTGATACAATTTTTTATTAAATTCTCTTTTGACTAAATTGATAGATCATTCAAATTAAAACGTTCATCGACAAGTATCCCTAAACTTCGTTATTTAATGTTCATAGCTGTATTCCTACTTCTAAAAACACAAATGTCACAGATTTTGTTTTAATGAATTCCGAACTTCAGAAATGTCGTTTAGCATTTGCCCATCTTTGTAAACAAAAAGTCGTGGAAGCCAGGCTGGATCGGGATTTTGGGTTTAGCGTTTATATGCTGCCTGTCTCACATTTAATCATGTAAACTCTCGTTTATATTTCTTTTGGTCATTTTACTTTACCAAGAAAACTTTTTTTCGGAGCCTTTTTTTCTGCACATTCAACACCTGCCCATGCCCCCTTAACTTGGCTGAACTTGAAATATCCGAAGAGTAGTAGATGGGGGCAAGGGAAGATAAGGACATCATTCGGATAACTGACGGAAGATCACCCCTCTTGACCCATGTTTTAACCCTGTTTTAACTGAATGCCCCTCTTTTTTCACTTTATCCAGAAGATGTGCCTGTGCTTGCCATTAATATCTTTTCATGCAAGGGTCACACCCCTTTTGCTGGAGGATGTAGAACTTTCTTTTTCATTTTTATTTTCTCAGTCCCTATCGTATTTTAAACTTAACATTTTAAAAATCTTTTGCTTATTTTCAAATGAAACAATGTGGTTAGGTGGTTGCAAGTTAAATGTAAATCATTTCGCCAACTTTTCTGGTGTGGTCAGTGTCACAGATCTTGTAACCCTCCAGACTCCTGTCACAGAAACTCTAGAGGTTTTCTACCAGTAAGCGCCCATGCTTTTGATAATATTTCAAATTTATATTATACTAGCAGGTTAAGCTTATATTTTTCTGTAACCAAATTATCAAGTGATTTGCAATACAATTTATGATTTAGTTATTAATGCTGTTCAACATTTCTTTGAAAGGTTTATATTTTGACTATGTGAGTATGTGTCTCTATTATTTTCCATTTTATTGCAAAGCAGAAATATCAGTGAACACCCATTTTGTAGACATATGCAAGCAATTGTCCTTGAGCTCTAGCAAAGAAATGTGAAGTGGGTGTTCACTGTTAGGCAGGCGATTACTGGTAGAAAGCCACTATTTATTTGTGTACCTGTCACAAACAGCGATAAATATTTGTATATAAAGTGGGTTATTTTAATATTTTGGCTTCAAAATGTTTGGCCTTAAGACTACCAGTGATAAAATGATATTGTACTTCTGGAGCATAACTCAAAAAATACATGACAGCAAGGTTGTTTTTTTTCCGGATAAAACCTTTTTTTTCCGGGACGGTGGAAAAAACTGGATAAAACCCCCTTTTTGCCGGTTTAAACCGGACAATACTGGACAAAACTGGAAAAAACTGATTTAAATTAAATATAACTACACAAAAATAATATTATATCACATATAAAGTACTTGATACTAATTACAACAATTACATGACAAAACTTATTATTTAAACAATTAAAAAATTCTAAATTTTAATTTTTTTTTAAATCAATCAGAGCTCAAAGGCAGACTGATACTTAAAGTGACAAACTTGTAAACTAGGACCTTGAAAGAATAGGACATCTGTTGGACATGTGTGCCCATTTGCAGTAAAAAAAATTAAAAGATGTTTCCGTGGGGGTTATGAGATTTAAATTAATTTGTTTCTGAATTATTGTCACTATTTTATACAGTTGTTTTTTTACAGTTTAAACACACATTCACTTGCCCTCTGTATTGATGTAATCAAACTCACTAAAAGTCCAATAGAGCAGGGCAATATTTATGATTATTAATTCTGTTTTGGTTAATTATATTTACAGGAGACTAGAAAATTTAAATATATAATAATACTAAAAAAATACACAAAACATTATCCATTAAAGTGTATGTAGAATTTTAATTTCTTATTTCATTCAAGTTTGGGGAAAATTAGTGGTATAACTCAGGTGTGACATATGTCAGCCCAAATGACAATACAAGTGATATTTCTGGTTTAATTCATGAGGCAAAGACATATTGTGATGCCCTTTTGTGTTATTATACCCATTCTTTCAGAAGCAGTTTAGTTGTGAGGGGTTTTGTCCTCGGGGTTTATCTACCCCAGAGTTATGTCTAGTAGCTGACACTTGAGGAGCTGAAACCCAGCTACTAAATCTCAACTGCAATTGTGTGCAGTGTGCCTAGACAATAAAATTAAGGCAATCAAATAAAAGTTTGTGGGATTTGGTGCTTACTTCTTTTTAAAAAAAAACTTGGAAAAAGATGTGGCTGCATAACTAGAACTGGAATTAAACTTTTTAAAGTTAAGGTGCTTACACCACTGCACATTTTTCACAGTGATTATGTTAATGTACTTCATAAGATTATACACATACAATAGTATGTTTCAATATGAATCCTAGAATCTACATTAAATAACCCAGTGTTTAAGTGAAAATGTTACTGAAATGCATGTCTATGTAATGTATCTGTTATGTATATATTGATATTTCTGTAAATGTAAGTGCATGGGGATACTTAACATATAACATAAAACATATAATATAGAATATAATAAAGGTATAAATGTAATAAATGTATAAGAGCTACTATTCTTGTAACATTTAAATATAAAAAAATTAAATGATTTTGTATGATTCTGGGTTTTCAGTTGTTGTTTTTAATTTATGAAGGGGTTTTTTTCCGGTTTTGTCCAAAAGCAGATAAAACCTATTTCTTCCGGGACGGTAAAAAACGAAAAAAATACAGGCGGAAAAAACCGCTTTGGAAAAAAACTGCCAACCTTGCATGACAGATTAAATTTACATTTTGCATGCAGATGTAACTGCGGTGAAATAGATTCAAGCATATTTAAGAACTGGATATACCTTACCTTTGATCACAGCCCTTTAAACCTTTAACAGTTGGATTGACTTACATTCATTTTTAGGTTAGGACAAGTTTTTATGATATTTGGACAATATTGAAGTGCTGCACCTTTATGCATAAGGCACAGCTATGTTGTGATCTGGTATGTCTTTTGTGTAAAATATGAATAAAAGGTTAATTAAATATAGCCTCTTTATAACTAAAGATGTAAGAGTAAGAATAAAAGTATCTTAAGGGTTTTGATAAGACTGTCATTTTGTCGTCACTGTCCCAAAAATGGCTCTCATTTTGCCTTCCTTGCAATTTTGACCAGCATTTTGTCCACTGTATTTCAAGCAAATATCCAAATATACATTGTTCTGTGGTTGCTCACACAACACTTTTTGCCTTATTATAGTGTGACAAAAATCTGAAGTATTCTTTCTATGAATACTGGTTACAGGTGTAACATACATTGAAACATCTACAGATAGTGCAATGTTTCAGGTTTGTAGAATAAAATAACTTTGAACATCTGTCTATGTTTGTAGACTAGTGAGACGCTATGTGATGCTTGCGTCATGGCAGTGCTGTTTGAAGTGGCTATTGAGGACCTAGATTTCCACGAGCGATGTGGTGGAGGCAGTTTCGGTAGTGTTTACCGGGCCACCTGGTTGTCACAGAAACGGGTGGTGGCTGTCAAAAAACTGCTGGCCCTCGACAAGGAGGTTTGTGTCTCCTTAGATACTTTCACAGTTGTGTCACCGCATAGATTTCTCTTGATATATGATGACTTACAGAATATTTACTTGCACTTTTCAAATGTGGTATGTGGGTATATATGGATAAGGCCTCAGGGCCTATTGTTGTGTGGCCTCAGCCATCCACTATAAAGGTACAGATCATCATATTGCTGATGTTTATGGTACATATATATGTCCCTTGTAGACTGATTGTTCAGTGCATGAATGAGTAATTGCTATGAACTCACTTTTTAGCAGTTTTAATAATGATAAAGTGTCTTTTATCTCCTTTATTATTGATCCTCGGGGTTTGGGATTTGAAAGTCACTTATGAGAAATCACGTCGCTTGCATATTTTGGTGGAACGGATTTGACTCTTGATCCTTCCTTCAAGGTCAAATGGGATTGTTAATATTTTCATTGCCCTGAATCTCCTTTATAAATGGTGCTAAAGGTTCGGGATGTGAATATAGCTTATATGAAATCATAAGCCCTAAATTTTTTGGTGGGCCTGATTTGACCTTTGACCCATCCTCTGAGGTCAAATGGGTTCCTTGATACGCTTAATAATACTCTGTCTCTTCTTTATTATTGATCTTAGAAGTTTGAATTTTGAAGACAACTTATGGAAAATCATGTGCCCTGAATCTTTTTGTGAGTTTAGTTTTGACCTTTGACCCTCCCTTCAAGGTCAAATTAGTCCTTGCAACTTTTAATCCCTTTCCTTTATTGTTGGTCCTAGAAATTTTGTGTGTGAAGAAAAGCTATTACAAGTGAGGTTCCCTGTATGGTGTTAAAATTTTAACATCCTTTCGTAATTTTTTTCTGTGAATATTGGAAAGATTTGAATATTTTGCTAATATATACTAGGACAGAGGGAGATTACTTCGTGAAGATATCAGCTCTGCATGTGTAGTCACTTGGCACCAACTTCTTGTATATTTGTATAAGATACCAGGCCCCCAGTAGCTCCTTAAGAAACACCATAACAGTTAACTTTGTACATTACTTGTGAATACCATTTGCTGGCCACAACTTGTGTGTCCTTTTCTACTTTCACTTGTACTCTGAAGCTCAAAACTCCAATTTGTGGCAGGGATGTCAAGGTGAAAACTATACATACAGTGTGATGAGAGTTGATATAGAATCTGTTGTATGATGCTACTGTCTGCTCAGTTATCTTTGTTCTGCTTGTTTTAAGGCCCAGGTCCTGAGTGTTTTGAGCCACAGAAATATCATCCAGTTCTATGGCGCAGTCACCAAGGAGCCAAACTACTGCCTGGTTACAGGTGAGTACCCTTGGCTGTGTTCATGTCACTAGGTGGACAAGTCATACACTCTGTGATTTCACTCATATCAAATATTCTGAATGCAATTGCTAGAAATACATATTGCCTTGAAAACTTGAACAATGAAGGACAGAGTCTATGAATATATTCAGGTTTTGGTGACTGAAGGACTTGTTAAGATGTAAATAAACCAACACATTCATTTGTTGTCCAGTATAACTACTCAGTGCTTCCATTTGAATGAACTGATTAGTTACCCCACTTTTGGCTGGCAGTAAATACGTAACTTGAAGTTATTATCTCCTAGCAGCCTGCTGGACGAGAGATTAGAAAATGCTTCTCGTCCATTAGTGCTTGAGTGTGTGCATGTGTCACACTAAGGGGAGAGCTATGGGGTCTCTTGCTTGAATAATTTCTGCTTTGTTTCTTGCTGTATGTTTTTCACCTACTTTTTGATGTTCTGCATTATAGCCATTTGCCCGACCTGTAGCTCCATTGATAACTGAGTAATAGCTACTTTTACAGTTCACCAGTGAGCAAGTCACTTGTAACTAAAAAGTTAGTGATTTAAGTGCATATTGGTGAAATACATTGCTTATCAACTTTTTCATGTTTTTTGTCTTGGCAAATTTTTATAACTGTAGCTCTATATGTAATTGAGTAATAGCTACTTTGTTAGTTCAGAATTGAGTAAATCACTTATAAGTACAGAAGTATTAAGCCAAGAAGATTTTGGTGAAATATGTTGCTCAGCTTAATTTTAATGTTCTGTGTCATTGCAAATTTTAGAGTCGTAGCATTATAGCTAACTGAGTAATATCTACTTTAACATTTTGCCAGTGAGTAAATTACTTATGAGTCATAAGTTATGACATCAGCACTGCTTAGTTTACAGGAATTTTATGAAATATATTGTTGACCTATTTTTTCATGCTCTGTGTCGTGACATATTTTCAGTATTGCCTGGTTACTGTATTGTGGTTATATTTACAGAGTTTGCAGACAATGGCTCCCTCTATGCATTCCTGCAGATCCCTGACTACTCTCTGGACTACGAGCAGATTGCTCACTGGTCCAAGGAGATTGCTCTGGGTGAGTGGAACTTGTCTGTTAGTGACTTCAGGCAGTGTAAATAGAAAATTCTATAGATTAAGTATGTTTTGGCTACTCACTTAATGTTTTTTGTTTCTTCTGACAAAGTAGATAATTCAATATTCTTTAGATGCTAGTTGACACCTGTAGTTTGATGTGTATTTCATTGTGTTTAATTCTCTTCATTAAGGAGGTTTTGTTTTTGGCAGCATTTTGTCTGTTTGTTTGCAAAATAATCCAAAAAGTGACAGATTTTACTGAAATATTCAGGATGTCTACAGTAGCATAAGGAACAGATGATTTGATTGGTCCATAATACCATCTGAATCTAAGACTTTTTTACCATCAACCTGTGTTTCTGTTATGAGCACCCCTTGAAAAGGGAGCCTATTTATTTTTGGGTGGAGGTTTGCCACCTCCCTAGAATACTCCCTTACATTAGTGGGTGCTTTGTAACCATGTTTGGCAGTTATATACCTTAGGTACTGGAACATTTTTACATTTGCCAATATTTGACCTTTATCAAGATCACATGATTGAAAAATAAGTTTTTTTCAGATACATCTGATCATGCTGCTCAGCCAAATGTATTCATAATAGCATTATGGTTTTACATGTCAATACTATCAAACTCTCTAGCTTATTGGATTTTTGAACAATTCTACAGTGTACTATTTTACAATAATTTCACAAAAGAGTGTCTATTATGATTATTTCTGTATGGTGAAATTGTTTGTTTTACATCTTATCAATGTATAAACCTGTATCATTTTGTGGGGACTGTTTACAATGTTTCTCCAGGTATGAACTACTTACATGCTGAGGCTCCAGTCAAAGTCATCCACAGAGATCTCAAGAGTAAAAACGGTCAGTGATTTATTTACAATATTGACACAATTCTAAAGGTGTTCTCATGTTTCAGAATGGCATGACTGTTGTCTGACGATCACGTCATGATGATCTGCTGTATTTCTACTGTATCAAACAAATCAGATCAATAGATTAAATTCAATTGTCAGTCAAATTACAATTGCATTTAACAGTGTTACTGTTTTCTGAACATTCATGTTAAGAATTTTCTGCAATAACATCATGGCAAAAAGACAGATCAGTGGGCAAGACTAGATAGTATGTCAATATTAGAAGCGTCCGAGTCATATAAATTCTCTCCACTGGTTTGAGATCGGATAAGTGGATTGTTCATGAGCTGGACAAAAATTGCAGGCTAAAGTTGTAACAAGGTAAATTTAAACAGGAAAATTTGCTTACAGATTTATAGAATAAACGTTTCTTAAATATTCTTTATAGTCACTTCATGTAGCAGCATTAGTTGGGTTCCTATTCTAATTTACAAATTCCCAAGTATTTGTTGTTGATGTTGTTTTGGGTTTAACCTGTATGTAAGTGAAGTATTCCTGGACACAAAATGCGTAAGTTTCACATTGATTCATCACAAACCATTCATTCTACTCTATAAACTCTATTGTTGAATGGTGTTTGTGCTTTTATTTCAGTGGTGATAACGAGAGACTGGGTGTGTAAGGTGAGTATAACTCACTAGTAGTGGTCTGTAAGAGGTCACTCATACAAACTTTGTTCAGACAGGTTTCTGGGTGTATGTACGCCACATAATTGTCCACACTGACAAGCAGACAACATTTCATGTGTGTAATGCATAAAACCGGTTAGTGGGGTCTCCCACGTGTATAAGTGTGACAACATATGTGAGATGAGAGGATTTGGAAATCTAGTTTTATGTGATTATTCACTGTAAGATAATTTGCTGGATTTTAGGTACATTGTTCTACCTATAAAAGTGTAGAAGAAATTGAAAAAAAACCTCTGATTTTGTGAGGGGGGCATCTCACTTACTCGTATAAAGAAATAGAGGGAAAATCAATGTGTTTTCATTTGATGTATAGTGATTCGGTGTGATTCTTGAAAAGTGATTGGATATAAGTACTGAACACTGAGAAATACAGGACATTGTTTCGTTATAGGTATAAAGTCGCACTAGTGGTGATAAAGTTAAACTTAAACCATGGCCTTCCAGTGGTCATCACCTGCTTAAGATGCACTGCATTCCTCAACCAGCGTAACTACCTTTGTGTTTCATACCACGGTGATCTAGTAGTATGTACAGGTTTGATCTTTTTGGCAGTAATGAATTTCACAGTTTCAGATCTCTATGACTTTAGAGTGCTGCATTTCACAGTAACCTGGAAGTGTTTACAGATGATGTTTTATATTTCTATCTGCTATACCTGTTACTGTTTCAGATCTGTGACTTTGGTGCCTCCCGTTTTATGGCCAGTACCACCAAGATGTCCCTGGCTGGGACTTTCCCTTGGATGGCTCCTGAGGTGAGGTTGTTGTGTTCGAGTGTCAGCCAGTCAGAGTGGCAGAAGAAACTTTGCCTTTAATCACAAGTATAGTCAGTATACACAGTGGATCAGTAGATTTAGGGTTCATCACTTAAAAGTTTGTCATTGATGTGAGCTGTTTACTTTGCCATGTTTTTGTGTGTCACTGACATGACAGAGAGGCCCTGTCAAGTGATGTCTGTATGACATGTATAGAATTCTCATTGCATCTCCTTACACAAGGCCATGGTTTGGTATGCAGGAAAGTATCTCACACAAATGTACTGGGAAAAACCACGGTCACTTGGTCAGTTTGGAGAATATTTGAACAAATAGAGTTGTTCATAATTTTCATACATGACTATGCCACTAAACATGAGAAAAAGTTGTGTAAAAATGGCTGCCCTTTATTTTAGAAGTGGCAGAGGTGTCTGCGGTGAGGTAGGGTGGTAAGGTGCTGTACTTTTTAGGGGGTTTGCGTGTAACCAACCCGCCTATTAGATTGATGTGTCCGACGTCCGTCTGTCCGTCTGTCTGTCTGTCAACATTTCTGTTTCCGGACTTTAACTCGAAAACACTTTGTCCAATCAAATTCAAACTTGACAGGGAGATAGATTACCATCATAGCTAGGTTCCTTTTGAAATTGGTGTAATTCTGTCCTTTCGTTTGTCCGTTTATAGCATAGATACAATTATGTAACCTAGATTACAAGTTTTACGTTTCTTAGCACGTCTAACACATTCACCTTAACTGGGTGACCTAACATTTCTTTCCTTGTTTCTAAATGTAATTACAGCAGTCGCTAACCTTATTGCTGCCTGCGCAACCCGCCTTTTGGGGCATCTTTGACCCTCTTGTTACATGTTATTCCATATTGTATCTTGCAAGTTGTATACATTATTTTATCACTGTAGGTTACTCAGTGTCTTGAGTAACGGGTTTGTATTTTGATGTTTGTATTGCTGTGTATTTGTTACACTGTATTGAGAGATTCAGTGTCTGAGTCGTGTGACAAGTTGAGTTGTTCTGGGTGACATATTGTTGATGGTTTGTCTCTCTATGTGATTCAGAGTCTGAGTCGTGTGACAAGTTGAGTTGTTCTGGGTGACATATTGTTGATGGTTTGTCTCTGTAGGTGATTCAGAGTCTGCCTGTAAGCGAGTCATGTGACATCTGGAGTTATGGAGTCGTGTTGTGGGAACTTCTCACACAGGAAGTGCCATTCAGTGGGATAGAGGGATTCCAGGTGGCCTGGCTGGTGGTGGAAAAAGGAGAGGTGAGGAGGAATGTACGGACATAACAGATATGTGACATAAATGTATCAGTAAAGTGTAATACATTGGGTATACGGACGTTTGCCCACAGGACCTTTGCCCACACAGACCTATGCCCACAGCACCTTTGCCCACAGCAAATTTTATTGCGCTACAATAGCTTACCATGTGGGACTGAATGCTTTACTGGTTGCCGCGAGGCACAGACGACCAACGCTCGAGAAAAACAAGCATGCAGTTGGTTCGGCCTCATAGGTTGTCGTGACGTCATCACTTCCTGTGTATCAGCCTCCTTTTCGTTGGTCGCCGCCATATTGGATGCTCTGCTAAGTTTTCAAAGCTGTTTTCTATTATATCTCTGGATATATTGTTTGTCATTCGTCCATAATTCGGCTTTTCCTTTATTTAGCAGTATAGAATCTTATACCCAATTTTCAGCACTTCCGGTGCTGTATTTTGTCAGTTTTTTAACGTCTTCTTTTTTCGCGTGTTGTGTGCTCGCCACTACACTAGTACTGCTCGAATCTTCAGTTCGGAGTATTTTCATATTTTATTGCATTAAAACATGGCCACCGCCCACCAGTCTTCTAAAGATAAACCCAGATCCAGCAAATGCAATCATTTCTGTCAGCCATTCGACAGTCATGGCTATTGCCCTTCCTGCAGAGATGCACGGAAGGGCGATGATCTGTGTGTTACAAAAGCTGGTACTTGTCAAATCTGTGCGTCTTTCACAGACGAACAGTCCACTAAAATTGCTAATAGAAGACGATACAAGAAAAAACATCCCACTTCTCAGGCATCGGACAAAGATCGGGACGAGGTTCTTGGCGATTCTTTTGAATCGTTTTCTGGATCGCAAGCCGAACTTGAAGCTGCGGCCGATCATTTGTTTACTTCACCTCCACGTCCCAGACCCTTATCTTTCGATCCTTTGCCTCTTACTACACCAGGGCGTACTGTTCCTCCCACTCCCAGTACAGCCTTACATCATAAAGTCCATTCTTCTGTAGAAAAGTCTTTGGACCACAAATTTGATCAGAAATTCGGTGTTTTTCAGGCCAACATCTATGATGCCCTTAAATCTATGCGTGAAGATTTCCTAAAATCTCAACAAGGGCTGGCTGATAAGATCGCCTCTTCGGCTGTTCGCACCGAACCTCAGACCTCTGTCACTGCTTCTGAACCCATGGATATTGAATATGGCCCTTCTCTTCCTCCTCGCCTTCAGGCCGAGCAAGGTTCGGACGTTCGTCTTAGCTCTTCCGAACAGACACAGTCTGTTCGCCCCAAGACGTCCTCTCACAAGGTTAGCCATGCTCCGATCTCAGGTTCGGGATCTGATTCCGATCATGATCGCCCTTCATATTCTAGACCTAAAAAGCACTCTGACAAGTCTAAACATAAGTCAAGGTCCGCATATTTGCCCTCATCGTCTGGGGAGGATCAGTCCCCTAGACGTAAACACAGGTCTCCCAAGCCCCAGAGAATGGCCTCTGATGATCAGGAACATCCTCAAATTGACCTTGACCCGCCCTACTATAGGGATGTGGCTCTGGCTGACATCCCAAATCAATATGCGGAGGAGGTAGATACTTTTCGACGTATCCTCAAATTACCTGATCCGAGGGATTCAGTCCCCAGACCTGCTACTGCTATCATAGGTATCGATGACGAGGTGGCCGTCCAAGAGCTGAGACCTACGGGTCCATCAGCTATGTTGCCCCTCAACTCTGGTATAAGAGATGCCTTTGACAAATTCAACAATGACGTTATGGCTGCAAACCTGGCAGAGGGCAAATACCCAAAGCCCCCCCCTTCGACTTCTAAGTGGTACAAGGTTGGACAACCTTGTTTTTCGGAGAAACTCCAAGACTTAAATGCAGACTTTGCCAAGATCTGTATATCTCCTAAACCTTCGGGGGCCCCTTTAGGCAAGGTCCCACTCTCTGTCCTCAAGGACTTAGAACAACAGGCAAGGTACAATCTAACCACTTTGAATTTCACGACCACTTTTGCCAAGACATCCTCCTCCTGTAACTCTACCATGAGGAGGTGTCGTTATGGACTAAAAGAAACCTTCAAGAAGGTCAAGTCCCAGGTCAGGAAAGGTGCCGACCCAGAAAAAGCAGTAAAACGTGGTTATGATGAGGCCTATGACTACTTTGATCTCTGGGAGAAGACCCTCACTATTCAACATAAGGCCATAACCTGCCTGAGCAAATCCCTTGCCCATATTTTACAAAGGGAACTTTATACAATGGCAACTTCCGGCTTGCTTAGACGCGAAGCCGAAATGTCCCATCTGCAGCCACAATTAGGGGAAACCAGACGTCAAGAGCTCAGGAATTCCTCTCTCTGGACTCGTTCCCTGTTCAACTCCCAGTCAGTGAAGGAAGGCGAGGACTTCCTTCTCAAAAAAGGCACCTCAAAAGATGCTCAGGGTTTCGGACCCTACCAAAATAAGCCCTTTCGTGGTTCCCACCACAATAAGAGAAGAGGCTCCTACAGGAAACGCCCCTTTGGGGGCAATTCCTCCCAAAGCAGCAACTATTCGTTTCCCTCTTCTAGAGGAAAACCAAACTTCAGAGGCTCCAGGGGTCGCTTTCGACCCCACAACAAAGGAAAAGGGCGTGGAAACCCCTCTTCCCAATGACTCCTATCAAGCCTCAGTCAATCCACCAGTAGGAGGTCGCCTCCGTTCTTTCAGGAGAGACTGGCACGCAAACAATTGCTCAGCCAACGTGTTAAATATCATCACCAATGGCGACGTTCTGCCATTCCTCTCAAGGCCAAACTTGATAAGATTTCCTCTGATTGTGTCAGAGTACAAGGCCCCTCAAAAAGACCAAGCCTTGGCCGATTGCATCCAGTCTCTCCTGTTAAAGAACGCTATCGAAAGGGTGGAAAATGTAAAATCTCTCGGGTTTTACAGTCGCCTCTTTCTTGTACCCAAGCCTCACCAAAGGTGGAGGCCAGTAATAGACCTAAGCAGGCTCAACACTTTTCTACACGTAGAAAAGTTCAAAATGGAAACGCCAGAGTCCATCAGGACTTCTCTGATTCCGGGGGAATGGGTAGCGTCAATAGACCTGTCGGACGCTTACCTCCACATCCGCATCCATCCAAACTCAAGGAAGTATCTAAGATTTTGCCACAGGTCACAGGTGTTCCAGTTCACCTCGCTCCCATTCGGACTAGCCACAGCCCCCCAGGTATTCACCATGGTCGTCAAAGAAGTGAAGCTCATGGCCCTCAGCAGAGGACTCAGACTTCATCAATACCTGGACGACTGGCTGATCAGGTCTCAGTCCCAGGAGGAAGCATTAGTGGACACTCGGACAGTGGTAGATCTCACCCAGTCCTTGGGATGGATCTTAAACCAAGAGAAATCAGAACTGAAACCAACTCAGGTGTTCTCGTTCGTGGGCTACGAATACCACCTAGATTCAGCCCTTGTAAAACCCACTCAAGAGAGATGGCTCAAACTTCAGGATTTGATCCTACGACTCAAGTCGAAACATGTTTTGACTGCAAGATGTTTGATGTCTCTAATTGGGTTGCTAGCCTCAACGGAGAAGATGGTCCCGGAGGGACGCCTTCACATGAGACCGTTTCAGTTTCACCTGAAAGAGCACTGGAAATTTCCTCAGTCGCTGGACAGCCTCCTTCCCTGGACAGAAGTCATTTCTGCTCATCTGGACTGGTGGCAGAATCCTGCAAAGGTGATGATAGGCGCCGACCTTCATCCCAAAGACCACAGTATCCAACTCTTTACAGACGCCTCAAACGAAGGCTGGGGCGCTCACTTAGAACAAAGTTCTACAAAAGGGCTGTGGTCACCTCAGGAAAAAGGACTTCACATAAATGTCCTAGAATTGAAAGCTGTCTTTCTGGCTTTGAGACACTTCAAAGACCAGTGTCAGGACCAAACAGTGCTAGTTGCCACGGACAACTCAACTGTGGTAGCTTACATAAACAAACAAGGGGGAACACACTCGGCGGAGATGTGCGCACTCCTGTGGAGACTCATGACCTGGTGCCACCACTATCACATAATCTTGAAAGCCAGACACATTCCAGGGTGCCTGAATGTGATGGCCGACCTACTTTCCAGGTCGAACCAGGTTCAGTCGACCGAATGGTCACTCCATCCACAGGTGTTCAAACAGATCTGCCGAAAGTGGTTCACTCCCCACGTGGACCTTTTTGCCACTCATCTGAACCACAAGCTCCCTCTGTACGTGTCTCCTATCCCAGACCCCCAGGCCTGGGACATAGATGCTCTAAACATAGACTGGACGGGTCTCACTGCTTATGCTTACCCTCCAACGGCTCTCCTTTACAGGGTGATCCAAAAAATCAGGCAATGCACCTGCCTGATCATTCTAATAGCCCCAGGCTGGCCAGGGATGCCCTGGTTCTGGGACCTAGTGCAGCTCTCAACAGAGATCCCTCTACAACTCCCGGTGTCGACAACTCTCCTCAAGCAGTCCCACAACTTTGTGTTCCACAGCTCCCCGCAGCACCTCAACCTCCACGCCTGGTCTCTAGGAGTGGACAACTCCAAGAACAAGGCTTCTCTGTGGAAGTGGCAGAGAGAATTGCTGCACCTCAGCGGTCTTCAACAAGGAACATCTACAAATCAAAGTGGGCCCTATTTGAAAAATGGTGCAGAGATAATTCGGTGGATTTCTCCTCACCATCTGTGAAGCAAATCTCAGATTTCTTTATGTATCTGTACCAAGACCTAAACAGGCGCCCCTCTACCATTGATGGTTACAGGACAGCTATTGTTGACACTCTAGGCCCTACGGCCCAGCATATTGCCCATAATGAGGACCTTCACAGGTTGCTCTCCAGTTTTCACAGGGATCGCCCCAAGAGTTCCAGAAACCTTCCTCAGTGGAACCTATCTGTTGTCCTCAATGAGCTCACAAAAGCGCCCTTTGAGCCTATGAAAGACACAGACCTCAAACATCTCACTCTCAAGACTGCTTTCTTGCTAGCTCTGGCCTCCGGCAAACGCCGCAGTGAAATCCACGCCTGGGTCGCCAACAAAGTATCTAATCTAGGCCAATGGGAAAAGGTAGCCTTGTTCCCTTCATCCGATTTTATAGCCAAAAACCAGCTAGCAAGAGAAGGTTCTCAAAGTGTGTCTCCGGTGACTATTCCTGCCTTGACTACCATTGTAGATAGACAATTCAAAGAAGACAGGACCTTGTGTCCTGTACGGGCTTTGAGGTACTATCTGGACCGAACCAAGGACCTGAGAGGGTCCCGGTCCCTTCTTTTCATCTCCTTCAAGAAAGGACATACCTCAGATATCAGACCCGCTACTCTCTCTTCATGGTTGAAACAAACCATTCTACTTTGTTATAAGCAAGCAGACCAGCAAGCCTTGGACTTAGTCCAAGTTAAAGCGCATGACATTAGGGCCTTCGCAGCCTCTAAGGCTTTTTACGGTGGGGTATCGGTGGACCAGATCATGCAAGCGTGTCACTGGAAAGCTCACAACACGTTTACCAATTTTTACCTAAAAGACCTTACTTGGTCGGACAACGACAACAACATGTATCTGGGACCAGTAGTAGCGGCTCAACAGGTCCTAGACCCTTCTCCTCAGTGATGTCTTCTTCGGAAACTTAAGGGGGGGGCACGTCCGCTACAGCTAATCCTCAGGAGTCTCCCCAGGTCTAGGTATAAGCTACCTCATCAGGGTGTTACAGGTAAGGTCACACACATATTAACTTTACGTTAACTTTAACTTCTTGGGACCATAAGGTTGTCTTATAAATAAGGTTGCAAATAGCAATTCTCGAACCTTGACCTCATTCTGACGTCATAGCCCTTTGGGGTTCTTCCTATCTGTGTACTCCGGGTACACAATCCTCCTTCCAAACACCCTACAGTGTACGACACTGTGTATTCTCATCAGGTTTTTGGCTCTTTACAAGTCCGACCTTCAGGATTGGGACTCTGTAAATGGGACTCAGACTGGAAATTTTTTTTGGAACTATTTTTTATTACTCTCAATTCGAGAAAAACAACATTCAGACCTTCCAGTCTCAACTGTAATCCCGCCACCGGGCGGTTGAATTCAGCATTCAGTCCCACATGGTAAGCTATTGTAGCGCAATAAAATTGAAAATTTTAATTACTTAAATGTAGCTTTTATAAGCTACAAGCTTACCATGTGGGACTGAGAAGAGTCCCACCCTACCTCCCCACTGTATCACAGCTGAGGGGACATGGGTTCAATCTCAACGAAAAGGAGGCTGATACACAGGAAGTGATGACGTCACGACAACCTATGAGGCCGAACCAACTGCATGCTTGTTTTTCTCGAGCGTTGGTCGTCTGTGCCTCGCGGCAACCAGTAAAGCATTCAGTCCCACATGGTAAGCTTGTAGCTTATAAAAGCTACATTTAAGTAATTAAAATTTTCAATTTTACGGGGTAGGACACAATACTAATAAAATAAGGTCTCTAATATTTTGGGGGTTTGTTATCACATTACACTTATCTACAATGTTTAGATCAATTTTTGGTTGGTATAATGACCAAAGCACAATCATTAACTTTTAAAGAAAAACTCTTAAACAATTTGGTTCACTGCATTTTATTAGTGTTTTAGTTAAGCTTTTAGTTGAAGCAGAATCAGTAATTTTAAACAATACTTCTTAAGCATCCGTTTGGCCTGTCTTATGTTGGAAAAGGTAAATTATGGCAAAGTGCAATTAATGATTTTTAAAAGAAAGAAAATATATCCTGAGCTGGTTTCAAGGGGGTGCTGTGATTGTAATAAGAAGTTTTCTAAAACAAGATGGAAGCCTTTGTTGAACTCTGTTGTATGTTTGATGTCTTTTACAACTAAGTGTCCTGAGTAGATATCTAAAGCAATACAAATTGTAATATTAAAAATGGAAAGGAAGCCTTTAGTGAAATCTTTTGAGTGTTTGATCTATTTTATAACTATGTGACCTGAGTAGATATCTAAGGCAACACTAATTGCAATATAGAAAAAGGAACCTTTTGGTGAAAAAATCAATTACTGCTGTTTTAAATCTATATAATTATCTTAAGAAGTTATCTAAACATTGTTTAAATATTACAAAAGAAACCTCAAAGGCTGAAGGGATGCCTTTTGTAAAGTGCATTTTATACTTGGTCTCTTTTAAAACTGAAAACTTCTAAAGCAGTTTTTGGAGAGTCATTGCACTAAAAATAACTTATTTTTGTACCTGACAAAGTTTATACATTCATAACAATTTTTATTAGTATTGTGGGCAAACATCCTATCCTGTAAAATTTGCTGTGGGCAAAGGTCCCTGTGGGCAAATGTCCTTTGGGCATAGGTTTGTGTGGGCAATGGTCCTGTGGGTAAACGTCCTGGATTCAATACATTGTACACACTAAATTGAAGTACACTGGCCCTGTAGTAAATCAGTGGGATATAGGAATGTAGGATCTAATCCTTCATGTGGAGATGTCAGCTAGTAACTGTACTCTGTTACTTTGCTGATACTCAGCATCTGGCTACACTCTGTATCCATCACAAAATTTTTGCCGAGTTGATATTTTTTTGCTGATGTGATTCTCTGATGTTTTGCTGATGTTTCTGATTCAGCGGCTGACCATACCTAGCTCCTGTCCTGAGAGTTTTGCTGAGTTAATGCGTTCCTGCTGGCAGGAGGACGCTGCGTTACGACCATCTTTTCACGACATTCTGCTGATGTTTGACGATTTGTACCACGATAATTCCCTGCAGGAAGTCACCAACACCTACCTCGGCAACAAACAACACTGGAGGTAAGGTTCATGTGGGCTGATTCATGTATATGTCACAGACGTCACAACTCCAAATATTTCAAACCGGCTAGTCGGCAAATACAATTCGTGTCAACATCGAATAACTGCTGAATTTATAGAAATACCAAAAATCTTAAGCTTGATATTCTAAAAGGCAATGGAAATGATAAATATGTAAAATAAATTGAAAGTATATACCCATAATCTGAAAATTCCATTTAATTTGCCATTTTCCTGTGACTTCTGATGCATTTTTTCTCATACAGGAAGCGGGCGATGTAAGAGGTATATGGTACTTCCGTTTTTACATGAATGCATAAACGGTACTGAAAACATGGCTGTTGTTTGACTTTCACTTACTTTATGTGACAATATGGACATATTTGATGGATTCAGACCCTCTGCCATCTTTAACTACATTCAGCGAATGTTCATACTTTAAATATGAAATCGATAGATAGCATTATTTTACCTGTTATAGACTAGTAGGCTAGTCTCGACCTCTCTAGTTGGTGGTAAGCTTGGACAAGGTCAGCTTAAACCAAGTCCACTTCACTCATCCTTTAATGCAGGGTTGAATCTCTAGATAACTTAATTTATAACAGAATAGATTTTTAATGTTCTCTTCTCGGAATGTCAGCTCATTCGTCTTAACATTAAATCATCAGAAAGATTTTTAATCAAATAATATGAACAAGATGACATATTTTTAACAATTACAAAATGATGTGTTTGACAGGCAAGAAATCGACCTGACGCTTGATCGGCTGAAAAAAGCAGAGCGAGAACTGAGTGAGAAGGAGAAGTCACTGCGAGAACGAGAAATGAAAGTGAAACTAAGAGAACAGAACCTAGAGCAACAGTTTAATGTGGTGGTGAGTGGTGAAGTGAAAGTAAAGGGACAAATCAGTGGAAATCTTAGAGAAATGAAAGTGAAAGTATGAGAAAAGAATTTAGAGTACGTGTTCAATGTGATGGTGAGATGAAGGCACAGGGAATGGATCAATAAGGAAATAGAGAATTTCATTTAAAAGTGAAGCTTAAAAATATGAAAAAAAAACTGAAAAAGACATCTGTTAGTCAAAACTAGGGGTGGGGTGGGTGAGCAGAAATGTCCGCGAGGCATCGAGCACACATTGTTTAAAAGAATATGCTTTAAGATTAAACTATTCGTTGAAAAGTAATATGATATTGTTCTCTTGCATGTTAATGTCATCTAGTTTATTCAGTTTGTCTTTTATTCCGGTTGTTTATGCATTACAAACCGTTTTCACCCCTAGGTAAATACAGTGAAATGTGGTGGTCAGTGGATCTTACAAATCGGATATTGTTTGGTATCCATATGTATATGTGTCAATACAGTGTGTGTACTTGTACAATGTTCACACTTCGCGGGGAGTGGTTATATATCAATGGATCTAACAAATCGGCCATTGTTTAGTATCTCTATCATTGTTTAGTATCTCTAAGTGCATGTATATCAGTGGATCTTAAAACTCAATATTAAGTATGTATACACCTGTGTATTTACAGCGTTTAGACTCACACGATGTTCACACTTGGCGGGAAGTTGATGTGTATCAGTGGATCTTACAACTTAGTCAACAATCCACTCACTCGGATGAGCTTTCTCAGTACGCGCCTCTCTTCATGCAAAACAACATCAGTGGCAAGCACCTGCTACAGCTCAGCCAATCAGATCTCAGGACACTGGGCATTCACTCCCTGGGTCATGTGATCGACTTACATGTACGTGATTTCATTGTTTCTTATTATTGTACTCTCTGATTTAAGTCGTAGAAAAACCAAAGTAATTAACTGGACATACATATATTCAGCTCGGTTCTAAGCCCCTAAATATTTAACACATTTGGTATTTACTGACTGGACTGTTACCTCTATGGCCATGAGTTTAAGTTCAACTCATGACAGCATCTGAAAGGCACTGAAGGCCAGTCCTGATACCATCACAGCTAGGACGTTAAACCCCAAATTTTTAAGCATGCTAAGGCTTTCAAATGTAAAGTCAACAAATGCAATCAGTACACTTGCCTAGATAGTATACAATCAGTACACTAATAGTAGGATTTATAGAGTGCAAAATTGACACAAATCCTCTAATGCACTTAAGTCCAAGAAGGGAGAGTCCAGGGACAGACAGGGGTCGACATCTAAAAAGCGCTCGTCAGGATATAACTAAGGTGGGGGGTATGCCACCCTAAACAAGTGAGTCTTTAGCTGGCTTCTGAAACCATCTATTGTTTGCTGAGATCTGACAGTCTGTGGCAGCTTGTTCCATTCAGCTGGTGCGGCTACTGCAAAGCCTCGCCTACGTATGTGCTTCTTAGGGCGGGTTGAGGAGACAGATAGTCTGTTGCCGCGAGTGAGACTGGTTGATCTAATTAAAGCTGAAAGATATGGGGGCTGTGAAAGATGGATAGCCTTGAATACCAGAAGATTATACTTAAAGAGGATGTGATGTTGAATTGGAAGCCAGTGGAATTTTTTCAAAAAGGGTGTAACATGACTCATTTTGTCAAGTCTGAAGATGATGCGGCAAAGAGCATTCTGGACTCTGTGTATTTTAGCTATGTTGGACTTGCTTACCACATAAAGAGTTACAGTAGTCCAGACGACTACTGACCATAGCATTCGCTAGAAGTGTTGCAGTCTCGACATTAAGGAATTTGCGAATTCGTCGCAAATCACGAAAATGATAGTAACATGCTCGACAAATCTTTTCAACATGATTGTCAAAGGAGTTGTCTGAGTCAAAGATAACACCAAGATTCTTTACTTCCACCGACGGAGAGATATTGTTTTGGAGTAGTGGAACAGGGAAGTTTGGCCTAGATAGTATACAATCAGTACACTGGCCTAGATAGTATGCAATCAGTACACTGGCCTAGATAGTATGCAATCAGTACACTGGCCTAGATAGTATACAATCAGTACACTAGCCTAGATAGTATGCAATCAGTACACTAGCCTAGATAGTATACAATCAGTACACTGGCCTAGATAGTATACAATCAGTACACTGGCCTAGATTTGAGAAAAAGTTCAGTGTTTCAAACTGCTTTCTTCTGACTGAGAAGTTTCCATCCAGAGTATTGTACAAAGAATAAGCTGTTTTACAAATGAAGCTCTTTACATGTTACAACTCTTTGTGAAGGTAATTTGATGTAACCCATCAATAGACAGTTTTTCTTTGGGTCAGTGCCTTTGAAATTAGGGATTAGTTGGTAGGCCTGGTATCTCGGTATCGTGAGCATTTTAATGAAATACCGCGATGAGATTTTTTAACTGCAACTTCTCTTGTCAGCACATATAATTGAAACAAAACTTAAACTATCGAGAACAAACCCCAAATCTGAAGAAATTATAAGCTTTTATCCCATATTTTTGTGAATTTTACAGACTTTTACTGTATAACCATTATACATTGAGCAGAACTGCCATGTTTTGGTTTAAATGCTTTATAACCTTAATCTTGCTTGTCAACACATATAATTGAAGGAAAACTTAAAGTATTTGAAACGAACGTGATATCTTAAGAAATTTTGCACTTATATTTTGTGTATTTATGGACTTCTATTGCGATGTCCTTAATAGGAACATCCATGTTTGTTTGGGGTGTCCTAAAACGTGGAATCCCGGAATGGGTTCAGTTTTGCATTGACGACCCCCCCGATGTACACATTTTTGGTACCGACCCATCCCTAGTTATAATTAATGCCTTGTACAACTCATTGTATTTCAGACTGAGATTGAGTTACTGAAGGCACACAACCACCGTCTCTTGAACTTCCCGCCACTGTCTAAAGGTGCTGAAGACACGGCGGACAGTGCATGTACAACTCTACAGCTCAGCTTTATGTTTGGTTGTCATATTAAGCCAGCTAACTCATTAGAGGTAGTGTTCTATGCGTAGATATATGTGTGTGTGGAGGGGGGGGGGGGGGGGGGGGGGGGTGCCTGTGTTTAACTCTTACACTTGAGGATTTTTTTTGTGGATGTCACCTAGGTAAGAGGTGTATGTCTGTGTGTGTGTGTGGACATGTGTTACACAACATTACTGCTCAGGAGTTTGTGCATGCGGTGTTACACTGAAACTTTATAGTTGTAAAACTGCATACAATACGTTATCACTGTGATATACACAGAGAAACTGTTTGACTGCAGGACACGGTTTACTGTTGCCTCGGTGTTTAGGTGTGGCGTCTGTATAAGGAGTGGACGCCTGTTGATTTGTAAAGGCTGTAAATTTTGGTCAGTGACAGTGTTCTAAAGGAAAAGTCAGTGTTTCAACTTCCTCTGACATGTTTAATTAAGCGTCCCGCAAGGGACGCTTGTTTGTGTATGGGAGAGCTTCAGGCTCCGCCGGCTCCGGCGGCTCCGCCGGCTCCGCATTTTGTTTTCCTTATAACTCTGTAACCGTTAGGCGGATTCTTTTCAAATTTGGCAGGTTTAGGCAGTAGCCTTGGGGAATTTTTTTGAATATGCTGCAGTGACATTTCAACCAATCAGAGAGGTCACATGACCAAAAATGTCTTTTTTCGATGGGGAAGCTTGTCCGGATGATAACTTGAAAGGAATTTTATCAATTCACCTGAAACTTGGCAAATACATTCATTCTATTAAAATCTGGAAATCGTTAGATTTTGGCATTGATTGGTCAATAAATGGCCGAGTAATTAATGATTAATTAATCATTACGAATTTTCCAAATAAGGAAAACACAAAAATGCTTATATCTCGAAAACCGTGCTAGATAGAGCGATTTCGACGAAATTTTTGACCCGCAGGGTATCTCTGCGGAGTAGTTTTCCCAATTTTCAAAAAATTTTTGTCTCGCCCAAAATGGCGGCCATTTTGAATTTTCGAAATTTTCGCAAAAATTGCAAAACACAAAAATGCTTATATCTCAAAAACCGTGCTAGATAGAGCAATTTCGACAAAATTTTTGATCTGCAGGATATCTCTGCGGAGTACTTTTCCCAATTTTCAAAAAATTTTTGTCTCGCCAAAAATGGCGGCCATTTTGAATTTTCGAAATTTTCGCAAAAATTGCAAAACACAAAAATGCTTATATCTCGAAAACGGTGCTAGATAGAGCGATTTCGACAAAATTTTTGACCCACAGGGTATCTATGCAGAGTAGTTATCCCAATTTTCAAAAAAATTTTGTCTCGCCAAAAATGGCGGCCATTTTGAATTTTCGAATTTTTCGCAAAAATTGCAAAACATAAAAATGCTTATATCTCAAAAACCCTGCTAGATAGAGCGATTTCGACGAAATTTTTGACCCGCAGGGTATATCTGCAGAGTAGCCATGCCAATTTTCAAACAAAAAATTTCTCGCAAAAAATGGCGGCCATTTTGAATTTTCGAATTTTTCGCAAAATTGCAAAACACAAAAATGCTTCTATCTCGTAAACCGTGCTAGATAGAGCGATTTCGACGAAATTTTTGACCCACAGGGTATCTCTTCAGAGTAGCCATGCCAATTTTCAAAAAAATTTTGTCTTGCCAAAAATGGCGGCCATTTTGAATTTTCGAATTTTTGCGCAAAATTTGCAAAACACAAAAACGCTAATATTTCGAAAACCGTGCTACATAGAGCAATTTCAACGAAATTTTTTATCTTCAGGGTATCTCTGCAGAGCAGCTATCCCAAAGAGCTTTCACTTGGTGAAGTTTCAGACCCATAGCTAATTGCTCACCTACTCAAAAAGAGTAAATGCGAATTACCTCTAAAAGTATTGCAGATGGCCAATTTTTCTCAAATAACTCATTCACCTACTTTTGGAAGAGCTTTCACATGGTGAAGTTTCAGACCCATAGCCAATTACTCACCTACTCAAAATGAGTAAATGCGAATTATCTCTAAAAGTATTGCAGATAGCCAATTTTTCTCAAATAACTCATTCACCTACTTTTGGGAGAGCTTTCACATAGTGAAGTTTCAGACCCATAGCTAATTATTTACCTACTCAAAATGAGTAAATGCTAATTATCTGTAAAAGTATTGCGGATACCCAATTTTTATCAAATAACTCATTCATCTACTTGTGGGAGAGCTTTCACATGGTGAAGTTTCAGACCCATAGCTAATTACTCACCTACTCAAAATGAGTAAATGCGAATTATCTCTAAAAGTATTGCAGTAGCCAATTTTTCTCAAATAACTCATTCACCTACTTTTGGGAGAGCTTTCACTTGGTGAAGTTTCAGACCCATAGCTAATTACTCAGCTACTCAAAATGAGTAAATGCGAATTATCTCTAAAAGTATTGCAGATAGCCAATTTTTGTCAAATAACTCATTCACCTACTTTTGGGAGAGCTTTCACTTGGTGAAGTTTCAGACCCATAGCTAATTACTCACCTACTCAAAAAGAGTAAATGCGAATTATCTCTAAAAGTATTGTAGATAGCCAATTTTTGTCAAATTAATCATTCACCTACTTTTGGGAGAGCTTTCACTTGGTGAAGTTTCAGACCCATAGCTAATTACTCACAAGCACCGTCAGATTTAAAAGGGAAAATCCAGACCTTTCCCTTTTAGACCTTAAATTTCGCAATATGCAGGGTTTTGGTGCAAATATGGAAATTTCTTTCATGAAATATGGCAGTTTCATGCAAAAATTTGCACCATTTGAGACATTTGTCAAAATCACGTAAGTGAAAAAACTCAATAAGCCATCAGAAAAACAGCAAATATCCACCTGGAAAAAGGGTGCACCCTAAACACGAAAATGGCCAATTTAATCTTTTTGTAAATAGGGTGTGCCCTAATCACAAAAACTGCAAATTTCATCTTTTTGTAAATAGGGTGCACCCTAAACACGGAAACTGCAAATTTACTCTTTTTGTAAATAGGGTGCATCCTAAACACAGAAACTGTGAATTTCCTGTTTTTGTAAATAGGGTGTGCCCTAAATGCAGAAACTGTAAATTTCCTGTTTTAAGGCGGGTTGTGTGTAACCACCCCGCCTATCAGATGGATGTGTCCGACATCTGTCCACATTTTTTGTTTCTGGACTCTTACTCGAAAACGGTTTGTCCAATCGAATTCAAACTTGACAGGGACAGAGATCACCATCACAGCTAGGTTTCTTTCGAAATTGGTGTAATTCCGTGTGTTTGTTTGTCCGTTTGTCTGTCCGTCCACATTTTCGTTTTCGGACTCTAACTCGAAAACGGTTTGTCCAATCGAATTCAAACTTGACAGGGACATAGATCACCATCATAGCTAGATTCCTTTCAAAATTGGTATATTTCCATCTGTTTGTTTGTTTGTTTGTCTGTTTTTTGACTGTCCATCAAAATTTCCGTTTCCGGACTCTAACTCGAAAATGGTTTGTCCAATCGAATTCAAACTTGACAGGGACAGAGATCACCATCACAGCTAGGTTTCTTTCGAAATTGGTGTAATTCCGTCTGTTTGTTTGTCCGTTTGTCTGTCCGTCCACATTTTCGTTTTCGGACTCTAACTCGAAAACGGTTTGTCCAATCGAATTCAAACTTGACAGGGACATAGATCACCATCATAGCTAGATTCCTTTCAAAATTGGTATATTTCCATCTGTTTGTTTGTTTGTTTGTCTGTTTTTTGACTGTCCATCAAAATTTCCGTTTCCGGACTCTAACTCGAAAATGGTTTGTCCAATGGAATTCAAACTTGACATAGATAGATCACCATCATAGCTAGGTTCCTTTCAAAATTAGTGTAATTCTGTCTGTTCGTTTGTCCATTTTTACCCCACAGCCCTTAAGGGCTGTTGGGGTATTGTTTTCACCCATGGTGTCCGGATGGGCGGGCGGGCGTCCGGGCGGGCGGGCGGCGGGAAAAGAGTTTGTCCGGGCTGTATCTCAGAAACCGTAAGGTGTAGGAAGTTGATACTTGGTAGGGACATTGGTTAGGGGGTGTAGGTGTGCAACGTCATGGTCTGACCTTGATTTGACCTTTGACCTTGCCGTAGTGACCTTGAGTTTGAAAATCTTGTCCGGGCTATATCTCGGAAACCATAAGGTGTAGGAAGTTGATAGTTGGTAGGGATATTGGTTAGGGGGTGTAGGTGTGCAACGTCATGGTGTGACCTTGATTTGACCTTTGACCTTGCCGTAGTGACCTTGACCTATAAAATCTTGTCCGGGCTATATCTCAGAAACCGTAAGGTGTAGGAAGTTAATATTTGGTAGGGACATTGGTTAGGGGGTGTAGGTGTGCAACATCACGGTCTGACCTTGATTTGACGTTTGACCTTGCTGTAGTGACCTTGACTTATAAAATCTTGTCCGGGCTATATCTCGGAAACCGTAAGGTGTAGAAAGTTGATACTTGGTAGGAATATTGGTTAGGGGGTGTAGGTGTGCAGCGTCATGGTCTGACCTTGATTTGACCTTTGACCTTGCCGTAGTGACCTTGACCTATAAAATCTTGTCCGGGCTATATCTCAGAAACTGTAAGGTGTAGGAAGTTGATACTTGGTAGGGATATTGGTTAGGGTGTATAGGTGTGCAATGTCATGGTCTGACCTTGATTTGTCCTTTGACCTTGCCGTAGTGACCTTGACCTATAAAATCTTGTCCGGGCTATATCTCAGAAACCGTAAGGTGTAGGAAGTTGATACTTGGTAGGGATATTGGTTAGGGGCTGTAGGTGTGCAATGTCATGGTCTGACAAGGATTTGACCTTTGACCTTGCCGTAGTGACCTTGAGTTCGAAAATCTTGTCCGGGCTATATCTCGGAAACCGCAAGGTGTAGGAAGTTGATACTTGGTAGGGACATTGGTTAGGGGGTGTAGTTGTGCAACGTCATGATCTGACCTTGATTTGACCTTTGACCTTGCTGTAGTGACCTTGACCTATAAAATCTTGTTGCACCTTTGAGTCTGTTTTTTTGATGCAGATTTAGCACTGTTAAAGTCATATTAGAATTTATTAAGAATTTTACTTTCATAACTTCCCATTGTAAGAGATAGAATTTCATCAAGTGAGCCACAGATTTTGCTCCAACACCACACATAAGCATTCATTAAATGTATTACCACTTCTGTATGCATGATAATATTCAAACCATCTAAACCATAATTGGGCCATGCAGGTGTAGATAAAGAGTGTTGAATTTTAGTTTGCTGATTAATGCTGTTATCTTGTTATTGAATTATCTTGTTTTAGTACTTCATCTTTATATGCATTATCTTTCTTTTAAACATTATTTCTCCATTTAAACATTGTTTGGACCTTTATATAACTGACAGTGCTCTGAAAGTATCTTGAAGTTTGTACTGGTACAGTACTTCTGTATCTCATGGTGTTGAAAATATTTCCCTAGGCTGTGGGGTACGAGCATCTCTGATGCTATTTTTTGTCTGTCTGTCAGTCAAAATTTCCATTGCCGGACTCTAACTTGAAAACGGTTTGTCCAATCAAATTCAAACTTATCAGGGAGATACATCACCACCATAGCTAGGTTACTTTCGAAATTGGTGTAATTCTGTCCATTCGTTTGTCTGTTTTTTGTCCATTTATTTGTTCATCAACATTTTCTATTTCCAGACTCTAACTCGAAAACACTGTGTCCAATCAAATGCAAACTTGACAGGGAGATAGATCACCATCATAGCTAGGTTCCTTTTTGAAATTGGTGTAATTTTGTCTGTTTGTTTGTTCGTCAATGAATTCTGTGCCTTCATTTGTCTGATTTTTGTCCATTTATCTGTTCGTCAACATTTCTGTTTCCGGACTCTAACTCGAAAATGCTGTGTCCAATCATATTCAAACTTGACAGTTAGATAGATCACCATCATAGCTAGGTTTCCTTTGAAATTGGTGTAATTTTTTCCATTCGTTTGGTCGTCAACATTTCCGTTTCTGGACTCTAACTCTAAAATGGTTTGTCTTTACATACATTTTCTTTTTCTTAGATGTTGTTTTCTCTACTTAAACATTATTTGGAGGTTTATGTAACTGACACTGCTCTGAAAGTATCCAGATTTTTGTACTGTATTATTACTCCTGTATCTCATGGTGTTGAAAACTATTTCCCCAGGCTATGGGGTACAGGCATCTCTGATACTATTTTTTTATTTACAAAGAAAAGGCTTTTAAGAATTACACTCAGCATTATAATATAAGCTTTAAAAATCAATTCTTAGCCCGAAATATTAAGAATTTGTAGGAAAAGTTAACTTTTTGATAAACTCCACTCAACAAGGAAAATATACATGCTGATCAAAATAAGGGCTCATGGAAAAACATAATAAAGGATATGAAAATGTATGAAAAATGTATATGAAAAATCAGCTATCCTCTGGTTTATGCTGTATCTTTTCACACTTTTATGTAATCAGTGTAAATACACATACAACACTTTGAACAATCTCAGTCACTTTTTTATGTTTAGTTTGTACCAAAAAGTTAAAGATTTAACATCTTAATATTGGAAATTGATCTTAACAGCAGTACATGTATTTTACAGTAAATAGGTTAAACCAGTAAATTTGCATATTTACTAAGATTTTGAGTAAAGGGATGCATTCGCTGAATTGATTAGCAAATATGCATATTTTTTTTTAAAAAAAATCAATATTTTCTTAGTTAAATCTAAAATGCTTTCGCTTATTTTATTTTTACTTATTTTATATTTTGATCTGCAAGATTTAATAAACCAAACCTAGCTGGACATTTTAGTATTTTACTTCATAAAATACACCAAATTTGTTTCAAATGAAATGTAAACTATCTTAATATTTTCTACAAATGATTACATAAAACCCTGTAAATAAATCTTATTTTCATAAATCTTGGTTTGTTGTTTGAAGGCTTTATGTCCTCAACTTGATCTGATATTTCATTTGAAGTCACATTTACCTGATGGCCACTGACTTTTAAGCACTAATCCATTATAATAGTCTAATTTTTCAGAGCTTCCGTAATAAAAATATATTTAAATTATTTCCAAAAAATGTGAGCAAAACACACAAGACACCTTGAACACTCAACTGTATCAAAACATATGACTTCTAATCCACCACACTTCACTACTCCTTCTTGTACAATGTAAACCCATTATCTGACTTTCAGTCTTATCTTAATTGAGGTCACAGTGGGGGAAGAGACTGACCTGTCTTGCCACTGAGAAAAACAAATGTATGTTACTTGTTGTGTAATTTCAGTGTGTCCCTTAATTTATCTAGGCTCTCTCTTGTAGGTGTGTACAACATCTCAGTGGGGTTTATCAGTCCAGCATGTATCTCTGACATTATAAAGACCCCTGTACCCCACTGCACACACTTGATTTACACAGTCTAGGAAAAATCTATGAGAATGGTGGTAGTTGAGTAAACATACAGGTACAAAATGAACACACACCCAAGTGAAATTTCTGTAAAGCCTGAATCCTGATTTTTTCTTACTTAAAATAAGCGACTCCAGTCCAATTTGAGACTTTTTTAGAAGTCTCAAATTTTAAAGAGTTTTGTAAAGTTTACAATTTTAGGTACAAATTGGACACATTTTCTGATGTCATGAGAAAAGGGTAAACTAAGTGAGAAAAAAAAATGTCTTCATAAGTTACAAGTCATGCACTTTCCTTCAGTTGTTTTACTTAATGTATACTTTTAGTGCTTACTCTTGTTGGAGTATTAAATTTTGTATTACTCTTTGTATATTTAAGTTTGTATATCTGGAAATAGAACATATTTGTAAAATGTATTCAGTCCCACTCTAATGTAAAATTCTTGCCATTCAAACACACCACTAATTTGGTTTTCTCAGCCTCATCTTAATTATCTGAAAGACTGGGATGAGATTTATCTCTAGGAGAGGACACAGTCCTAGGAATTATACCATCCCAACCCCTCAAACTTGAGGGAGGGCTTATCTGCTCCCCCACTGCAAGTGTTTATGCTACCTGAAGACCAGGTAATTAATAGCCCATCATCTGCATGTGTCTTGTGGCTGTAAGTGACTACTCTCTCATTTAAAATGTGTTGCCAGTACTGGAAGAAAGCAAGTATACTTATCAAACCCAAACCACATTTACCTGTTGAATATATGCTTGTAAAAAGAAGCATGTGTATACTGTTTCTATGTTTTTCCTTCACTGTAATTTAATGAAAGAGTCATATTTTATTAGTACTCGCATTTATTATCTCCACCAAGAGGTATTGTTGTCATAACCGTTTGTCTATCTGTTTGTCAGAAGGGTTACATAATTACTACTGCTTGGGTCACTTAGATCTTATTTCTTAATCTTAGATCCTATTAAATTTTGACTGATCTGGATCACTGTCTGGATACAAAATAATAATAATAAATAATAATAATCCAGAAACATGTTGTTACTTTTAAAAGATACCTTATCTAGCAAGGATGATTAATTCTTCAAGGCATGCAGATTTGTCTGTTCGTCTGTTCTCCAGAGCCGCTAGATAAGAGGTACTCCCATGAAAAGTGTGAAAATTTCACCTGTTTATCACAATTTTCTCAATGACCATTGAAGGGATTTCTCCCTATCTTAGATATACATGTATGTACTATGACACAAGTAGATTCCCTTATGTGAGTATCAGGCCAGGATATTTTTAAATTAATTTGTGTAAATTTTTAGCTTAAAGTATCTGATCTTTGTCGAAACGTCCATTTAATAAAATATTGTCAGGAATAAGATTAGCGAACTGGTTTATTTTGTAAATATACTGTAAAACAATTTGGAAGAAAACTTCCTCCAAAATAAGAAACGGATTGACAGAAAAATGAACTCACGTCATAACTTCTAGGACATGCAAAAGCGCCTTCGAGTGGTTGAAAGTAGAACTACGGAGTTTGAATATTTTCATTGTCGATTCTGATTGGCTGAACGACAAATGTATAGTACTACCGTGACGTCACTTCATTCATTAATTTCTTTCCGGTTTATTATCTCCCGCCGGGCTTTAGCCCGGGAGGGAGATTATGAAATGATGTCTGTGTGTGCATGCATGTGTGCGTGCGTGCGTGTGTGCGTGCGTTAGTTAGTCACGCAGATTTCTCCAAAACTACTACAGCTACAGATATTTTGTAAATTAATTGTCCCAATGAATTTTCATGCCCTTGAAAATTTTTTTGGTTTTATTGACTTAGGCCTAAAGATAAGTGAGTAATAGCAATCTTAGCTATTTTGAGTAAAGGGCTCATAACTCAAAAACTATTGCAGTAACAACTTTTTCTTCAAATATGTTGTTTAGCTACTTTGTCCTTAGCTATAAGATGGTACATAGTTTGGGGTCCCATTGCATGCCATAAGTGAGTAATAGCTATTTTCTCATTTGTAGCTAAATAACAGAAGAAGTAAATGTCAAATATCTTCAAAAGTATTGAAGTTAGGGAAATCTTTTCAAATATGTTGTCCATCTTCTTTTTGGTAAGATATCACATACTAAAGTTTCAGACCTGTTGCACCTTGGATAGCTGAGTAATAGCTACTTTGAAATTCTGACTGGTGAGTAAAGCGATTGTAACTCCAAAACTATTGCAGTTAGAGTATTTTCCTAAAATATGTTGTTCAGCTACTTTGTCCTTAGCTATAAGATGGTACATAGTTTGGGGTTCTAATGCATGCCATAAGTGAGTAATAGCTATTTTCTCATTTGTAGCTAAATAACAGAAGAAGTAAATGTCAAATATCTTCAAAAGTATTAAAGTTGGGGAAATCTTTTCAAATATGTTGTCCATCTACTTTTTGGTAAGCTATGACATAGTAAAGTTTCAGACCTGTTGCACCTTGGATAGCTGAGTAATAGCTACTTTGAAATTCTGACTGTTGAGTAAAGCCATTGTAACTCCAAAACTATTGCACTTAGAGTGTTTTCCTAAAATATGTTGTTCAGCTACTTTGTTCTTAGCTATAAGATGGTACATAGTTTGGGGTTCTGTTGCATGCCATAAGTGAGTAATAGCTATTTTCTCATTTGTAGCTAAATAACAGAAGAAGTAAATGTCAAATATCTTCAAAAGTATTAAAGTTAGGGAAATCTTTTCAAATATGTTGTCCATCTACTTTTTGGTAAGCTATGACATAGTAAAGTTTCAGACCTGTTGCACATTGGATAGCTGAGTAATAGCTACTTTGAAATTCTGACTGTTGAGTAAAGCCATTGTAACTCCAAAACTATTGCAGTTGGAGTATTTTCCTAAAATATGTTGTTCAGCTACTTTGTTCTTAGCTATAAGATGGTACATAGTTTGGGGTTCTATTGCATGCCATAAGTGAGTAATAGCTATTTTCTCATTTGTAGCTAAATAACAGAAGAAGTAAATGTCAAATATCTTCAAAAGTATTGAAGTTAGGGAAATCTTTTCAAATATGTTGTCCATCTACTTTTTGGTAAGCTATAACATAGTAAAGTTTCAGACCTGTTGCACCTTGGATAGCTGAGTTATAGCTACTTTGAAATTCTGACTGTTGAGTAAAGCCATTGTAACTCCAAAACTATTGCAGTTAGAGTATTTTCCTAAAATATGTTGTTCAGCTACTTTGTCCTTAGCTATAAGATGGTACATAGTTTGGGGTTCTATTGCATGCCATAAGTGAGTAATAGCTATTTTGTTATTTGTAGCAAAATCATGACATAAGTAAATGTCAAATATCTTCAAAAGTATTAAAGTTAGGGAATTATTTTCAAATATGTTATCCATCTACTTTTTCATAAGCTATCACATAGTAAAGTTTCAGATCTGTTGCACATTGGATAGCTGAGTAATAGCTACTTTGAAATTCTACAGTTGAGTAAATCCATTGTAACTCCAAAACTATTGCAGTTACAGCTTTTTCTTCAAATATGTTGTTCAGCTACTTTGTCCTTAGCTATAAGCTGGCATGTAGTTTGGGGTTCTATTGCATGCCACAAGTGAATAATAGCTATTTTCTTATTAGTAGCAAAATAATGACATAAGTAAATGTCAAATATCTTCAGAAGTATTAAAGTTACGGAATTCTTTTCAAATATGTCATTCATCTACTTTTTTGTAAGCTATCACATAGTAAAGTTTCAGACCTGTTGCACATTGCATAGCTAAGTAATAGCTACTTTGAAATTGTGACTGTTGAGTAAATCCATTGTAACTCAAAAACTATTGCAGTTACAGCTTTTTCTTCAAATATGTTGTTCAGCTACTTTGTCCTTAACTATAAGATGGTATATATTTTGGGGTTGTATTGCATGCCATAAGTGAGTAATAGCTATTTTCTTATTTGTAGCAAAATAACAACATAAGTAAATGTCAGATATCTTCAAAAGTATTAAAGTTAGGGAAATATTTTCAAATATGTTATCTAGTTTTTGATAACCTATCACATAGTAAAGTTTCAGACCTGTTGCACATTGGATAGCCGAGTAATACCTACTTTGAAATTGTGACTGTAGGGTAAATGCATATAATTTGGGGTTCTATTGCATGCCATAAGTGAGTAATAGCTATTTTCTTATTTGTGGCAAAATAATGACATAATTTTTCTCAAATAACTGCTTCATCTACTTTTGGAAGAGCTTTCACATGGTGAAGTTCCAGACCCGTAGCTAATTACTCACCTACTCAAAATGAGTAAATGTGAATTATCTCTAAAAGTATTGGGGATATCCAATTTTTCTTAAATAACTCATTCACCTACTTTTGGAAGAGCTTTCACTTGGTGAAGTTTCAGACCCGTAGCTAATTATTCACCTACTCAAAATGAGTAAATGCTAATTATCTCTAAAAGTATTGTGGATATCCAATTTTTATCAAATTACTTGTTCATCTACTTTTGGGAGAGCTTTCACATGGTGAAGTTCCAGACCCGTAGCTAATTACTCACCTACTCAAAATGAGTAAATGTGAATTATCTGTAAAAGTATTGCAGATATCCAATTTTTCTCAAATAACTCATTCACCTACTTCTGGGAGAGCTTTTACTTGGTGAGGTTTCAGACCCGTAGCTAATTATTCACCTACTCAAAATGAGTAAATGTGATTTATCTCTAAAAGTATTGCGGATATCCAATTTTTATCAAATAACTCATTCACCTACTTTTGGGAGGGCTTTCACATGGTGAAGTTCCAGACCCGTAGCTAATTACTCACCTACTGAAAATGAGTAAATGTGAATTATCTCTAAAAGTATTGCAGATAGCCAATTTTTATCAAATAACTCATTCACCTACTTTTGGGAGAGCTTTCACTTGGTGAATTTTCAGAGCCATAGCTAATTATTCACCTCCTCAAAATGAGTAAATGCTAATTATCTGTAAAAGTATTGCGGGTATCCAATTTTTATCAAATTACTCGTTCATCTACTTTTGGGAGAGCTTTCACATGGTGAAGTTCCAGACCCATAGCTAATTACTCACCTAATCAAAATGAGTAAATGTGAATTATCTGTAAAAGTATTGCAGATAGCCAATTTTTCTCAACTCATTCACCTACTTTTGGGAGAGCTTTCACTTGGTGAAGTTTCACACCCGTAGTTAACTACTCACCTACTCAAAATGAGTAAATGCGAATTATCTCTACAAGTATTGCAGATAGCCAGTATTTCTGAAATAACTCATTCACATACATTTTGGAGAGCTTTCAATTAGTGAATTTTCAGATCCGTAGCTAATTACTCACCTACTCAAAATAAATAACTGCCTATTATCACTAAAAGTATTGCAGATAGCCAATATTTCTCAAATAACTCATTCACCTACATTTTGGAGAGCTTTCACATGCTAAATTTTTTTAATGAATTTTTAAAATAATTTTTAATGCATTAAAATTCATGAAATCATGCACTAAATCAAATATAACTTGAAAAGTATTACATTTAGAGCACCTTGTTAAAATATGTTATCTTTAGTACATCTCATTTATATGGCGGGAGATAAATGCATGCGGCAGAATGCTTGTTTGTTTGACAAATGAGTAATATGCTGTAGATGCGCAGACAACAATTTTATATTAACAGTGACTGCGTGATAAACCAGCAGACCAATAAATTAATTGGGGTTTCCACGACTATAAACCAGCAGACGAAACCGTTAAAAAAGACTCGTTCGAGTAGACCATCACAAAAGCAAAAACAATAGTTTCTAGGACATCTGGAACTTTACAGAAAGCCAGACGTAGTGCTAGACATGCTTTTTACTTTATAAAATATAACTTAATAAAGGCATTAAAAATCTTCAAAATGGCAGAGTGTATAATATACACCTTAATGTACAGATATGTGAAGAAATATTATGCAGAATTTAATATTTAAGGGCTTAAACGGCCAATTTAAAATCTTGGCCGCAGCTCAGTACATAACTCGAATCAAAGATTCGACTAATAAAAAACTAGACCAAGGAAGCCAGATGCAAGATGTATCTCCTTGTCTTACTCCACTTGTTGTTTGGAATAATCAGTGGAATTCCGATTAAGTTTAACTTGGGCATTTATCTGTGTGTAGAAGTTTTTGATTGAGGAAAATATTTTCCCAGTGATACCATACTCTCAGATTGTTTAGCAATATTTCACAATTTACCCAATCAAAAGCTTTTTAGAAGTCAATAAAAAGCAACAAATGTAGTTTGTTCCATGCCTAGTCTATTTCTTACAATGCTTGTTAATTTGTATATGTGATGTACGTGTTCTAGGGAAAAAGTGTAAAATTTCCCATTCCCCTTCTCATGACCCTCCCAGGTATCATACCCCACTGTGAGTTCTAGTGCTGTCAGTTGTCAGGTTGTGTTTTCTGTCATTTGATAACACATATATGTTAGTGTACTTGTAGTAAACTGTCTTTCCAACTATTTTAATGAGTTTTCAGTGTTGTGTGTACATACACTGGGAATAAGGAAAATATTCAATTTTGGCTTGTTTTTGATTGTAAAGGATTATTGGAAAAAAGAAACAAATTAAAAAAAAACCTGCATCAGTCAATATCCAGAGTATATTTTAGTAACCTTGAAGCTATTTCTCATTTTTGTGGTAGACCTCTAAATCATGTAACCCCTTTTAAGAATAAGCGAGTTACAAGTACTTTAAGGTTTCGCTATCCTTGTTTCACCCTAAAGTATAGGTATGAAGTGAAGCACTTCAAATGGTGTCACTTCCTATCTCTTTCCCCTTGTGTGTTTAACTAATAATATTCGATAAATATTTCAATAATGTGCTGTATTAACATATGAAAATAGGTCTAAAATAGTGATATGGAGAGTGGAGTAGTGGACAAATCCATACGGAAAAACACTTTTTCAGTACCATGGCCCCTCTCAAAATTGTGATTTTTACATCCCTTTCAAAAGCCAGGAGTCAGTTTTGGGAATTGAACCCACCCAGAGTTGTGACCAAGCAAAAAGGCACACTACTGTACATTTACCATGGTTTTTGTTGTAAATGTATTGGGAAGGGTTGGATGTAACTGAATATGTAGCTGATTTAATTGAATTTTGAAATGTTTTTTTTTAAGTTTAAGGATAATTTTGTTTGAAAAGATTTAAATTTGCAACTGAAGGAAATTGCATGACTTGTAACTTATCAAGACATTTTTTTTTCTCATGTAGTTTACCCTTTTCTCATGACATTAGAAAATATGTCCAATTAGTACATAAAATTGTAAACTTTACAAAACTCTTTAAAATTTGATACTTCCAGAAAAGTCTCAAATTGGATTGGGGTCACTTATTTTAAGCAAAAAAATAAATAAATAAATAAAAGAAAATAAATAAAAGAAAATAGGATTCCGGCTTTACAGAAATATTTCACTTGGGTATGTGTTCATTTTTTACCTGTATGTTTACTCAACTACCACCATTCTCAAAGACTTTTTTCCATGACTGTGTAAATCAAGTGTGTGCAGTGGGATAAAGGGGTCATTATAATGTCAGAGATACATGCTGGACTGATAAACCCCACTGAGATGTTGTACACACCTACAAGAGAGAGCCTAGATAAATTAAGGGACACACTGAAATTACACAAGCAACATATATTTATCTTTCTCAGTGGCAAGATAGGTCAGACTCTTCCCCCACTGTGACCTCAATTAAGATAAGACTGAAAGTCAGATAATGGGTTTACATTGTACAAGAAGGAGTAGTGAAGTGTGGTGGATTAGAAGTCATATGTTTTGATACAGTTGAGTGTTCAAGGTGTCTTGTGTGTTTTGCTCACATTTTTTGGAAATAATTTAAATATATTTTTATTACGGAAGCTCTGAAAAATTAGACTATTATAATGGATTAGTGCTTAAAAGTCAGTGGCCATCAGGTAAATGTGACTTCAAATGAAATATCAGATCAAGTTGAGGACATAAAGCCTTCAAACAACAAACCAAGATTTATGAAAATAAGATTTATTTACAGGGTTTTATGTAATCATTTGTAGAAAATATTAAGATAGTTTACATTTCATTTGAAACAAATTTGGTGTATTTTATGAAGTAAAATACTAAAATGTCCAGCTAGGTTTGGTTTATTAAATCTTGCAGATCAAAATATAAAATAAGTAAAAATAAAATAAGCGAAAGCATTTTAGATTTAACTAAGAAAATATTGATTTTTTTTTAAAAAAAAATATGCATATTTGCTAATCAATTCAGCGAATGCATCCCTTTACTCAAAATCTTAGTAAATATGCAAATTTACTGGTTTCACCTATTTACTGTAAAATACATGTATTGCTGTTAAGATTAATTTCCAATATTAAGATGTTAAATCTTTAACTTTTTGGTACAAACTAAACATAAAAAAGTGACTGAGATTGTTCAAAGTGTTGTATGTGTATTTACACTGATTACATAAAAGTGTGAAAAGATACAGCATAAACCAGAGGATAGCTGATTTTTCATATACATTTTTCATACATTTTCATATCCTTTATTATGTTTTTCCATGAGCCCTTATTTTGATCAGCATGTATATTTTCCTTGTTGAGTGGAGTTTATCAAAAAGTTAACTTTTCCTACATATTCTTAATATTTAGGGCTAAGAATTGATTTTTAAAGCTTATATTATAATGCTGAGTGTAATTCTTAAAAGCCTTTTCTTTGTAAATAAAAAAATAGTATCAGAGATGCCTGTACCCCATAGCCTGGGGAAATAGTTTTCAACACCATGAGATACAGGAGTAATAATACAGTGCAAAAATCTGGATACTTTCAGAGCAGTGTGAGTTACATAAACCTCCAAATAATGTTTAAGTAGAGAAAACAACATCTAAGAAAAAGAAAATGTATGTAAAGACAAACCGTTTTAGAGTTAGAGTCCGGAAACAAAAATGTTGACGAACAAACGAACGGACAAAATTACACCAATTTCAAAGGAAACCTAGTTATGATGGCGATCTATCTGTCAAGTTTGAATGTGATTGGACACAGCATTTTCGAGTTAGAGTCCGGAAACAGAAATGTTGACGAACAGATAAATGGACAAAAATCAGACAAATGAAGGCACAGAATTCATTGACAAACAAACAAACGGACAAAATTACACCAATTTCAAAAAGGAACCTAGCTATGATGGTGATCTATCTCCCTGTCAAGTTTGCATTTGATTGGACACAGTGTTTTCGAGTTAGAGTCTGGAAATAGAAAATGTTGATGAACAAATAAATGGACAAAAAACAGACAAATGAATGGACAGAATTACACCAATTTCGAAATTAACCTAGCTATGGTGGTGATGTATCTCCCTGATAAGTTTGAATTCGATTGGACAAACCGTTTTCAAGTTAGAGTCCGGCAATGGAAATTTTGACTGACAGACAGACAAAAAATGGACAAACGAACAGACAGAATTACACTAATTTTGAAAGGAACCTAGCTATGATGGTGATCTATCTCAATGTCAAGTTTGAATTCCATTGGACAAACCATTTTCGAGTTAGAGTCCGGAAACGGAAATTTTGATGGACAGTCAAAAAACAGACAGACAAACAAACAAACAGATGGAAATACACCAATTTTGAAAGGAATCTAGCTATGATGGTGATCTATGTCCCTGTCAAGTTTGAATTAGATTGGACAAACCGTTTTCGAGTTAGAGTCCGAAAACGAAAATGTGGACAGACAGACAAATGGACAAACAAACAGACGGAATTACACCAGTTTCGAAAGAAACCTAGCTATGATGGTGATCTCTGTCCCTGTCAAGTTTGAATTCGATTGGACAAAACGTTTTCGAGTAAGAGTCCAGAAACAAAAATTGTGGACAGATGTTGGACACATCCATCTGATAGGCGGGGTGGTTACACACAACCCGCCTTAAAACAGGAAATTTACAGTTTCTGCGTTTAGGGCACACCCTATTTACAAAAACAGGAAATTCACAGTTTCTGTGTTTAGGGTGCACCCTATTTACAAAAAGAGTAAATTTGCAGTATCTGTGTTTAGGGCACAACCTACGGTATTTACAAAAAGTGGAAATTTGCAGTTTCTGTGTCTAGGGCACACCCTATTTACAAAAAGGTGAAATTTGCTGTTTTCGTGTTTAGGGTGCACCCTATTTACAAAAAGAGTAAATTTGCAGTATCTGTGTCTAGGGGACACACTATTTACAAAAAGGTGAAATTTGCTGTTTTCGTGTTTAGGGCACACCCTATTTACAAAAACAGGAAATTCACAGTTTCTGTGTTTAGGGTGCACCCTATTTACAAAAAGAGTATATTTGCAGTATCTGTGTTTAGGGCACACCCTATTTACAAAAAGAGTAAATTTGCAGTTTCTGTGTTTAGGGCACACCCTATTTACAAAAAGAGGAAATTCACAGTTTCCATGTTTAGGGCACACCCTATTTACAAAAACTGGAAATTTGCAGTTTCTGTGTCTAGGGCACACCCTATTTACAAAAAGATGAAATTTGCTGTTTTCGTGTTTAGGGTGCACCCTATTTACAAAAAGAGTAAATTTGCAGTTTCTGTGTTTAGGGCACACCCTATTTACAAAAAGAGGAAATTCACAGTTTCCGTGTTTAGGGTGCACCCTATTTACAAAAAGATTAAATTTGCCATTTTTGTGTTTAGGGCACACCCTATTTACAAAAAGATGAAAATTGCAGTTTCCGTGTTTAGGGCACACCCTATTTGCAAAAAGGTGAAATTTGCAGTTTCTGTGTTTAGGGTGCACCCTATTTACAAAAAGAGGAAATTTGCAGTTTTCGTGAATAGGGCACACCCTATTTACAAAAAGAGGAAATTTGCAGTTTCCGTGTTTAGGGTGCACCCTATTTACAAAAAGATGAAATTTGCAGTTTTCGTGATTAGGGCACACCCTATTTACAAAAAGATTAAATTGGCCATTTTCGTGTTTAGGGTGCACCCTTTTTCCAGGTGGATATTTGCTGTTTTTCGAATGGCTTATTGAGTTTTTTCACTTACGTGATTTTGACAAATGTCTCAAATGGTGCAAATTTTTGCATGAAACTGCCATATTTCATGAAAGAAATTTCCATATTTGCACCAAAACCCTGCATATTGCGAAATTTAAGGTCTAAAAGGGAAAGGTCTGGATTTTCCCTTTTAAATCTGACAGTGCTTTCACCTACTCAAAATGAGTAAATTCGAATTATCTCTAAAAGTATTGTAGATAGCCAATTTTTCTCAAATAACTCATTCACCTACTTTTGGGAGAGCTTTCACTTGGTGAAGTTTCAGACCCATAGCTAATTACTCACCTACTGAAAATGAGTAAATGTGAATTATCTCTAAAAGTATTGTAGATAGCCAATTTTTCTCAAATAACTCATTCACCTACTTTTGCGAGAGCTTTCACTCGGTGAAGTTTCAGACCCATAGCTAATTACTCACCTACTCAAAATGAGTAAATGTGAATTATCTCTAAAAGTATTGCAGATAGCCAATTTTTCTCAAATAACTCATTCACCTACTTTTGGGAGAGCTTTCACTTGGTGAAGTTTCAGACCCATAGCTAATTACTCACCTACTCAAAATGAGTAAATGCGAATTATCTCTAAAAGTATTGCAGATAGCCAATTTTTGTCAAATTAATCATTCACCTACTTTTGGGAGAGCTTTCACTTGGTGAAGTTTCAGACCCATAGCTAATTACTCACCTACTCAAAATGAGTAAATTCGAATTATCTCTAAAAGTATTGTAGATAGCCAATTTTTCTCAAATAACTCATTCACCTACTTTTGGGAGAGCTTTCACTTGGTGAAGTTTCAGACCCATAGCTAATTACTCACCTACTGAAAATGAGTAAATGTGAATTATCTCTAAAAGTATTTCAGATAGCCAATTTTTCTCAAATAACTCATTCACCTACTTTTGGGAGAGCTTTCACTCGGTGAAGTTTCAGACCCATAGCTAATTACTCACCTACTCAAAATGAGTAAATGCGAATTATCTCTAAAAGTATTGCAGATAGCCAATTTTTCTCAAATAACTCATTCACCTACTTTTGGGAGAGCTTTCACTTGGTGAAGTTTCAGACCCATAGCTAATTACTCACCTACTCAAAATGAGTAAATTCGAATTATCTCTAAAAGTATTGCAGATAGCCAATTTTTCTCAAATTAATCATTCACCTACTTTTGGGAGAGCTTTCACTTGGTGAAGTTTCAGACCCATAGCTAATTACTCACCTACTCAAAATGAGTAAATGCGAATTATCTCTAAAAGTATTGCAGATAGCCAATTTTTCTCAAATAACTCATTCACTTACTTTTGGGAGAGCTTTCACTTGGTGAAGTTTCAGACCCATAGCTAATTACTCACCTACTCAAAATGAGTAAATGCGAATTATCTCTAAAAGTATTGCAGATAGCCAATTTTTGTCAAATTAATCATTCACCTACTTTTGGGAGAGCTTTCACTTATTGAAGTTTCAGACCCATAGCTAATTACTCACCTACTCAAAATGAGTAAATTCGAATTATCTCTAAAAGTATTGTAGATAGCCAATTTTTCTCAAATAACTCATTCACCTACTTTTGGGAGAGCTTTCACTTGGTGAAGTTTCAGACCCATAGCTAATTACTCACCTACTGAAAATGAGTAAATGTGAGTTATCTCTAAAAGTATTTCAGATAGCCAATTTTTCTCAAATAACTCATTCACCTACTTTTGGGAGAGCTTTCACTCGGTGAAGTTTCAGACCCATAGCTAATTACTCACCTACTCAAAATGAGTAAATGCGAATTATCTCTAAAAGTATTGCAGATAGCCAATTTTTCTCAAATAACTCATTCACCTACTTTTGGGAGAGCTTTCACTTGGTGAAGTTTTAGACCCATAGCTAATTACTCACCTACTCAAAATGAGTAAATGTGAATTATCTCTAAAAGTATTGCAGATAGCCAATTTTTCTCAAATTAATCATTCACCTACTTTTGGGAGAGCTTTCACTTGGTGAAGTTTCAGACCCATAGCTAATTACTCACCTACTCAAAATGAGTAAATGCGAATTATCTCTAAAAGTATTGCAGATAGCCAATTTTTCTCAAATAACTCATTCACCTACTTTTGGGAGAGCTTTCACTCTGTGAAGTTTCAGACCCATAGCTATTTATTCACCTACTCAAAATGAGTAAATGCTAATTATCTGTAAAAGTATTGCGGATACCCAATTTTTATCAAATACTCATTCATCTACTTGTGGGAGAGCTTTCACATGGTGAAGTTTCAGACCCATAGCTAATTACTCACCTACTCAAAATGAGTAAATGCGAATTATCTCTAAAAGTATTGCAGATAGCCAATTTTTCTCAAATAACTCATTCACCTACTTTTGGGAGAGCTTTCACTTGGTGAAGTTTCAGACCCATAGATAATTATTCACCTACTCAAAATGAGTAAATGTGAATTATTTCTTAATAGTATTGCAGATAGCCAATTTTTCTCAAATAACTCATTCACCTACTTTTGGAAGAACTTTCACACACGAAAATGAAAAATTGTGAATATCTCGGAAAAGCTATTTCTTCTGCTTTAATGCTCGGCGGGAGATACACACCACGGCAGTGGTCTTGACAAAAATTTTTGTCTCCCCAAAAATGGTGGCCATTTTGAATTTTCAAAGTTTTTGCAAAACACAAAAATGCTTATATCTCGAAAACCGTGCTATATGGAGCGAACTCAACAAAATTTTGTATCTGCTGGGTATCTCTGCAGAGTAGCCATGCCAATTTTCAAAATATTTTTGTCTCGCCAAATATAGCGGACATTTTTAATTTTTTTATTTTTTGCAAAACACAAAAATGCTTATATCTTGAAAACCGTGCTAGATAGAGCAGACTGCGCTGACTTTGGTTGCCACAACAGTATAAGGCTAGAAACGAAGCATTTTCTTAATACTTTAGCACTCACCTTTATATCCTTTTCGGGACGCTTTGTTTTTGCTATGCAAAAACATTATCTTTTTTTTTGCGAGCGATCCTCTAGTTTGATTAAAATTTGATTGTTGACCCCTAAAGGTCAAGTGTACATATTCTCCACTTGAAAACCCGTGTGTCATGCTCAGGATTTATTGTACAGTTTCAGCGTGTACAGTGTAATGTAAAGTAGAGTAAATGTATCAATGACAGATTTAGTGCCATAAAAGCCCTCATTGAATTAGATTAGACTGTATGCTTACAGGAATACAAGTGGAAGATGTACATGGAGATTGATGATGACAGTGATGTGGATGACTTGCAGGTGTTGACGTGTGTGAAACATGTCACATTTCTCTGTAAACTGCCGCCGTATGAAGTCTACAAGATATCCCAGGTAATGCACTACATATTTTAGCTGCAAAGTCTGCATTGTATCTCAGATATGAACACTGTGTGAAATTTACTTGAAAACCTTTCCATGTCTGTTGGACTTACAACTCAAAAGTGTTATAGGTCTGTAGCAAAAGTTGTCTGTATTTCAGTGTAAGTTAAATCAGTATTGAGTTAAATGGTTAAATGTTATTTTCTGTAATGACAAGAATTTCTGTTGTGGTGGTCGACGTCCTGAAATTATGTATAAAGAATTTTGTAGATTACATTCATTACAATATAGATTTTATTACTTTAAGATTTTGTGTTTATGGTTTGTTTTTTGAGTACTTGATATGATTGGATGCTTATAAAACATATTATTTGTGTCTATAAAATAAAGATGATGAGAAGTAGAACTCTAGTAATTGTAGCAAGTAACCGTGTAACTCCAGAAAGCTACAGCTCTGTGACAATAGTTACCAATATTGGACAGGTGTTCCTTTTGCATACTGTGTGTAAACAAGATAATTCAGGTATCAATTGAACAATACATGAACAGTGCTGTCTGTTGATCAGTGTCATGCCTGTCAGCAGTTGACAGCAGTGGTGTGTGTTCATCAGTGTTTGTTTTGTAGCCTCCCTATGTGATGGACAGATGGGTGCGGGGTATCTCTGCAGACTTCACCATCGAGTGTGTTGTCACGTACGAGGTGATGAGAACTTAAGTTTTATATTACTAATGTATTTATCATTGATAAAATTGGTATTTGCAGTCCAAGGCACTTTCATATCTCCATGGAAATCGTGCTAAAAGCATTGTACAGGTTCTGACCACAGTTATTTGTACACATCAGAACAAGTTTTACGCAGTACCTAGGAATTAATTATAACTAAGTCAAATCCAGTCTAATCTGTTCTCCCCTTTATAGCATTTAATCTCTGCACTTGCAAATTTCGTGACACTAACAATAATTTTTCCCAAGTCATAAAGCTGTTTGAAAAGTCTTCTCATTATTCAAGTTTTGAAAACTTTTTGAATAGACTGGCTCGTCATGCAAGACATGAGAATTTTGAATTTTCATCGAATTGTGTAACACGAACATCTTGTCTGAGTTTGCCAGCTTTGGAGATTTGGAGCAGAAAACATGTCCAGTTTCAACTGGGACAAATCTCAGTGATGTATGATATAAAACTGGTATGCATGCAAATAATACAAAACACACCTATAATAAGGTCACTGACACTTTGTACATAGTGTTTTTACCCTGTAAGTTCTCATTCTGACTATTCTAACCTCAACATAGTCTCAATGTATAACCATAAATTCAGATTATAACATGACCATACTTGCAATATGTAACTGTTCATTCTGACTACTATCACATTACCATACTACAGATATGTCAGATGTTTTGCCTCACTTTGGACATGGAGTTTGTACCATGCAAGTTCTCGTTCTGACTACTCTCACCATACTCCCAGTGTATAACCATTCATTATGCTTATCAAATGACCATACTTGCAATATGGAACTGTTCATTCTGACTACTATCACATGACCATACTACAGATATGTCAGAGTTTATTATGGCTACTCTCACATTTCTTGTAATCTACTAGTACAGAACCCTTCAAATGTTTTGCCAGGACAAAGTGAAGAAACCGCGGAATACCAAATTTGTTCACAGAATAGACCGTGAGAACCTGTCAGCTGTGTCTCATAAGATGGCCATGCTGACATTAGATCGGGACAGCTCGCCTTACACGCGCAGAACACCAGAAAAATCAACACGACTCGCTCACAGTGTGAGTTCTCCACAACTACAGGGTGTGTGGGGAACTAGGAAGTCAGAGCATGAAATCATGGTCCCCCAGGGGGATATGTCACCTAAACTGCCTGCGGGTAAGTAGACACATGCATACCCATACACAAAGACACACATACAGCCAGACTTACACACATACAGACAAACAGTTAATGGGTGTATGGGGAACCAGGAAGTCAGAGCACGAAATCATGGTCCCCCAGGGGGATATGTCACCTAAACTGCCCAGACATACATACAGACAGACAGCTACAGGGTGTGTGGGGAACCAGGAAGTCCCTTGGGGAGACATGTCCTCTAACCTACCCCCTGGTAATGGGATGTTCACATACTTGCATTAAGTACCTTAGAATCTAAATGCTTTGATGAAATAAGTTGTGAGAGGCAGCTTCCATACAACAGTCGTATTGTGTGTCACTATGTTTAAGAGCTTGCGTCACTTGAAACATTATGTCATGTGACTGCTGTCACGCATTGTAAATTTTCCTGATTCTAAACATGTCTTCTGATTTGTGTTTTTCAGGTCCCAGTGTGTGGGCCAACATTGTGGCGGGGTTACGCACGCCATCGGATGGACCCGCATACAACCCCAGTTTTCTGCCTACACCCTCGCCCATCAGACCCAGTCTATCCACTCAGTTCTCACATCTATCTACAAGTAGTGGTAAGTAATACTCAGAGAGTACAATCCCTCCACCCATCAGACCCAGTCTCTCCACTCAGTTTTCACATCTATCTACAAGTAGTGGTAAGTGGTACTCAGAGAGTACAATCCCTCCACCCATCAGACCCAGTCTCTCCACTCAGTTTTCACATCTATCTACAAGTAGTGGTAAGTGGTACTCAGAGAGTACAATCCCTCCACCCATCAGACCCAGTCTCTCCACTCAGTTTTCACATCTATCAACAAGTAGTGGTAAGTAGTACTCAGAGAGTACAATCCCTCCACCCATCAGACCCAGTCTCTCCACTCAGTTCTCACATCTATCTACAAGTAGTGGTAAGTAATACTCAGAGAGTACAATCCCTCCACCCATCAGACCCAGTCTCTCCACTCAGTTCTCCCATCTATCTACAAGTAGTGGTAAGTAATACTGAGAGAGTACAATCCCTCCACCCATCAGACCCAGTCTCTCCACTCAGGTCTCCCATCTATCTACAAGTAGTGGTAGTAATACTCAGAGAGTACAATCCCTCCACCCATCAGACCCAGTAACTCAGTTCTCACAGTTACCTACAGGTATTTGTTAGAAGTAGTCATCGTGATTGTTGTAAGTTGACTCTATCCACGATCATTTGTACAAAACAAATTTTTTGACTTGTTTGGATTTACCGTGAGGATTGAATTCCTGTCTTTTTGTTTTTCAGCACACATAACCTCTCTCTCCAAATATAATAAAATGGTTGTCTGATAAAACATTTTGAAGTGACACATTTAGATGCATTGTTGAAATTGGTATGAAAGTGTTTTATGTTCAATAATTGGTTAAGTTTTGAATTGATCCAAATGTTTGGTTATTTTATGAACTTCCAGGTAATACTTTTTCACTGTCAAAACTTTATCTTATGACTGCACGGGAAATCTTCAATATAATCTCATTTGATGTAAGACTTTCCTTTTTTAGTCATCAAGGTCAAGAGACTGAGTTTTTCAACTTTGCACAAATCACGTGTTGTGCATTATTCCTGTTCCTTTCCAGCAGGACCAGTTGAAGTGGCCTCCCCAGTTATAAAATTAAGCATGGCTTTATGATAAGCTGTTAGAGTGAAACAGCCTTACTACCTTACTTTCCTGCCTATTTTACTCCATTTATATGATAAATGAGTACTTGGCATCATTCAAAGGTAGTTGATTTCCGCTAACTTCAGAAATACTCAGAATGTGAGGTTCATCAACAACTCTACCTCTGATTGTTTGTTGTGATTATTGATACATTTATAAATTACCAAATTTGTGCTTAACTTTCCTCTGTGTACCTTGCAGGTTCCCCCTCCTCAGACAGACTGAAGTGGCCGTCCAGCAGTTCAAACAACAACACACCCAGTCCTCAGGTCTTTCCCAGCCAATCACAGCTCCTCTTACATCACAAGAACCAATCAGATCATGCCTTACAAGAAAACAGTCCTCTGATCAAACCTGCTCCCAGAAAGGAATGTGATACCATCAAAATACAAAATAACCAGGAAACTGCAACTAGACCCAGAACCTTATCGGGAGCCAGTGATGTGAGCGAGGATTTTAGTGTGAAGGTCAATGTGAAGGTCAGTGAAAGTGAAGCTACAAACAGTCAGTCAAGTTCAGACAGTTTGAGAGATGAACTCATAGCAAAGAGTAGTCCTCAGACATCCCCACAAAACAACCTCTCAAGAAAATCCAACCCAGACCATGAACGGGGTAAAAACACACGCCGGGTTTCTGAGTACAACATCACAAAACCACAGAAACCTAAAACAACACGCAGATTCAGTGAGCCTCAGTTTGAACAGAAGCGAATCACATCATCACCGGATAGTCACAGCAGTCAGGAGGGTGGGTCGTACATGACCAGGGGGTACAGCAGGGGTAGGGGGAGGGGGGGTAAACATAGACAACAGCCCCACACTGAACACAAGTACACACAGGACAGACAACCTACTCACGACTACCAGAGATCTCGCAGTAACAGCAGTGATGAAAATATGTCTGTACACTACAGAAAACACAGGCACCAGGGTCAACAGTATCAGGGTCAGAGGTCAGGTCACAGAGGACATAGGGGTCATCAGGGGCATTATGGGGGATTCAGACATCAAGCACATCATCATCAACATCCTAATCATCAGCATCAGTACAGTGACCAGCACTGGAGTCAGAGACAGAGAGAGTATGATCAACATACACAGGCCAGGTATGACAATACACATAGAGAGTATGAAAATACACACCGACAGTATGACAATACACACAGACAGTATGAAAATACACACAGACAGTATGAAAATACTCAGGACACTTGGTATGAATATAGTGATGACTTCAGACATGGAAATGGCCGTTACTCCCACAGTGCATCTGCATATCACCGACCCAGTCATGGGGAAAAGTATGGAAATAACACAGGGTTATCAGAGGACAAGGGCACAAGTCCAGAGGCAGGTTCAAGGACAGGAAGGTCTGTTAAACTGGAGGGATGGAGCAAATCAGTGCAAACTGAAGAGAGAGATAACAGAGATAAGGCATGTGGGGAAGATAAGATAAGTCCCAGAGAATTATCAGGTAGAAGTCAAAACAGTGTGAATGTACATGGAGGAAACCAGAAGTGGAGGTGGAAGAAGCCATAAGATATCAGTGCTTCAGTGTAGAGAACTGTGATGGTGCCTGACTGGGTAACTCTTGACAACTTTAGCACAAAAGTACAGATCAATGTTTCTTTGTGGAAATTAGTCTACAGAGTGCTGTCATGTTGTCTGAATTTGTAACTCTGTACAACTTCAACATACTAGTACAGATCTGTAGGTCAATCAGTGTAGGCCCTGCTTTCATAGTGCCTGATAGTACAATTTTAACACAAAAGTACAGACTTGTGCTTCTGTATGTAAATCTGTATGTAAATCCGCGTACAGAGAGGTGTCATGGTGCACGAATTTGTAACTCTGTACAACATCAACACAAAAGTACAGGGACCATATTTATTAGAGGTATCAACCAAAGATCAGGGAGACCTCAGCTCAAATGTACAGCCTTTCATGCTGAACTCAACTGATTACTGACATATCTTTCACTGATCTATTTTGTTGAAGATGGTCCCTGATCTTAAACTAAGGCCTATAATAGAATTTGTGCATGAAGTCAGTTTTTATGTCAGCTGACTGGTCAGTCAGCTGCTATTATGGCATCAATCTGTGGCATCCGCATGAACAGCTTCTCCGAAAGTACAAGACCCAGAGACATGCTGTTTTTTTAAAAGATACCTTAAATTTTGAGGACGATAGATTGTAAAATCCATGCAGATCTGTCTCTTTGTTTGTTCGCCAGAGAAATTATACACTTTGTCACAATTTTCTCATTCACTATTGAAGGGATTTTTCTCTTGTCTTCCATATATGTACTAGACCACAGGTAGATTCCTTTGTGTGAGTATCAGGCCTGGATCTTTGTTAATTATTTTTTTATGAATTTTTAAAATAATTTTTAATGCATTAAAATTCATGAAATCATGCACTAAGTCACTTCTAACTTGAAAAGTATTGCATTTAGGGCATTTTGGTAAAATATGTTATTCAGCTACTTTTTCCATAGCTACAACATGGTGAGTAACTTGGGAGCCTATCCCAATAGCTAAGTGAGTAATAGCTACTTTCTGACTTTTTAGTACCTTCCATAATGAATAAAATCACTGTTAACTCGAAAACTTGTGCATTTAGAGAATTTTGTATTACATGTATATGTTATTTGGCTACTTTTGGGTCAGCTATAACATAGTAAAATTGCAGACCTGTAACTCATTGCATAGCTGAGTAATAGCTATTTTGAGGTTATCACTGTTGAGTTAATTCCTGGTAACTTGAAAATTGTTGCATTTAGAGAATTTTCTTTAAATATCTCATTCATGCACCTTTGAATCAGCTATAACAAAGTGAAATTGCAGACCTGTAGCTCATTGCATAGCTCAGCAATAGCTATTTCCAGGTTCTTAGTGTTGAGTAAATCAGTTGTAACTTAAAAACTTTTGCATTAACAGTATTTTGTTTTAATATGTTCCTCACCTACTTTTCTGTCAGCTATAACATGGTGAAATTGCAGATCTGTAGCTCATTGCATAGCTGAGCTATAGCTACTTTCAGAGTATAGCTGTTGAGTAAATCAGTGGTAACTTAAAACTATTGCATTTAGAGTATTTTGGTTACATATGTTATTCACTTACTTTTTGGTCAGCTATAACATAGTGAAATTTTAGACCTATAGCTCATGGCATAGCTGAGCAAGAACTACTTTCAGGTTCTCACTGTTGAGTAAATCAGTTGTAACTTCAAACTATTGCATTTAGAGTATTTTCTTTAAATATGTTATTCACCTACTTTTCAGTCACCTGTAACATAGTTAAATTGCAGACCTGTTAACTTGGTACTTTACTTCTGAATACCATTTACAGGGTACAAATTTTGTGTCCTTTTCTTTTTTCACTTTTACTCTGAAATTCATAACACACAGTCAGCTGACACAGAGCCCGTTTGCGGGCACGAATTGCTTGTTTAATTTTGCAGACGGTGTCCTCAAACAGCTTACAAAGCTTTCTGTTTGTCTCATTGAATCCAGTTGGTTAAATTCACTGATAATCACATACCTCAAAACATTGAAACCTGACCTGTTTTATCCATGAACACACAGGAAATGTCTGTAGTTTGGATGTATGTAAGCTGACTTGTAAGATTGTTATATGTGCACGTGTAGATGTACTTATCCAGGTACTGCTGGACCTCTGTGTTTTGTGTGATATCGATGTCATGACGTGACTTACTTATGCTGACTTTTGTTGTCATGTTGTTATATGGTCTGTAGAGTTGTACTACAGGTACTGCAGTACCTCTGTGTTGTACCTGACTTCCTGCCAGTGAGATATTTGCCAGGACAAGTGCAATATCAACAAACACCAGTTCCAAGTTGTTTTTGTTTTCTACAACTGTGAGTCATGTTAAAATGCAAATCATGCAGCCATTTTCTCTAATGATTTCATGTGTTGTGGTGATGTTTTGAATTTTGACAAATTTTGCGATTGTTATTATGTAATTGTTTTATTGTTAAGATTTATTACAAATTATGTTTTAATTTAGTGAATTATTTATAAAGATTTAGCCGTTTTTGGATAAAACTTTACAACTCAGGGAGTTTATGGAGTATTGTTTAAACATTGTGACATGTATGTAACAGTTTCTCTGTCTTTAAGGTTGGGTGTGTATCTCCTTTTCAACAAGGTCATTCAAGTGACGTAGTATAGGGATCGACTGCCATGTTGAGGATCGATATCGAATGAAAATTTAGGGTGGCAGATCGATCGATATTTCAATATCGGGACCAGTAACGTAAGCCGTGGACGATAATACAAGTTCTTTGAAAACGTGCACATATTAATTCACGAAATTATCAAAACATATTATTTACACACCAAAAATATATTTCTGCAATATAAAATAAAATAAAACAAACAAAAATCCAAACAAATAAGAGTTTTCATGCTTTTTTGTGTACTAGCTGTCAGGTTTTGTTTCTCTTCCGTGAAACCGGAAGTTGTTACTGACAATGTAAACAAAGATGGCGCCAGACTTTAACCAGTTTATTTCGGCTGTAAATGTGCTTTTTATTGTGTTTATATAATAAATGTTTATTTTAGCAGTAAAATTACTCTGTTTATTTTATTTTTGTCTGTTTCTTATATGTGGTTTCGATATTGAAATGCTGGTAGCATGTGTCGATATCGGGAGTTTCGTGGGATGATCGATCGATATTGAAAGATCGAGCACCAATCCCTACACTAATCTAACGCGTTGTCATGAGTTGGGTTCAAGCTCACAGCAGTAGAGTGTTGGTGGAGTACACACTCACCTCACACCATCCATGTCCTGAGTTCTATTCCTGTCCCACGATCAAAGGCAGGGAGTAAGTCATTGCTTACTAGTTCCAAGTGGTTTTTTAGTGCAATAATGTTTACAATCAGTATGTACTGATTTGCTCCATCCCCTCAACTGCTGGTCATGATCCTGTTCAGAAACTTGTAGAATGTGACGTTTGAGGCAAATCAATGAAATCTGTAGCCTCAGAGGTTTAAAACCGAGGGACTGATGAATGTATTTGTAACTACTGATGTCTCTGTTTGTGTTTCCAGTAAAATAACTCTTGCTGTCTCTGCATATTAAATACTTCACAGTGTGGAGATGAATGTGAGTTCTGTGTTATATTGTTGATGTATTTACACATTCCCAACAGTCTAATAATGTGAAAGTGCTTGGTGTTCAGTGTGACATGATGAGAATGTCATCTCACAGTCTGGTGACGACATCGGTAACCATCATACAGAGGTCTAATAACACCTGAAACATCTCTTGTAAAACTAATTTATTGTGTCTGGCATGTCTTCAAGTCTTTGAAACCTGATTATCTAATTGAATAATGTTTATACTTGATTGTTCTGATTTTGCCTTGAGTGACGTGTTTTTGTGTGTACGTCAGTCTGTGACTAACACACGGCTTTAAATCGTATAACTGATGACTTGAGGTAGTAGTTGTACAGGAAATGAGAGGCTTGTGTTACTTTAGTCCTATGAGAAGACATTGTCAACATATCGTACCATAATATCCATTAATTTGTGTTGTCAGTATCAAGCCATGAATCAGACACAACTGACCACCAGTTAGTGCTGGTATTGTTTATCGATATTGAAATATTTATCGATTCACGCTAAGTTTCCCGATATCAATAATGTAGAGTGCCATATCAATATCGAAATATACTACTTAACAGGTACAAATATGGGGTTTTTCATTAAAATAAAGGACAATATCTGAAGAATATATTAGTTTTCATATAATTTTGTCAACTTTCACTTACCGCTAAACCGGAAACGCCATATTTGTTTACGTTTCGGGAAATACTAAACCTCGCGAAAGAGTTTGGACGGTCTCTCCCAGGAAAGCATCTAATACCCCGATATTTCAATATCGATCGATACAAAAGGCAAAAATATGGTTTAATATCGATGTGCATATTATCATTCGATACCAGCACTACCACCAGTCACTGTTTGTTGTTCAGTAACTTGTCACTTGAACTGAATATAAAGTTTGATTTTGACATAAACATTTTGGAAAACATTCGTCACTTTTTGGAAAAGTGTGAGATCAGTTGGTCAGAAAGTTGTAAATTAATGTTTTCCATTTTTTTGTGAAGATTGTATAACTTTGAAACAATTTATCCTGTTAAATGTTAGAACAATAATGATGGTGTTGAACAGTTGAGAGAGCTAAGTGTAACATAGAGGGACACCATTTCCAGTCAGTGTGTACTGCCAGATAACGGGTTTATTTACAAAAGTTCTTCAACCTTCAGGTATTTATTTGTGTTACCAGAATCGCTCGTTGTTATGGCTGTAGTCGAGTAAATGCAACTCCCCAACTTTCATCAAATGTACAAAAAAAAAAAAAATAAGAAAAAATGATCAAAAACCAGGCAAAAATCATGCTATTTTGTAAATATCAGAACAAAATATATTGTTTGAAATGAAAAAGACATGCATTGCTAATATTAATGTGATGTCCTTTCTGTAACTGGTATTGATTACACTTCCTGTTCACGTAAATAATTTACTGATGACGTTTTTCCTAAAGTTTTATATCCACATTTTCTGCTCTCAGTTTTCAAAGTAAATAACTGATTCCATGTGTTTACATGACAATAGTCCAGGGACTTTGAAAGACAATTAGTTAAATTGTTTGAAAGATAAAATTAGAAAAAGATGAACATACATTGAGTGACTTTAAACATTTCCCTTCCTTCATCAGGGTGGTTTAAAATTTTTTATGAGGCCTGTAATTCTTCGCTGACACGCGTGCAATTTACCTGCACTGACATTATATTACAATAAAAGTGACATTCTTAAAATTTTTTATTGAATAAATAATTAATAGTACCAGACAATATATTTCTTCACTTTACGTGAGTTTTATAGCTTTTCCCCTCACTAATCTCCACCTTGCTTTTACGACAGAAAACCACAAATGGGCGTGTGTTATCATTCTATGCAGTGAAGACAGAAATGGCAATAAAGACCCAAGAAAAGGACATGTTAAATCCTAGATACACTGAAATTAATGTATTAATGCTTTATTTGACTTCCTAGCTTCTGTAAAAATCTGAATTTATCGCCCATGGGCGTAATAATGAGCATTCCTGGTAAAACGAGTTGGGCAGACTTTTACTGAAAGAACTTTAATTGTGGTTGAAGTATGTTTATATTTTGTGTAATGTGAATATTTTTATGCATTAGTGACGTCTATAACCTTAAGTGTGAACTGAGTGTGATGTGTCTGTGATCTCATTGGTTCTACCAAGTCATGTGTTCTGTTGTATTACTTGTCTAATCTACACATTCCTTTATTGTCACTCACAAACACCCGCGACTCTGCTTCATCCTGCAGTTCAGTTCATACTCTGACAAACTCATCTTAACATCCAACGGCACGCACAGTAAGTGTTGTAACATGTGAAAAACACTCATCTGTTGACAGATCTGGTGACATCATCTAAATACTCGTTATATACCTTTCACATTACAAGCAGCATGTCCCGTAGGCATTGGTCAAAACTCCCCAGTCTGACATCCATATGTGACAAATTATGGCGTCCAGTTCCTTGTCAGTACTAGCACTGTGCCTTTATACGTGTGTCTCCGCCCCCATCTTTCCATTTCAGTGACATTCCACAGATAAATTTTTCATATGGTAAGTGAGTGCGGGATCTGTGGTTATGAGGTTGTGATTCCGTCTCGTTTTGGTGGCACGTGTTCAACTGTTGGCTACTAAAGGTGAGTTGAGGTTAATGTAGATGACCAACGTTTGTACTACTCTAGTCCTACTATTATTTATGGTTACACGCAGCGTGTCCAATCAGTGGAAAATCTTGGAAGGTGTGAGAGAGTCTCAGAAGGTGGTTCTACCGTCGAGTAAAACTTCTAACCGCGGGGTATACTGTCTGTAGTGTAAATAGGACATTACTTACTGAAATGACACTGGTAAACACACCAGCTTGTGACAGGATAGAATACATGGAGTAGACTTAATACATTCTATACTAGTGTTGTATTGGTTCTGTCATTGTAGTGTAAGCTTTTGACGGGTGGCTTTATAACACAGTGTGTACTGAGATTGTCTATACCTGGTTACTTACTCCAATCTTTGATAACACGTGTTGAATGACTTACAAAATGAACATGTTTTTTATTATGAACAATGATACTGTTTTTGTAGCCGTGTATTTATGATTAATTCATGCTGATTGAACTTCTCACTTTTTTGTATCAGTGTTGATACACCATTTTTATAAATGACAGCTTGATATTGCTCGTATTTACTGGTTACACATTTAGACTGTGATCTGTGTCACATTCTTGCCGAGTTCTGTAGTCTTCAATGTACCAAGTTAAAAGTGTGCTATTCACTTTATGAATGACTATACAAGGTTTCGTGCTGCATCTCGTTGTTGTAGAAGTTTCAGGGGTGGAGGCATTCAGTGCTGTGTGGATGACATAAATACTATGTGTCCAGGGTCTAATCACCATAAATTGGTAAAGTCTGTGGTTTTCATCACATCTCTGTGTAAGTCTTAGAGGTGGAAGAATAAGTAAACCTCGGTAAAATCAGCATTCTCAACAGTAAACCGCTGCGTGTATCTCTTACAGATATGGGTATAAGTGTGTTTACATGTACCTACCAGCCTTTCCCATTTCAGCCAGGGTAAGGTTAGATCTTTGAACCCCCTCAGTGGGAGGTGAGTGTATCACAGATCATCCCGGAGTAACATTGCACACAGTTGTTAGGTGACTGGCCAAATCTCATTCATAGAAATTATAAAGACCGGAAGTACGCAGTGAGCGAAAACTCGTAGCTGCGCATCGTTGCTAGCGTACATTATCATGCGAGAGATCTGATTTTAAAAGTAGTTTCACAGACTGGTGAATGTTAAAGTAAAAGCAAAGATATAGTTCCTACAACAACTACATTTATTGACTAAATTAATAGATGTATTTGTGTTAAAACCATACTGGTCTTTATAATAGCAATAAACGACTTTGTTTGAGTATTGTACCTGCAAATAAATCACAAACATCCGGCCATAATACCATTATTTCACCCAGAAGTTTGTGATTAATTCGCCGATACAATACTCAAACCTCATCCTTTATTGCTACAATCTGTTTGTGTGAAGTCATCCAGTTGTTAAGTCTGCCAGGTGGCAGTGGTTGCAGAGACACATATTTATATTTTGAAAAGGTGTAAACAGTAAATAAAAATGAGATCAATGAGATGTGTCATATTTGTGTTATTTCTAGTGAAAAAGACTCAGTAACACTGCAGCAGTTGTAGGGTGTTGTCGTGTGTAGCTCGAGTTTAAAGTTGGTGTTTTACATCAACAGTTGGGTGATATTGGGACAAATCCTCGGCATTGGCACAGAGCTGACTGACTGTGTTTAGATGCCAAACTTGCTATTCCACTAGACCATCGTGGACCCCTCATGTGTAGCTTTATCATCAGACATACTCTGCATAGAAACCTGTCTTGTTTGTCTTCATAATACTGACAATAGAAGCATTTAGCAAGACGTGTCTCAGATAAGTGTGCTAGGCTGTTAACGTGTCTGTACTATAAACACCCGTTACATTCAGACTGAAACAAATATTCACTTAATTGTTGCCTTCATAAGGTGTACATGTCACAGTGTCACACACAATAAATTGCTAATTTAATAAGTAAATTAAATTTTTATAAGTAAATACCTTACCTAACTGACAGGCACACAAAAAAACAATATTAAACTTTGGTAAATTTCAGTAGATTGTACCAAGGTTTCTAATTGCACTGTGACTGAGGTCTGCTTCGTGTCCTAGTGTGAAGTTTTTCAGTTTAATAATGTACATTCCAACACTTTGCCATCACTTTCTTCAGATACTGGAAATTATTATACACAGTCCAATGTAATGGGTGAGTCCATTGTGGATTTTTGCAATGGCGAGCTGGTTTCACCAAAATCTGTATTATCAGACAGTATGTGTATTTTCTACAGTTTCGATTCATAATGGCTTCCTACAGGTCAGATAAAAGATTTAGGCAATTGAATACACAAATCTACAAAATTTTGGTAAACCTATGGTTTACAGAACTTGTCCGCAAGTTACATGTACAATAATAATGCTGACAGACCAACATATTTACATGAAAACAGAATCACCTTCTCCACAGGTCTTGTAAGTAATGACCAGAAGCCATTAATAAAATAAAAAGGGTAATATTGTCTGTAACTAGTGCATTATGACACAAAGTTTTGTTCTAAGCGTTTGTTTTCTGTTCTTTACATTGCATAATCAATCTGATTTACAATGGATCTGATTGAGAGGTAATCATCACATTGATGGAACGACATGTCCACAGTTCAAAGTCTGACATGTTGGCATATTGAGCTGTACATTTGTATGTTGTGTTTTGTTGGATACGTACTGCTGGCAGCACACTAGTAACAGACCAAGAGATACCCTCTGTGTTTGAGTCCATGTATCTGATGCCGAGATCCTACCTTGGCAACATTTAATGATAACAGCTGATGACTTTAAAGTCTTGATCACCCATAGTGTAATCAGTTGAAGTCTTCATGCGACCTACTTTCATCTCCAGTCTCTGCATGCCGTCTGCCTTCCCAGCACAGTGAATTTTTTTAAACTTTCCAAAATTTTTTGGTTTATCAAGTTTTTATTTTCAAGGTGTCCAACTATTGTCTTCTTGTACTGTACCCATCTGTCCAAAGTGACCCCATACCTAGTCTTTGTGTCAATAGTACAATTAGTCAAAATCCCTTTGAAGCTCTGACACGTGTCACTCTGGCTGTTGAAGAATTTTCTGTTGCTTCATACCACATATGAAGAGGGGGCTGGCGAGTAGCTACAACTAACTTGTGACGAATTTCAAGTACTGTTGGCAGAGCCTTATTGCTGAGATTGGTGAGGCTGCTATCACAAAGTGATAACAACTGGTATGTACAAATAGGCTGTCTAAGCATGGAGAAGATATTTAGTTTTTACAATATTTGAAGGAGCCTACACGTATTTCATGAATTTCTACATTTTATTTTAGAACTTATGACAACATGGTAGGCAATTGTGGCCCTGAGGGGTCCAAGGCAGTTGGCAATGTCTCCCAGTGCCTAGACCACAACCTTAGCAACTTGGAGAACATGTTATCTGACAAGGGTGCCATCGAGAACTCAGCCAGACTCAACTGCTGTTACAAGGAGGAGACCAGGACAGGCAATATATAGTGCCAGCAGCAGCAAAGGCGGATCCAGGGACAGCTTTACCCCCAGCAACAGCCATAGCCATTGGTTTTGCAGGACTACCCTGTGGACACTCTGAACAGGAAGCAAATTGTGACCATCTGTACAACAGTTCTTGTTCAACCATCTACAGACCGACCAAGTGTTTGCATATGCAAAAGCTGTGAGAAATGGTTATGACCATTAATAGATAGGACTGTTAAGTCTGCCGCCTGTGTTAACCCTATTGTGTTTACAAAGTATTTTGTGTTGTTAGTTTTTGGCTATCAAACAAATGTGTAATTTTGAATTATATGTGTTTTTAACATGGTTTGGTTTCATTGAAATTAAGCATCTGTGGTGAATTCCTAAAGGAAAAACTTCTGGCTGAGTACAATTACGTGGACTGGTAAATTCTGAAAGGAAAAAGTGTCTGTTCACTGGAGACCTAAAGTACAAAGGTTTTGTAGGAAGGGAGAAACAATGCATTTGTGTTGGTCAAGAATATATACACTATTTTTAAATGAAGTTATTTATTTTTTTGAACAATGAACATAAATAGGTCAAGAATATATGTACGTTCCTCTTTCAAAGAAAGGATAGATGTTGGTCAAGAATATTTGCCCCATTCTATAGTGCATATCATAAATATTACATGCATGTTGGTCAAAATTACACATAACTTTGTCATGCGTATTATTTTAAATCCTACATGGGTAAGATTTACATGTTTTTGTATTGACATGGCTTAAGGACAGTTTGAGGTCAGGTGGAAATGCATCTGTTTTATTTTTTCATTTGACTATAAAGTCACATCAGTTGTTGCCATAACTGGGTTGCCAGTGATGGGTTGTAAATTTTCAAATAAATTCTTTGTTTTTAATGGTCTTGTGGTCACCGTTGTTGGCTGTAACAGTATCTGCATACACAAGGTTCAAACCCTGCCTCCATTTTCTGAGCACCTGTATATGTTGGTCATTTTCTTTATTCAGAAACTCCTGGTGTACCCCTGTATATCTTGTTCACCTAAGTTTGTGTAAGGTGTAACAGGCCATAACTGCAGATGTCACATTGTTTGGGTCCTGTGGCATAGCTGCTACAAGATAATAAATTTACTGGCTATTATCGACCATGGACACAGACCTCCTTCAGGAAATTGCACCATCGCTTGTTGGACACCAGCGACTGAGAGAATGTCTACATCATTTTCTCCCTTTATAAATACATCCAGCTAACTAATACTTCATACTTATTATCACAAAAACATTTTGACTACACGTATGTTGTTGAAGATTATTTTGTCATTTGGCAAACCCCAGGAACGGAAAGACATCATCCACCATAATCTCAAGGAAAAGTCATTCTCTTTAATCAGAGAATAAGGTATGTCTCTGTCATTCCAAGGTAAAGACACCTCCTTTGGAATACCTATAGACCCATCCAGTATGGCCAACTTCAAGTCACTAAGAGCTCTGCATCCGAGCAGAATGTCATAGTGCTGCTGTCTTTGACAGATGTAGAAAAACTGTTCCTCCTTCCCCACTGACTGATGTTCATTGACTGTCTTACTGTATTCGTCCGTCCTCACAAAGAATTGAAGGAGTCTGGCAGATAGTTGGGTATTCACTGACAGAAATCCTCATGATGTCATGCTGAAGTAGTCATCACTCTGTGTCAAGTTCTTCCAAAGTTGTAACATGTAGGTGACACTGGCACTAATAGCACTACAGTGGGTGGTGGTTAGTTGTCTTCCACGATCGTGTGATCGTATTTCCCTCTTCGAGTTAGGTGAATTATATCTAGTTTTTCTTTACTTGGTAATGCCCAAATACAGTCTTGTGTGTGGGACACTGTCATTAATAGCTTACTTTATAAATGTTAAAGGAATATCACTGAATTTACACAAAATCTACAGCTCAGAAATATCTCCACAAATTGCTTAGTTTTTATACTACAGTTTACTTCCTAATCTCACTTGATCAAAACAAAAGTAAAACTGTGTGAAATTTGAGTGTAAAGATGATTGTTATAACTCAAAAACACTTCCAAGGATTTTATTAAAATTTGGCACATATATTTGAGTTAGGAAAGGAGCCCTGTATGAAGATGAAATAAAAGTCCCAATATTAAAACTGTAGCCATCTTAAGGTCATAAAACAGACTTTTGCCAATATTAACCATGTTGATCTCACACTATGATTCTCAGCCATTTAAAAACTAAACTTTTTATGTTCTTGTTCTCATATGTTGTTCTTGCCAGAGGCAAGGTTTTATGTTGAACTGTGCCCACAAAGACACCACCTAGAGATTTTTCTCCGGACTTTTCTTAAGCACGTTGCCTTGTGATTTAGAAATCATCAAACCAAAGAGACCCAACTTGTACTGGACATATGATCTTTGTCTTGGAAAATTTTTACTCAATGTTGATGAAATAACTCTTTGGTGAGTGATTAAGTTTTTTCACAAAATAAGTTATTTTAGTTACTTTTTTGTGCATGTATTTTGAAATAAAAACTTCTTCCTATTTACTAATTAAAGGCATACAAAACACATGAAGCTGTTTTACCTCTCTGTTTTAAAATACTGAACAGTCAACCAATGCAACTATTTAAAGAACGAATATATCATAGGGGAATCAATCGAATTGAAATCATGCAAAATTTCTCAGCATTATTGTTGTGTAAAGAAAATATCCAAATCAAAGCCTGTAGCTTCAGAGTTAGTTGTCTGGTGTGTGTTGGCATAAACTGACACACTCCTTTTCAACGTTTCCCAGAAATGATGAAAAAAAGATCATTTTATTCAAAGTCATAGAAACATTTTATTTGCACATTATGGAAAATCTATTTCAATTATAAAATACATAGCTCCAATTGATATGACACTTTATGACCTTTTTAAAAGATCTGCGGAAGTTTTTGTCCCAGATGGCATAGATGGCGGGGTTGAGAAGGGAGTTGGAGTAGCCTAGCCACAGTGTGATGCTCTGTACCACAATGGGTACATTGTCAGTACACACCTGACAGAAAGGCAACACAGACGCCAGTAAAAAGAATGGCATCCAGCAGATCACAAAGCAGCCAATGATCAGACCTAACGTTCTCGCAGAGCTGCGTATTTTGTTCCTGCGTCGCATACGTGAGCTACACTGACCCAGTCGATGGAATTGGCGCCTGGTTTTACGACGAAAGTAGCCACCTTGTGAAGAAGAACTTTTCTTTTTAAAATTTGCAGAGCTTTGCTTTACACTAGAATGGCTTCCATTGGTCCTTTCATGGCCAGCCATATTGGCTTTTGTATTAGGTAACACTTGTGTGTTTCCATTTGCTAATTCTAGTTTACTTTCAGGAAGCTGTTGCATATGACTGGAGTTATCTACCTGAAAGGTCTCTGTTTCCGAATGAATGGCAGTCTCCATGTACGTATTGTTATTCACTGATGAAACGTCTGTTTCTTGTACAAAATAAGTAGACTCATTTGAAGGACTTGTCATATGATTACTTGTCAGTTCCTCACACTGTTGTGTTTGCACTGCCTCTGTGTTTGTTGTATGATCTCGGTGACGGACTGAATGTGGCGGAGTTGTTTCACAACTGTCAGAGTGTCGGGTGCTATTCCTTTTCACACTTGACAGGCCACCATTTTGCGTCTCTGTTGGCAGACACGACGTGTTAATACTGGGACAGATGGATCTAGACTTCTGCCTGCACCTAGCTCGCTTCCTGGCAACTTTGAAAATGTTAAAGTAAGTGATCAGAATGACTGACAGGGGAAACCAGAATGCCCCAAATGTGGAGAAAACTGTGTATCCAAGGTCCTGGCTGATGACACATGTAACATCTGTTTTCTCTGACCCGGCAGTCCAGCCAAACAGTGGCGAAACCGATATCACAGTAGACAGCAACCAAGCAAGGAAAACCATCACTAAACACACACGTTTCCTTGGAAACCGCGCATTGTGTGTGTAGCGTACATTGCGTGTGATCAGCCAGTATCTATCCATTGCTATGACAACAATGTTTAGAATGGAAGCCGTACAGCAAAATACATCCGATGTTATCCAGAAGTCACACACAATTGGTCCCAATGTCCAGACATGATCCTTGATCTCAAAGTGTAGACTTATAGGTAACACAATGAGAGCCACCAACAGGTCTGCTATGGCTAACGATGCAATCAGCACATTGGTGAGAGTCCTCATGTCTCGGAATAAAATCACAGACGATATGACCAGAATATTACCAATAATGATACAGATGATGAAGAGGGACAACACAAAAGCAATAAGGATATGGAGCAGATTGATTTGAATGGATGGAGCCTCTGTAGTGATATACATACACCCATTGTGACAATTACTGTTATTATATTCAACAGTCACTGTCATATATTCCACATTTGAGAGTAAACTGTTGTTTCCAGCTGACATGGTGTAGTTTCCTGTGAACATATAACCATTATTCTCACTGTCTGACAAGGTATGGTTTTCTGTGAACATGTATCCATAATTGTCACTGGTTGACATGGTATAATTTTCTGTGGACATGTATCCATACTTGTAGTAGTCAGATATGGTATGGTTTTCTGTAAGCATGTATCCATAATTCTCGCCATCAGACATGGTGTGGTTTTCTGTGGCCATGTTTTTGTATATCCCACTGTCTGAGCTATTTCTAGCTGCTGCTTCTAATAACTCTGTTGCCTGTGACACCACAAAAACTATGTGATTACTGTCAGATGCTGACACCATTGGCCTATCAACATAGCCTGTGGTAATCCCTTGTGTGACGTTATGTGCCGGAAGTGACGTGTTGGTTGAGTGTTTGGCGGCCATCAATCTGGTGGAGTTATCTGTATGCATGAGTTGAGTACGGTGATGTATCCTGGGACACTATCGCCTGTATTTCTGGGTCTGATGATTCACAAACTATTATTAGTGCCTGAGGGGATGTGGAATGGTTTTGTGTTGACAAAGTCATGCAACCAAATCACTGTACTGGTTGTATATATGGTTAAGGTGACACTTGACCCTGTTAGCTTTATCTGTACATCATGTATTCAATGGAATTAGCTCATTTGTATTGATCCCTAAAATACATTCTATTGTAAAACCTTTCACAGAAATAAAAATAACAACTGGAGTTTCCTTTTGCTGACTGGTTTTTCATAAATATTATGAGGTCTGTAGCTTATTGGTTGTACAATAATGCTGCCAATTAACTCTCACTAATACCATATCTGGAACAGTAGAGTAAAAAGTGGCTGTAACCATCTTACCAGTCAATAAAAATAAATTATCCACGGGTTATGGCTTTATTTAAATTAAAAATTGAAGTACAATCTTAATTTTTGCAGTCATACAGTGATGAGACAGCTCAGTTGTTGGCAGCTAGAAGACTGATTATATCACCCAGTAGTTGGTGTGTATTCCACAGGTTTCAATGTTTTTATCCAATATTGTCCGATCCATTTACAGAGCTGTACTAACTGGGCCTGTATTAGTTCCACTCAATGTGTCTCTGTATTTGCACTTCATTAAGTTTCATCAAACTCCCCGCCTCAGTCCACATAACGTCCTCAACAGACCACACTGCTTTCCCTTTTACAAACCAGGCACCCCAGCTTGTTTTGAGTGTTTCTGCTAACTTTCTGGGTTAGATCAACTGTCTTCTGATTTATCCAGACCCTGAAATAATAGAATAACAGAATGCCATAACACAGCCACAAATAGATATTTGATGAAGTGTAAAGACACATATGCTGCTTTGTGAATTTTTTACCTAACAAAAGAAAATCAGACTGCAGTGAAAAGCGATTTTCTCTTTCATTACATCTCTGAACACGTGATGAGTCTGCTTTCATTTTGTAGCAGAAAGTAAGACAAATCAAAAACTCACTCCTGAGGTTCTTGGTTTAAGTCACGAGTTATGTGGAAAAGATGGTAGTTTCCCTGTGAGGGCCAGAGGTTTTTAGTGTAAACTTGTGACCATCTTTTATATACAGTTTTCCTTCACCCTTACATTCACATGTCATAATATGACCTGTAGTGATATGGCCTGGATGAGACTTTGATCTGGGTAACATTACGGTCAGTACATTATATCATGACAAGCTGTTGGGGTGGTAACACGAACCAACATAACCCAAATTATCCACATTTTGCACCAAACCCTACCGGCCTCCAGCAAGTAACTACCAGTATTCTCATGTAAGGTCAGATTGCAACCCATACATCAGGATCTCAGTGTGTTAACAAAAATACCATGGTGTTCTCACAGTGTACAGATTTAAACCTATGATCTTAGAGGTATAGCATATCACTACGTCACCACCACACCGCCTTGTGTTCACATTGTATAGACTTGAACCCCTGTCCTCAGAGATGAGATATCAGTGTGTCAATGACTACTACAAGGTACAGTCATAGTAACAGAAACTTATTCTCCAGATAAAACACACTTTTCTGTAAATATCAGAATGTTTAATCTTTAACATTAACACAATATAATTAAGGGATAACCTAGACGTTTCTCCTGAAGACATTCATCAGGTCGGGGTGAGGATGTCTGTATGTGCAGCACTAGGCATTGATGGTAGGCTATTTGTAACTCAAAAAGTAACACAGCTAACGCAATTCTAATTTTAATACTACATTTATATCACTTAACACAACCCAGCTCAAACTAAATAAAAAGAATCAACAGCTGTGGTTTGTGTTTAATGGAATGAGCTTGCCCACCTCACTACCTCACAGGACTGAGTGGAGTTCAGAAGGTATTCCAGGTCCCCACATATCATGCACTTGTCTATTCTTCTCCTCCTGTAATCTTGTTTTCAAAGGGACAGTTATTTTGGAAATGGGAATATCTATAACATGTTCCTACCAGGGCGGAGTAGGACAATGTCATGAATCAGATATTTTATTTATACTTCAGTAATTACAATAAAACAATAATGTACAGAAAACCATCTGGTGTTATGGATGGATTATTTATGTAAGAGTCTTTTAATTTGCTCAATTAAGGGAATTCAGTTGCATTGTAAAACTAATGAAACTGTTCAACTGTAGCAGATGTACTCTGTGAAAAGCAGGGTGAAAAATGTCAGTGTCGAGATTACTTCTGTCAGCCTCATGTCAGTAAGAAACTGAAACACCAGACTGCTTAGCTGATGGTCAGACTCGTGTGTTATGGGGCTGTTCCATTTCTGCGATTTTTCGTGAACCTTCCTCCCGATCCCCAATATACTGGGATCAGGAGGTAAATCTTTTCAATCGGAATGATCTTAAAGACTTTGTACAGAGATCCTGTACAGAAAATATGGAACTTCCCAAAAGGTCATCTTTTTAATGTTTAATCTATTCCATCTTAATAAACTTACCTGTGTCATCTTAAGGGATCTGAAAGCTATCGCAAATCTGTTGGAAGATTTTCTGAGGCAATGGCAAAGCCAGTTGGGAAACCTATCAGGAAAATATCTAGTACATCAGGAACACATCTTAAACCTAATTGTGAACTATGCCCTGGATCATACATTTTTAAATTGTTAACCGATCTTAAACCACACTCGCAGAAATGGAACAGACCTCTATGTGACAATGATCTAATAGAGTTTGTACAGCGTACACCACTGGGAAGTAAGCTGGGTAATGACAGGTCTAATATGGCAGTACCTGATTTACATAAAATTTTAAGGGCTTGTAATATTATATAGTTCTACATGTAAATCAATGTTGGTGTAAACATACAAAACTGGACAATGTATTGTGTTGTATTTTGGAACCTTTTAAGGATTAAATAACCAGTTTTAGGACATCTCAGGTTGCTGGTTTTATGGGTGGTGTCTGTTTTCTAGTGCCATTTTATAACAAATTAGTGTGTTCTTGCCAAACTGTATTGATCACATTTATGGGCCGATGCAGTGAGATTTAATTTTTCTTAGTTGATGATTGAAAATATAACTATCTATATTGAGTTATTATTTTTCATTTTTTTATGGTTGAGTAAATGAAGTACTGTTGCAGTTTTAAAGTGAAGCAATCATGTTTTATTAGTGTAATATATCAACCAAGTTATTGAGAAAATCCCTACAGGGAAAAGTCCTTTATGTGAAAAGCCCTGTACTTATCAATGTCGAGTCAGAATTTTTTTTTAATTGTGTGTTAACGTGCTTTCAACACTGTTCAGGTCATATCACGACAGGTAGTTTTATGGGCAGAGGAAACCAGTACATACAGTTATTTTAAGGTTCTGTACTGTAAACTGCCGACCGTCGGTAAGCAACTACCAACTTTCCCACATAGGGTCCTGGGTTTGAACCGCTGACCTCAGAGGTAGGAGGCCAGTGTGGTGTGTGCCACTCTGAGCCCCTCTCTTGCAGAAAACCCCTACACCATTTTTCCAGATCGTGGGGAAAAGCCCCAATTATCATATGTAGTTACTTATGAAAAAGAAGGTAGCTACTTATTATTGATCATTACTTGGAGTATTTTAATGGCTATTCAAACTACCCTATCCCTTTGTACTTTTTGAAACAATAAAATATATTACTTAATTTAAAAAGGTGATACCTACTCTGGTTTGCAGTTACTTAGCCTTTAAAAGTTAACTGATCAAAAAGAATACCCAGGGTTAAACATTGCAGTAAACTCTTCAACTAGAAAGAGAGATGCTAACAAATACTTTCATTCCAGATTTTTTTACAAGCAATTAAACATTGTATTTATTTCTGATGATTGAGATTTGTTTACTGCTTGGCATTAGTATTACAATGAGTGTGTTGTTTTGCCATAGTAAAACAATAAGTGTATAATTTGCATTGTAAATATTAAAAGTGGTAACATTTTTGAAAGGACTTTTTTCTGCAGGGCATGTCTCTGTAAGGCTTTTCTCTGCAGGGCATTTCTCTGTAGGGCTTTTCTCTGTACACCATTGATTGTTATGAAAAATAGACCAGTTAAAATTTTTTTCTAGATTGATTAGTATGAAGAGTGTATTTTAATTTGATAAAACACTGGTACAGGATATTTTGAAAAAAATGTAAACACAGACTAATTATTTGTATACATTGATCAAAGTTACACACCAGTGAAATGTTTATTATGTTTGAAATTTAAGAGTTATTTATTTCAAACTCTATGACAAGTATACTGGTAGACATTTTGTACATGATGTTTTTCCAAAGTTCACAATTTCACAATGGCAATTTATAACACTATCGCCGCAGGTTGATGTATGACATTGTAAATTCAATGTACCATCTAGCCTATCCCTAGGGTTGTGCTGAAGCCCCTTGGTCAAAGCATGAAATACTGTGAGTCTGTTCAAATATGGCGTTGGCTTTTGAATGTAACTTAAAAATAGGTCTTCAACCTTAAATGTCAGCTGATAGGCTTTGGATACAATGTATTAATGTATGGATTAAGTAAAATTTGTCTATAAATAAACTTTTACCCTTTAAAATCAAATGGTGGACCGAATGCCTGCTCAGTCCTAGGTTATGAGCTTAGAAACCCTTGACCATTGCATTAACACTACTGCTGGGTAATGAGTACATTTCTGTGATCAGGTTATTTTAAAAAGTTCCAGATTAATGTGTTAGGTCAGAATCTGAGGATTATATCAGTTTTAAGAGTTGTCACAGTCAGACATATGTGTATATTTTTATTTGGCAAATATCCTTATTCATGGTGAGCAAATTGTACATTTCTGCATTAACTTGTACCCAATGATATACAGAAAAAAGCATACAATTCCATAATTTCATGTGTATAACTTAGTGATATTAGTGAAATATGTCTTGGTCCCTTTTTAAAATTAAGTATGTTTTTGTACAGGTCAGATAGCTTCAGAACATCTAATTACATGTTTCTTAGTTGCGTCATTCAGTTTGCAGTTTGCACACACAGCATGTCTCTTTGAGTTGTTCATTTACACAGTGTAAAACAGCCAGACTTTGGCCACACTATTTTGGAAAAGGTGCCCAAAATCCTTCTTCCATCCAACAAAATGGGCCCATGTTAAACATTTCTTAGTTCATGAGTAAAATACCCCTCTTACACCACTGAACACCCTTACTACCCTTGGTGGTAACTGTGAGCTCCATCCACGTGCCTTTTGAATGATTCCATTAGAAATCATAAATAGGTCAGTGTGCTACCCTGGGTAGGAATATTGACACTGTAAAAAAACTCTAATAACAAATGAAAGCTTGATCCTGATACCAGTGATGTTTACCCCAGTCTCCTCTGTCTGACTGTTTAGAATTACTTCACTAGAGACACTTTGTGTCAGGGTGTATAATGTCATGTATCACTGGTAAAACTTACACTCCGTTCACGCTGGTCGTATAAGAAACAATTGTCAGAAAATAGTTGCTCTATACTGACAACTTTTGCCCTGTGTTATTGGCACATTATTTACTGCTATAACCCATGACAATCTCTCTCTTCTTATTGATCAGTGACTTTTCCTGCATGAACTCAATCAGTAATGTCATATTAAGCACTACACTGGAGATGTGTGAACCATGTCTCAGTGGTTACTGCTTCATTACACACTTACATGTTAGCAGTGTACCGGCTGATGGTTCTACAGTATCTGTGCTAGAAACACGGGCTTGTCTGAGGTGTGTTCATTCTAGAGATCAGATTCTGTGAGCCGTGTTTGATTTGTACATAATTACCCTGTGTATGGCTGTGTACAAATTGTATCAGGGATTCAGTACTTTGAGACACAAGTCTAATACAGATATATACTACATGTGTACATCTCTCCGTGTCACTTGATTTGGTAGCTTTATGTAACTACAGAATCAATGTTTTTCACTTGACTCTTGTCTAAGTTTAAAACATTATAACAAACTGGTCAATAAATACCTTATTTCAAATTACTATTTAGGCACATATACACATCATTCAGTTATATTAATGTTTAGTAATGTGCATGAATTTTAGCAGTATTAATGTTTTAGTAACATGCGCATAATTGATTGGTGTTATTATTGAGTAACATGCACATGATTTTGCATTCTAATATGACAAAGATGTGTCAGTGAATCTGATTGGTCGAGGGGAAAAAATCTTTGTATTATAATTGCGTGTAATGTGTCACCCAATTATCGCCCATGTAAAAGGGTTATTTCAAAGCAAATTTATACATAGTTTAACGTTATTTAACGCTTATCATAACCCAGAATAGTAATAACCCATCATTGGTTGGACGTTATGCAGGATTACAGTCTGATTGGCTATTTATATGGTTCTATCTCTCCTTGTACAAATCTGCCATGAATACAAGACGTTCCAACTCCCCAAATTTGTTCCTCCAGGTTCCTCATTATTGTGCTTCTATCCATAAATCAAAGGTCCACTTCAACAACAGTTTCTCATATGATGCCCCGAAGTTATGGAATGATCTTCCACATGATATATGCAGTACTCCAAATCTCTCCTGTTTCAAAAGTCGACTAAAATCCTACCTATTTCAGAAATCATTTCCACCTTAGCTTCTAACTACCGAACACCAGATCGCCTCCCTGGGTACGACTTGGAACATGTCTAATGTCTTGATGATTTATGCCTTACATACTGGATGGTGTGCCTTAGAATCCGTAGATACGGAGATTAAGCACTTGGACAACTGATTGATTGATACTAAATTGTCAATCAGACAAAATCAACCAGTGATGAATTCTTACTAAAATATTACTGTAACTGATACCATTACACTTACTTTAGAGACACTGGCATGCTATTTTCTGCATTCTATTTTCTGATTCACTGACACTGTTTTAAAGACAGAGTGTACATTTGTACTGCTCAGTGTGATACCAAGAGGTCGTGTTTACGTAATACAGTCTCCATTCAGCACTGCATTGTTGTTTTATAGATGTAAATACATAACAAATCAATTTACTCAAGATGGTGTCATTGCAAATCTTGTTTTTTATAAGGTCTGTTCTGAGAGCAGGCACATCTGTAGATGTCTGAGTTTATAACTCAGTCAGCTGTTGAGTGAATTTACAAAAACAACTCATCTCATGCTGAATGGGTTTCTTTAGAAAAGTAGACACTGCACAACTCTGCTACTTTTCAGTTTTATGTGCTAATAAGTGGGAGAACTCAGAGAAGTTTGACCATTTCTGGGATCTTAGAGTCCTGTCTGTATGGTTCTCCGTCAACTCAAGATTTAGGAGTCTGAACTTGTGTTCACACTTCTCCGGTATGTCATCTACAAAATGTCTAGGGTCTCAGATACATGGCTGCTCTCTGTATAAAGTCTCTCCCAAGTCAACAGGCAGGTATGGAAACTTGTTCCAATTTTCTGGTATATTTTCTACGGTTTGTGGGATCTCAGATGGTTGCTCTCTTCATGCAATTTCATCATACTAGTATATACAATGTATGGACTCTCAGACATGGCTTCTGTCTGGATATACAGTGTGTGCTAACTCTAGTGACAGGTGTGTTATTGTGTTCACACGTCTCCGGTATATCGTGTATAGTGTAATGGTATAGATTGGTTATTGGGCAAACATTTGTGTATTTTTTATCATTATTCAGTATCTGCAAGTTACAGGTGGACACCATTGTTGTAACAACTCATACAAGTATCAGCAAAGTGTAACCATAAGATTCTCACTCACATATACTGGACAAAACTGTCATTTTTTCAGTGAAACAGTAAATGGTAACAATCTTCATTCAAACATCATGTCCATATGATTAGGTCCCCTTAAATCAGTGGTAACAAGTTTTAGGGGACAATCTTGGAGAGACTTCGTCTCTCTGTGGGTCTGGGAAGTAGAGTAGTAGTAGGCCCAACGTGTGTAAGAGGCAACTAAACGGAGGAAGTTTAGATATCACAGTAAGGTACTAGACTGGATAGAATAAAGTTTCATTTTGTGTTTTGTCTGTACATTCTACTTTCTTTTACAATTTTATTTTATTGTTTGTTTATTTTTGTTGTTTGTTTACTGTAGTCGTTTATTGTGATCTTTTTATGTTTAGATCCTTTTGAAATACTTCCTTGTACTTTTGGTTTTAATCTCTATATCTAGTCAAGCGTTTTATTTATATTTTTGGTCATTTTTTGTATATATTTCTTGTTTTTATAATTTTATCTAGTCACCAATTCATATGTGTGTTTTGGTTACTTTGCCAAATGTAATTTATTTGTATATATTTATGTTTTTAGAATATTTATAAATAACTTAGTGCAGTATAACACTGAAGTATTTATGCACTGTAATTTTAATTAACTAATAAACTAACTGACGAGACTTTGGGTCCTGTGACCGCATTCATGAAAGGTCTTCTCTTAATCTTAGTCTTAAATCTAAGACTTTTGTCATAACTTTGGACAAAAACGTCTAACGACATTTTTCTTAGACTAAGAGCAATTCACAAAAACTTTTAGTTTTATCTTTGGCCATAAATATAAGACTGACTGGGGATGTCTTAAAGATTTAAGACCAGTCGTAAATATGGCCGCTGTGTCATGTTTTTCCCACTTCAAAACTTTATATGGCTAAAATTAAGTTTAAAATACTTACCATATCTTTGTAGAGTATTTTATATTTTAAAGTGTGTTGGAAAGTTTTCATCTGTAAAACTTATTCCATTCTGATATATGTATTAACAGTAAGCGGAAAAGTTTTACAGTGTACATCAACACATATTCAGATAAATACATAACAAGATTACTATGCATAACAAATTTTTAACACATATCCATTACTTGTTGTAATTCATTTAATTCACAACTCATTCATAGTCATGTTCTGAACCGAAAAATGAAAAAGTTTGTAATCATTAATTATATGTAAATTAAAAAACAATACATGAATGTATACATGTATTTATTTCAGTGATTTTCTGCAGTTTCATTATAAAAGACAAAAAATATTAAAATTATGGTAACTCTACTTCATAAATATATGGTGACCTTACATGAATCCACAGGAAGAAGTTGCCTGAAGTAAGCAGGCCCTGATATGAAATCATTAAAGTAAGAACAACTGAAGACATTCCTACAATACAACTCACAAAAACACAGTCATAAGATATTATTAAAAAAATGATCTATTTCAAATGGTTTCATGTACTTTAATTACTTTAATATTAATACAATATTTAGGGGACTGTTTCACAAAAGGACTTTGCCAGAATTTCAACCTTAAGTCAAGACTACTGCCTTAAACGTAGGATAAGTCTGTTGTGTTAGACTTAACACATTCCACAAAGCAACACACTCTAAGCTTTGGCTAAGTGTAGAGCTCAAAGTTAAGTCCACCTGTGAATGGGCTTAACTTTTGTAAACAAAGACTTAAATATGGCAACCGGAAATTTTTATTCACTTTGAAATTTGAAATGGCTTTAAACAAAGTATAAATGTATAAAACACTCCCTAATGTGGTGTTTGGGAAGTTGTTTTGGGGTGGCAAGATTTTTCATTGTAAAGCAACATTTTTTATTTTACAAAAATGAATGAAGAGAAGAATATGTGTCACCAGTAGCATATTTAGAAAATACATGACACATGACACAGAAAACTACTCTGGGCCCATTTTCACAAAGGTCTACTATCTACTTAGTAGCCTACTAAATACTAGTAGTCTAATAAGTCTCTATCTGTTTCAGTGAGGTCATATTCACCATGATAATTCGTACACTTTCCTCAATAGAAGCCCTGCTATCTCGGGAACTTATTAATTCCTTAGTATCAGCTCAATGGAACCCTTTGTAATGGCTACTAGGGGCCTGCTAAGATGGAGATTTAATACAATACAATCTTCTATATTTAGTAGTCCTTTGTGAAACTGGTCCAGGTTATTAGATAAGCTTGAATTTAGCTAAGTAGCCTCAGGCATATCTGAGACCAAAGTCATAGACCCTTTGTGGAAACTGGACCCAGATGATATGTATCAAACAATTTCTTGTTAAATTAGTCATGTATGGGATTCTTGCGACAATTCCAGGCACAAATTGTCATATTACATCTCAGATAGAGTTAGCCTGAGACTTACACTCTTATCTGTGCTGATCATTAGTAAACTAGTTTAAACTGGACAGGTATCTCTGTTTTTATTATTAGTATTAAACAAGTACCAAGTACCGAGTCACTCACATAACACTTTGTTCTGCCCGCTCAAAGCACTTAACAAAGTGTATCACACATGAAATTTATAACACTAACAATCACTTGCAATCCCACCCCCTGAATGAACATTCAAAGTGATAAGGCTTGAACCCAAAGGGGATCCCTGCAGAGCCCCAAATAGTAATCAGTTGCTTCCAAGGGTGAAACTGGTATATACTAGTTTAAACTTGATAGATGTCTCTAGTAAACTGGTTTTAACCGTCAGTAAGCCAAGGAACACACCAGAAAACATCTATGGACAAGGTTAACATTTTGGGGTGTATGTCCACCCATTTCAGCAGCCTAAGGTCGTGTCGGGAAAGTCCTTAAAACAAACACACATGATCCTCATATAAACCTATGACTATTAAACTGAAAACTATGTTAACCTTACTGATCACTCAGTAACTGTATTCTCAGATTAACCAGTTATAACTGTTGTATATACTTGTATTGTGAGAGACAAGCAATGCATTCCAGTGAGAAGGAAGTGAGTTATAAGCTCCCTAAGCTTGTATAATAAAACAAGGAGCTTTAATAACTCTGACACAGTTAGAGGATTTACATGACAGGCCAATCCACTCAGACTCCCTACAGACCTCTGGTTATAGCAACTCATTGTATCTTCTATTCATTCTTAAGTCCGTGTCTCAATATGTACGATTTCATGTCTGTCTTTTTCAAGTGTCTTAGAGTGTTTCCGTGCAGACAAATATCGCCTGTAAACATGCAAGTATTTAAGCTCATTTCTGTGCCATATTTATTTGCCTGAGGGATGAAAGTCACACGATAACTCCAAACAAATGCAAGGACTGTGTCAAATAACTATTCCAGAGATGAATAATTGGCAGAAATTTGGTTGACACTTTAATTTGAATCATTCAAACAGAATCAAGTTGAAGTGTCACATCATCTAAGACACTGATTGTCCAAGTATGGGGGGTCCAGTAACATGAAGGTCAACAACACAATGGCATCCACCAGGCGGGAGCCAGGTATGGTGGGAAGAGAAGTCTTTTGTTGTGTCAGGCGGGTCCTCAGGTTATATCTGAAAGTAGTCATGGTTGTTTGTGAGTTGACCTGGTAATCCCTTTCTGTTGGATTTGTGCCACCATTGCAGAGCACTGGCTACTCACTTGTTTGTGGATATGGATGGCAGAAACAGTGCATGTATGAAGATACTGAAATCAAAAGACGGAGTTTTACAAGAAAATTGTATAACAGACTTGACTTTGGAAGTATCTGAAAGTAAACAAATTGAATTTACACTATTACTACATACCACCAGCAGCCAACCAAAGGTGATAGTTCTATGTATTGTTGTGTCTAAGTCAGGCTATCGGATACCACAATGAGGTTAACAACTTTTTAATCCAGTTCATGTTTAGTGTTATTAAAATTTGTATCAAGCATTTCTAATCCACCCAAAGAGAAGTCAAACCTGCCTCACTGTTAAATTGTGTCTGAATAGTTTTTTTTCATAAATGCATCTAAAATAAAAACTACTAAATGTCAAGAGTTTATATATTCCATATATATTGATTTTATATCCAGTTAATTCAGCAAATGGTTTAATCACCTCATCTGACAAACTGATGTCATTCCTAACCCGCTGCCTGCTTGGTGTTTAGGTACACTTGAAAACGGCATCCACTGCCTAAAGTATGAATCTTTTTGTGAATAAAATTGATCTTGATAATCTGAAGAGTTTTGATGTCTATAAAGTCAGTAGTGTTATTGACCTTTGTATGAGGTTATCATGGCTGCCCGAATGCAAAGGTGATCATTAAACGTTAGACTTATTGCAATGTTAGAATGCAATGAACCCTAAACTGAAGTGAAAGTGATCACACTAGAGATTTTAGCCTGTGTGGGTCACTATTGACAGAGATGTGCTCATTTATTGTATATTTGGATGGAATTCATGCTATTTCAAACAGTTTGGTTCGAGCGTTGCTTTTGATACTCCCACTGTGTGGAATGTTCCTCCAGATGAGATTTGTATGTCCCCATCTCTGGTCCTTCAGAAAGAAACTTAAATCATACGGTTACACCAAGGTGTGCCCATTTTACACCAAGGTGTGCCCAGGTTTACAACATCTCTTGTGTGTTCTCTGAGGTGATTGATCTGTTTTCAGCCCCTGATATCTGAGTGTCTGTGCGCCATAGCGCTGTAAAAGTCCAATTTAGATTTAGATAAGATCAGTCTCAACATGCAGTCTGCTAATGGACTGAAGACACTTTCAGTTCATGACGAAGGTGACATATCTCTTATGTTATTTATTATTTTAAAATATTTTTCTTTTGATTTTATTTATTTTTTTCAGGAGATGTGAGATTTCTGTTATTACATTTGTTTTCTACTGATGAACTTTTTTTTCTTAAGAAAAGTTCAAAAGTTTAACAATAAATCATAAAATGTAGCCTTCAAGTTATTTTTTTAATTATTTTTATGTTTTCTTAGTTGATATCATAACTCACATTATACGTATAACATGATGAAACTTAATGTATAAAATACATGATAAAAGAGCTGAACTTTTGAAATCCTCTCTGAATGTTGGGAAGTTTTCCTAATCTTATCCGTGCATCAGTTCTTTATGGCCATTTCTCAGCCACAGATCAAATCAAACTTCAAAGGCATCTCTACTTGGGGAAAAGAGTATTTTTTTCTTCTTCAAATCTTGGTTTGGCAGCGGTGGATTAAGGTTTGACAAATGTAGGTGGGACTTGTGACAAGCTGATATCACGTAATGGTGGGGGTGGGGGGTGGGGGGGCGGGCATTGATTGGACATTTTATCAGTCTTACTGCCAACCCACTGGCCATGTGACACCGTGCCACTAGTTGAGTTTTAAAGCATGTTGTGGTTTACTCAATTTTCTCAATTTAAGCTGATGTCACACTTAACCATAAATACACATAAAATACAAAGTCTCACATTATCCTCCCCTATGGTAGAAGTGGTCTCCACTTCTGGATAACTAGAAATTTAATACTAAAGATACATGCAAAAACATTAAGTTCCAAATTGAAATGATTGAGAAGATTGCTTTAGGCTAGTTTTCTGATTGCTCCCTGCTATTTATCCAGATTTGTTTATGATACTGGCTGAATCGTATATGACAGATATTTAAAGATCAAATTCATTCACTAATTTAAGCTTGACCACTACGGATCACAAAGTGAACAAGACACTTCAGATTGGTCTCTTATTTCAGATAGAGAATGGATTCATCCACCTTTTCTCCAGCAGAAACCCTAGTGGACTGCGGGCCCAAAGTCAGTTATTTCATACTGTTGGATGATGTTTTCACCCACATGACATGGCTCATGAAGCCCTTCTGATGAAGCATAAGTCTTGTCAAACCTGTTTTCAATTAAGGATGTCGGTGAGAATGTCTTTGGCAATTTTTCAAGCAGGGTCGGGGCCCTACTCCGAATGATGTAACAAGATGACACCCTGTTTTACAATTCGTTTTGGGTGGGCTGGGGTTACGTCTATCTCAAAACACCTGCATATTTTTTTTTTTTTTTTTTTTGGGGGGGGGGGGGGGGGGGAAAGGCTATTTCTTATTTCTTTTAATAAATGCCAGTCAAGATTCATTTATTATATGTCAGAGTGATTTTGTGATATATGACTTTTGTGTGTGTTCTGTGGATTTTGTTGGAGTTCTATAATTGTTTTGGACAGCACCACACTGAAAGGGGCCTTTAAAAATAGCATTTGTTGGCTTGGTCTGGTTCCTACTGGTGGCCGTATGTGGTGGTGGAATCTCTGGTGCTGGTCTCTGGCCTGCAGGTGTTAGGGTATGTCGACGTACCTGCAGCTATATCTGGCCAAGTGTTGGACAGTGCTGCTCTAATGAGGGGAGGGAATGTGCTGTCCACGGATGACACTGAGAGTGGATCACCTTGTGTTACAGACATAAGGCTGTGCTGTTGGCTGGTGAAGTTGTAGCGCTGGTTAATATTGCTGAAGTGTTAACTGAAGTGACTGCTGCAGTGGCTTCTGTGTCAGTGGATGCAGCTGTACTAGCTGCTACTACAGTGGTTGCTTTTGTAGAGGCTGTTGAAGTGGTAGATTTGATATGATCAGCTGGGAGAAATTGGCAGTTGACCCATATGTAGTTACAAAGGTCTGATGATGTATGTGCTCCTACTCCTTTTGGGTGTGCTCCTTACCAATGCAAATCATCAAAGGGTACATTGGATAGTTGTCTGATATCTGTGCACAGCCACTCACAGTACTTAGACCTGAGGTCATTCCAGCTTTTCTGAGAAGTCATCCTCTCTAAGCGGTCTGCTATTTTATCGAACTTCTTTCTCGTCCCTTCAACCTATTTGCGATAGTCTGCCTCACCGATGGTGGGGGAGGAACACAGCTACAGGTGGAGCAAACCTTTGAAAGGGACTTGAGAATTAAGGGTGATGTGTGATAGTTGAAATATCTATGAATCTTTCACTGAGCTGAGAAGAAATGGGAGCTGGGTTTTTCTCTACTGCGATGGCCTCATTTCAGGACTGTGATGACAGAGTAGTGGGCTTAGATACTGTGACCTTGGGCAGGGACATGAATGCCCTTTTGTCAGTGTGATGTAAGGCTATGTGGATCCTCAGGAATCTGAAAGTGTATCTAGCCCACATCAGGTGACTTGTCAAACGTAGCATCACCTCGCCAGACTACATTAGTGATGTCTTGCCGTCAAATTGGTTTCTGAGACTAGCACCACGTCTTGCAGGACTCCCTGGCAAGAAAAAAAACTCATCTCATAGGTTCCCCCTCTTCATGTCTGTTTAATGCATTAAAATTTTGCCTCTTTAAAACTGAGCACTGAAATAATGACATGTCAATGAGTCTGGGGGTTTATTTATATATGTGTGCTGACTTACACTGATCTTTTCAATCACAATCCTCCCAACATTGGTACCCACTTCATATGATTTCATACTTTAATCTTAGCATTTGGTATGCATTTATTTTAATCATAGACAAGTTAAAATGTTCAGAGGTCATAAATTAATTCAAATTTTATTTTTGGTTGGTTTGTGAATGGATGGACAACGTATGCAATTGTCTAATCGGGGAAATGCCCATGATTGCTCTATGAATGTTAAGATAGCTTTAAGACCATCGTATGATAAGAAAGGTTTGTCAATGCATAGATGTCCTGGATGCACCATAAGGATCAAGAACAGTTAAAGATAATTTCACACTATTTAGAATTATAGGGAAGGTATACAATTGGCTTACACACACTCCCGAACATACCCAACTATCCCAATCTTGATCACTAAGATTGTGGTTTATGAATATTCAGAACAAAGAATTAACTTCCCAAATGGAAAGTGACAAACCTATCTGACAGGACAATCCCATAGAGGACAATAACCCTCATAGCATAATGTAATCTGGCAAAATTAAGACTTTCAGGTATAAATACTTAAATAAAAATATCACTGGAAGGCTTCAGTAGGACCATTGAGTGTTTGGACTTTTAACACAAAGTCTACTTACATGAACTGTATGTGATCATGTTGCTTGCAGCAAACTCTTAACTTACTGAATTACACGAGACTTAAATCACAGCCCAGTCACTGTACAGGTCCCCTATGTTCTCACACCATGGCTACACTCCATGTAACTGATGTCTCATTTTAAGCCCTCCCTCTCATTTTCCGTCCTCATTTTATGAGTTTATGAATAAGTTAGAGAGTTGTAACCACACCCATATCTATGCCAGTAATAAGCATATTCTGGGTGACTTAGTGAGAAGACTTTAACTCACTCAGAAAAAATATTTTCCTTGATACGATGCCTGCATTACATAAATAAACTCAATATCCTTCAATTTGTAGTTTATTTCAGTTCCAAAAATTTATAAGCGTAATCAAATCATTACTGTTTAATAAAAAATGTTTTGTACTTGTCTGATTTACACGAGTCTGAGTTTGAGTCTTTCCTCACTTAACCCTGGAGTCATGTTAGAGTTGATTACTCCGCGCCATGTCAACTCGCATGTCTCCACATATCGTCTGCTTCAAACCCTAACCTAATTAACTCGTCTGCAGATAGACAGCGGAATATACTGCTTTTAGTGAGAACCCAGCCTGGTGGAGACTAAAACTCTCAGGGAAAACCCCAAGGACACTGTTCTGGTGAATAGAATGTTAAAGCATTGAGACAGTGTGTGTTGCTTTTACAAAGAGACCATTTTTGTTAATTAAAGCTATATGAGTTGGTACTAGCAACATAAATAGATGAATATTATACCAGTGTTAATAAGAGTTAACTTTGGTTTATATCCAGAAGTTGGTGGTACCACTTAGTAGGTGTTGTGTCATTTGTAAAGCTCACATGGATGATTATTGGCTATCAACAGACGCATTTGTTGCAATGAGATTGTCTGAAGTCAGTGTATAACGTCACTGTTCTCAATATAATTGTAGGGACTATTTAAAAACTTATGTTAAATTGGCCCATAATACAATGGTCATGATGCCAACTTTTTCGGTGGAACAAGGAATCTGTATGTTTTGATCAACACAGTTTTTCACAAGAGAACAAAACTAAACCTATCTAGTCTCTAGTCAAGAGTTCAACTTGTTCATATTCATTTTATCAAGCAGGGTCAAATCATGAACGGAACACTAAACCCCATAACCCTTAATCAAAACCAGAGCAATCTGATAGAATGTACCTTCACCAAAAAGTCCAAACATCTCCCAAACTACTTATGAGCGTCATGATCAAAAATCTTTTAAAAAGAATCCTACATCCAGATGACAATCCGAATCACTAGCAATATCATATGTTCCTTGTGCCGTTTTCACTTTCATCAAAATTTCAACAAGATCTGTACAAACCTTTCTTGGTTATTTTGCAAACAAACAGAAAAACAAACACATGCTGGCAAAAACAGAACCTCTTGATGGAGGTGATAATGCTTGTTATAATCGAGGTATCAGAGCTGGTTACACCATACTGGAGGAAGTCATGGTCAGTCAGCTGATAAACAGAGTGATGTGTGAATGTCTAGAGGTGGACCTCTCTTCTCTGTCACCAGGCTATGATGTAGAGGTGCACCTTACTGCTCTGTCAACAAGCTTTGATGTATAGGTGCACCTTACTGCTCTGTCAACAAGCTTTGATGTATAGGTGCCCCTTACTGCTCTGTCACCAGGCTATGATGTAGATGTGCACCTTACTGCTCTGTTACCAGGCTATGATGTAGAGGTGCACCTTACTGCTCTGTCACCAAGCTATGATGTAGAGGTGCACATTACTGCTCTGTCACCAAACTATGATGTAGAGGTGCACATTACTATTCTGTCACCGGGCTATGACTGGCTTGCTGGATAAATGGGTAGTAACTCTAACCAGGAAATTACTGGATCACTGAGAATTTTTCCAAACAAGTAGTTTCTTTTCTTTTCAATTCTAGCTAATGTCCAAACAGAATGTTACATAAAAGCTAGACAGAGGAGACATGTTTCCATTAAGTGAACATTGAACTGTGAACACTCACAGGATGGGATGTACATATGATTGTGAACTATATTCAAACATTCCTAACCATGACCATACATAACTTTCGTTGAGATGGCTGTGTAAAAAAGCCTTAAAGCTGAGCTTTCGCCTTTATGAAGGCTAGGGCACCTAGTTAAATTCTGGGTCTCTGGGTTAAATCAACTTCCTACATGGTTCTCATTTCTGGGTAACCTTGGCCCTTTTAATTAAAGCACGACAACTTTATGGTTTTCAAAGCGATTTGCGAATACTTAAATGTAATAGCAGGAAAAATGTTAAAACATCAACACAACTTTCAAAGTCTGTGGAGGCATTTTTCATATTTGTGTCCTTTAAGTTTTACTTTCCATCCTTTTTAGTGGCACCTGTGTGTGTAACTGACTTGACTGACCAGTGTGGGTTTTATCTAAACCTTCACATATAACAGGTAAGGAGGAGAAGGAAATCAAGGTATACAGGTTAGTGAAGATTCTGTGCTGGAAGCCACTGTAAGGAACTGCTCACTCTCCCACAATGAGACCTGAACCCAGGTCCTGGTAAGTATGATGTGACTGTTTTACCCATTACATCACAGTGCCTTGCTAACATACTCAAAGTCATGTTGACTTGTAAATGATCTCAGGAAGAAGACACCTGGCATTATGGAAATATTTTTGGTATCCTCTGGCACTATATATTATGTATAAATATCGTTAGAAATTTATCAAGTAGTACAAAATTCTTGTTAATATTTTTCAAACTGTTTAGCTTATAAATATGTTGCTTACGTCTTTACAAAGGTATGTTACAAAGCTTCTGCTCCGTTTTTTTTGGTTAGATTACCATTCATCAGAAAAGACGGAAACAGCTCAAGTGAAAATTTAAGGTTTATGTTCAATGGTTCCCTCCAGTAAACAGTTGTGAATTTTACAAATGTTTGAAAGGAAACATTTTGCAAAGGTTAAAAAATGATAGGTATGAAGCCCATTTATTTCAGATTTTTTTCAAAACATTGTGTTATACCATTTATCAAACGTTTGATAACAAAGGTTAGAAAAATGCTACAAATGAACATAATAATGTCTGAAAAATATCACTTTGGCATTGCTTAGCAATATTAATCTTAACTGGGGTCAGAGGTCAAATTCAATATCTTTTTTAGGTTGATCACCATTGGAAATATTATTTTTATGACTGAAATTGTAAGTTAGTGGCTTAAAAATTGTCCTCATTTAAAGCTTATTTTTAGGTATTGCATGTGGGGAAAGTTTTGACAAAGTCCTCTAAGTGCTCAAAGTGCTCACCGCCATCTTTGTTTGGACATGTTTGAAGGTAACAAGCATTCTGAAAATATGTGCATAAAATCGTTTGTGACAGAATGTTTTCAAAACATTTGCTAGAAAACATTTTAAAATGATGCGTATGGAAACCAGTTGCTATTAAATATTTGTAAAGCACTTTCAGAGCAAACATTTTCAAAACATTGTCAGCAAATCTGGTTTTAACATTTCATGTGTACTGTTTATCAAACATTTTATGATGAATGTTTGAAAAACATTTCCAGCGTAACCTTCATTTCTTCAGCTATTTTATAAATGGTCAAAAAACGTTTGAAGTCAGACCTAGTTTTTAGAGTTATTTTATAAATGTTTAACAAATGTTTTCAGCAAAAACATTTGTTTTTAGAGAATGTTTTAAAATGTTTTTTTTGACTTTACAGTGTAAACATGTACTTGATCACGTTTAGTAATCCAAAAGATTGGGTTTAAATAGGTTTTAAAAAGAATTTGTAAACGTTTAAACCATTAAAAACGTTTTAATGTTTACTTGGCTTGTATGTATCATAGCCTTTATTTGCAAGCTTTCCTTAAATAAATAATTATTTCACTTAATAGTAACACAAATGTTGCATAATAAAACTAAAACATCTGTCATCAGACTTGTATAAAAATATGTCATCAGTCAAAATAACAATACTATATGAGTGTTGAAGCTTTTCTGTTGTATAACATGGTACGGAAAAATGGCATATCCTGTGGCTGACTGGCTACAAGTCTGATGGTTTGTCACCGGAGTCTTGCCTCTGTGGGTATAAGTTTGAGCCCAGCTCACAACATGGTGCACTCAGGACATATCCCCTGATAACCCTCACTGTTAAAACACCAGTTTTGTGTGTAATTGAATTGACAAATATCCAGTGTCGGCCAGTGCCTGACAACACAGAGTTACAGGACCATACAGAGTTATGAATGAAACCAAGGATACATATATTGAGGGTTTGACACAAAGGGTCTTTGTTTACAAGTACAGTAATTATAAATCAACAATTTAATCCTGTGTTTTATAATAAAGAGTTTGAATTCCTTTATACACTGAATACTCGCGGTCTATGGTTCTGCCCTCAATGTACCTGTGTTATAAAGAACTTCAAAGCTCAGGTGTGTCAATCAAGTATGAAATGTACCTGGCATCTAATGATGCATTCCCATGTGATCGGTTGATTGGACCCAAGCATCCATTTCTGGACAAGGTTAAATCTGGCTGATTTACTCATTCAATAATGTATGGATTCTAATTACCCCCAATGTGGGCCAATCAACCCGTGCAATGTGGGACATTGGCAGTAATACACCCAGATCTCATAACAACAGACTTAGTGAAGTAAATTTCAACAGATGCTCTGAGGCTGACATTCTGTTCAGTTTATCCATAATGAGTTTTTGTTCAATGAAGCTGGGAACGTTTTGCATTCTTTTGTAGAAATAAACTACGTATGTACGGACTTTATCTGAGATTCAACCACAAAATAGCCTCAAATAAATGACGAGTCCTTTATTTAGAGGCTATTTTTTGTGATAGAATCGCTGATAAAGTCCAAGCATAAGTAGTTTATTTCTATTGTAAAACGTCTGTTCAGAGTCTATTCACAAATCATTCTGTTTATTGCTTATTTTAGCCTTTTAAAAATTTATTTTCGAGATTATATTCTACAATCATGTTCGTAGATTGGAACAGCGTACATTAGTTTCTCTATTAAGTACTGTCACAAAATGTGCACACATATACTCCTCGACTGAGCAGGTGACCGTTTTAAAATGTTGTATATACTTATTTTACTTAATATTAGACAAAAATCGACAATAAATGTAAAAGAACCTTTTTATTGCTGTCAACAGACAAAGAATATCTATATCTGCTCTCATGATAACATTGAAAACTTTACACAACTGGGGGTAATTTTGTTGTTGTATTTACAAATATGATCACACAGGACTCCAGTATTGCCTCTTTCTGCATGACTCTAGTAGTTCCATATATTCTGACATCCAGCCATTATTAGTGTCATTGCCCTCCTCCTGCTGTTTTGACCAGTACAGTGAGTTGAATGTATTTATCACTCTGGAAGCCAGTGAGATTTAATCAAACCGTCATATTAGGGCATCGTGTGACAAATGTCGTCCTCTGTGGTGACAAATTTGACGTGTCCCGACACGACATTGAAAGCGATGGCCTTTCACTACAAACCTCATCTATGTTCACAAGTGGAGAAACAAGCATTAAGTCTAATCTGTCTTATCTTCACATATTCAGATAAGATAGACATTAAGATAAAGTTCAACATCCTTACACAATCAGGCACAGAGTACCCTGTCATCTGTCTGATAGGATTGTGGAGTTATTGGCAAGGATTGCAAACTATGACGTCATGTGTGTGTTTTTTTTCAGGTGAGATGGTCTATGACATTCAGTTAATTGATTTAGTTTTTGTTAAGTTATTATGTAAAGACACCTAGGTCACTCCTGGGCCGAAATCACACAAACCACAATCTATGTTCTGTCAGAAATTTGTAATTTTTTTCTCAAATTCTACTCAGTTTGCTATTGTATGTAAAATGCAAATTCTGCAAGAGATTAAATACTCTGCTCAGATTTAACCTGCCAATGAAGCACTGAGGTGTCTTTTTCTGACAGATAAAGTTACCATAGTTACAGCTTACCATACACAGAATATACTTTTCTGTTCAAATTTATTGTATAAACAACCAATTACAATCACACAGAATCCATCCTCTACATAGTTTGAACCATTCCCTCAAGTAGTCGGGGCCTTGTGTTAGTACCATTTATACAGCCACTCCATGCTTGTGGGGATTATCCATTCATCTTGTTTAAATAACCATATCAAGTGTTTTTGATCACCTACACACTACTTTATTAAAGCTTCATTAAAACTATATTTATACAAGATAAACATACCCTGTTTATATTGTTGCATCTGTTACAGGTACAGTTTGATCATGCAGATTTCAGCCTATGTTCATATTTTTAATACACTTCAGCAGATGTGATTTTACTACATTCTCCCAATACAGTATCAGTGGGTGTGTGTGAACTGACCCCCTGAACACATACTTACAAAATCTTAACTCAAGTGTTGCTGTCTCTCCATGTTTTTGTAATCTCATCTTTCAGCAAAATGTGTAGCTGCAGGAACCCAAACTATATCATATATTTCACAAAGAATGCTTAAAGGAGAGACATTGCACCTACAGCTGAGTATTAAGGTGGATATATGTATCCTTCCTGGCGTGTACATGTTGTAATTTTATTGCATAGAACCAGTTCAGTCCGAAAAATTAACACTCAGTATTAATAATGTGGGAACATCTGAGGGTTTTAGATGCATTTCATATTGTCCTTAAAAGTACCTGACTGTGAGTCACAGTGTTACAAGATTTCATATAACCCTCTCACAGAGTCACTGAGGACAGTCTTCATTACGTGATATTTATGACAAAACAAAAGTCCAAACGTAGCAGACCTTGTAGTGACTGACACCTGTGTTACTGTCTTAATTCTTTAAATCCTAGTTTGAGTATTTCACACTGTTCTTGTATCCAGCAGTTTTATTTATAATTATCAAAGTTATCAATGAAAAAAATTATACAATTATTAAATGAAAAAGCTGGTGAATTGAGATAAGAACTTATAGGATGTAGATCCGGTGTAGTGCCATGACACACATGAGTGAGGGGGGACATAGGATTGTTGTGTAATTTGTGAAAAAATATTACAAAAACTTCACCTGTGTGAAACCATCAGAGGGCTGACCACTGGAAAGAAAAGCTTTATTATGTAAAGAATCTTCAAAGCCACTTCTTATCAATGTTGTGTTTTACTTTCTTTATGAATACAATATCTGTTGCAGAGTTTAAGCCTGTGTCCGGATCAACTGCCAAGCATGTAAGAAGTGGATACATTTGAAATGGGTACAACATCCGTCTCCAGAAAATGTTATTTTAGTTTTCAAAAGTAATATGCAAGTGGATAATGGAAGCTCAATGTATTGCAAAGTCACCGAATTAAAGACTACTTAGAATGATAAAATTAGTTCCCACTCATCCCAGAAACTCAACCTGTAAATCCCAGTGTAAAATGTGTTCATGGTTTCATGGTGTGATCACTCTCTCAACAAACTACTGACCAATTTTATGTTTATATCCAACAGAAAATGTGACAAAATTAGGATCAAATGAAAAAAAGAAGATTTTTATAAATGTTTAGTGAATTTAGATTCTGTCATCAATGCCCAAAACTAGTTGTTTCTTTTACAAAAAAGTTATCTTTTTATGAAAATAATCAGTTTATTAGGAGGATAAAAATATACACTATTTGGACAATTTGCTATGAATTTTAGTTTATGTACCTTAAAGAGTGGCCTCTGTAAGGAAAAGAGAACCTTAAACACTGTATTTAGTAAAACTCCATTTATACATTTTCCCTGATGTATTTAATTATTAAACCATTTTGTGCACAAAATGAAATAAAATATAAAAATATGAAATTTATTACAGTTGGACAGAGCATCAATTTTTTTTTTCATTTTTGGAAACGTTTATAAATTAAACTCACATTTTTTTCATAGCATTAAATCCTGCCATCAGCTCACCAGTAATCATTGCAATCCTTAATACTGCATATTCCACACTAGCAGTGTACATTTACTAAAAACAAATGAAACTCCAAATCCCCGAATTTCTCTTTATAAATCCACAAACAAGTTTTATTTATAGCTTTTATCTTGTAAAACAACGTTTTGTTATAATTTTTCTACTTCTGTTTTCTATTTTTATTGCAATTCAGTTTATTTTTCAGATAAACACAAATTTTACAGCCTTCAAATAACTTGCAACTGATCACAGCAAGTGAACAAATATCGTCTGCTGCAGAGAGAAACCCGCCAAACCCTGATTGGTTCACACACACACACAACACTGGATAGGCGTGTGCCTTTATACGGTGGTTTCAAAGTGCCACAAAGTGTTTGAAATTCACTAAAATAAAAATGCTTGCTCAGCTGATGATGAAAATGCTCAGTTTATGGGGCTACTTTTGGGGATTCTTAAACTTAAAACCTCAATAACTCATCCAGTATTGTATGTTTTATGTCAACCTCAAAATATTTTCCTCTAATAAAATTAACAACCATTGCATACTAGATATTTATCATTCACTTAGCATTCAAAGTTAGGTTTCTATTACAATTAAAAGCTCTAATTTTGTTCAATTAATAAGTAAATAGTGAGCTCTAGTTCAAGCTTTTGTATGTTTTGCCCTACAATACAAGTAACTATCAGGAGGCTGATTTCATGAAAGCTCTCAGACTTAGCCCATTCTCAGGCTGAGCTATTGGCTTAATTCTGAAATCATTTTGCTCAGCCAAGCTTTTGCCTCAAACAGTTTTTACAGAAGGGGTCTCAGTTGAGACCAAGCTTATCAAATAACCACAGTGGTTTTCTGTGTCATGTGACCTGGTCCCTTATTTTAAGTCGGAATATTCTACTGGTGACAGATATCCTTTGTTTGATAGATTTTATCTCTGGCATAATTCTATTTTTCAATAGGACAAGCATAAAAATCTCACAAGACTACTTTGGGGGCTGTTTAATATACTTGTACCTTATTCTCAGCCATTTAAAATTATGAAGTCGAGAAAGAATTATGTCCATCACATTTAAGCCTCTGTTTACAAATGTAAGCCCAATACCTACCTGTCTCAGCCTTTGAGTCAGTAGCTCAGCCAAAGCTGGTACTGGACCTTTGTTGAAATCCATAAAGTCTGAATCCATGGGCTCAGCTAAAATTTTCCAAAAAAATTTAGAAAAAGTCTTAACTTTGAGCCTGAGACTGGGCTAAGACCTTTGGTTTACTCGATGCCAGGCTAGACCCTTTCTGGAAATTGGCCCCTTTCTGAAAAATGGTCTCTAGACTCTGTAAGTGATACCTAGCAGTTGTAAACGTTTATATAATAACTATCACTATACCCTCCTTTCGTTTTTAATAGAATATGATATTTAATAAATTTATTATACATAAAATGTGGTTGTGAACAGGGATAAAAATAAGATTTTCAAAGTGTGATATGTGCATATCATCAATGTTCAGAACCAAACCTCGCCTGTTTGCCCAAAACAAGGCCTACTTAGAGAAACTATGTTACGTGGCCTGTTTCAGGCTTCCATAGCTTAACACTAACTCATTCTGGTCACTGAAATACAAACACCAAGTCTGGTTGACTAAATCCATTACTTCTTCACCCGTTAAACACAGAGTTCATTACTAGCACAAATCTTACACTTCTTGGGCAAGAATGTCTAAAATTTGTTAGTGTGAGGTAAGGCATGAATGAATTCTTTATACCAGTTGGTCAAACACAATAAAAGATACCAAACCACAACAACTAATGTGTGAGTCCACCTCTGTCTCACGTCCAGAAATACTATGATCACTTAAATGCACAAATTGGTTGATTTACGAGAATGGGGTTGAACAAAGGAAACTGAGACTTTCAGAGGTCTGTGTGGAATCAGAGACTTGTGGAAGTGTCAGCACAGAGTCAGAAAGTAGATAACTTACAAACTGTGTATTCAGAACTGGATGTAAGACCACTTGCTATGAGGTATTATGACCTAGTTCCTGCAGAAAGCTTACATATAAAGGTCAGGATCTGATTGGATAGGGTTTACAAACATACAGACAGACTGTGAGATGTATTAGACAGGTATTTGATTGACAGAATGTATTATTTATAAATAAATAACACTTAATTTTGTGTCATTGACTGTAAGCCTATCACTTTAAATATATTATTATTATTATTATGTATTTATACAAATTTAGTGTTAAGAGATAAGTTTGGGCTTTGATCTAAATAGTTCTGTGGCCTAGGAAAAATACACCGACCTTTGATGTTTTGGGTTCATATTTACAAAATGTTATGTGACAAATAGTTACTGACAAATTGTCATTAGTTTCCACTCACAAATCTTGTCTGGCTACAATGATTTCCACAGGAAGTTGAACTTTTGAAACTTGATCCTATAACCTATTTATACTTAATACAGATGTATAGGGTTAATAAATAATAAAGCCAATAAAGACACATAATGAGTTGAGTGGAAGTTGATCTATCAGCTCTGTAACCCGTTTTTACCCATTTACACCTGTTCGTTATGACGTCATCACTACTAGTTCAAGCGTTTGTAAGTTAAAGGTCTTCAGTGAGGATCAATGTATGGAGACTTTCAGACAGTTTCATTACAGCATACACACAATACACTCAATACAGGGGCCAGCTGATAAGTACCTGACTGGCGCCAGCACCCATATCAGTTGTGTGGTGGATTACCAAAAAACTCTATTGTTCAGTTTAAATACTGAAAGACTAAAAAGCTAAGGTTTGAAAACTGATTTCACATAATATGAAACTCCTAAAACCAGAACATTGGATCCGGACTCTCTCTGAATGTGTAATGTTTGGACATGTTTCTATGTAATGTTTCCATTGATGCTTGTTGATATGCAGTATTCACACTTGGCCGATAGGACATTGCAATATATACTTGCAGTAAGCGTATGTATGATATTTTCTCCTGAACTATTAGTTGGAAAACTGGAAAAGGTTTATGACTTAACCCGGAAAGAGACCATTTTTTGTGAAATGATCTGGTGAGGAAAAAGCTATGGGAACAGTTTTGACTTGTGAAAAAGGCTTGACGTATCATTCTCTTGTGATTCTTTGTAAAAGAAATTATTGTTCATGACCTATGATTGAAATAGTAACAATATATACAGTTGGTTGTACCCCATTCAACCAAGTCAGACTGGGTGAGAAACGTATTAACCAATCACAGGTAATATACATTATGTTGTACATTTTCTTAATTGTAGTCTAACACATCTAACACCTAGAATGGAATCCAGAGCAAACAAGGCACAGAGTTGTCAGCAAGTAGTTACATAAACCCTCACATGTTCATTGTCTGACTTCTCACCATCTGGAAACACAAACACAGTACTTGACTCCATCAGCCGTTCTTGCTTTTATTGGAAATAATTTCTAACAAGGTACACCTATAATATGTACCTGATAATGTTGTGAGTGTACACAAAATAGCTTGACATTCTAGAAAGTTAGAGGACCAGTTAACTGGATTCTGAAATCATCCAAAGACTCACCAGACAAGCATTTTCCCTGTCCTTAGGTCTGCCCCTGTTGGATGTTGTGGACACAACCGTTTTTCTTAGTTTTTCAGTACTTTTCATAAAGTATGTGAGTTTGTCCGCAAACACATTCTACAGGAAGTCATTTCAGCAAACTGATGCTTTATTGTGTTGACCCAGCACTTGTTCACTCTTATCTCACTTCCTCTTCAATTAAGGCTGTTATTAGAAAACTTCATCTATTAGCTGAGTAGATTTCCCACATAACAAAACTCAACCAGCTGTGTATTATATATTGCACAGTGTGCTTGCTAGAAACACATCAGCTTGTAACATCACAGATCTTATAAATAAGCAAGTTCAACATGCCAAAGTTGGTGTTTTCATCCATTGGATGAACTTATATTAGTTGAAGAGAGACACTCAGTGCTTCATGTTGTCATCAGTGTCAAGTGATTCAGTGTGAACTCGATAGCAATTTGACAAGTTAGACTGCCAGACAATGCAAAAATAATAATAAATATGAGGAACATATGAAGATTAGAGTTTTGATTTGGAGTGAGGTGGGATCAACCTTCAGTGTTTAAATGAAATCACCTTCTGCACTATCTTTGTTCTTTTCTGTCATTTGAAAAACTTTTCCAGGTCAACTTACATGAGTGCCCTACAACTTCACAACAAGGACCAACACTTGTCCACTGACTTGATGAATAGAGTTTAAACTGCATTCACCATATAAGCCCAGTACCAGTTGAATGCAACGCAGATAATAAGTGTATTCAAAATAATTACATGTTAAGATCACTTAAACTTTCGAAACACTTTCAAATATCACATAATTTTAAGGTAAGGTTTGAAACAAACATTGACATACAAATATGAAAATAAGATGAGGATGATCTTAAAACAAGATATTGTTATGGTCACGGGGCAAGCATGGTAGCAATTACCGGTTGCTTTTAAGTTGCAACAGGAAAAGACAAAAAGGTTAACTTAACATGTTTATATAACAATTAAAAATAATGATTACAGTCAACTGGTATGCTCTCAATAGTCCATACAATGATACAATAATAAAACCAATCTGACCTGGCCACTGTAACTGACAGTTAAGTTTGTCCACTGTATCCAGCGATCTGTCCTGTGATCCACCCGGTGTCTACTAACACACAGATATCTGTCTCCTGTGATCTGTTCAATGTTTGATAACACAAAATGTTCTTATCCTGTGATCTTTTTGATATCCAATCACACAAAATGTCTGTATAGAGATATTCAGAGAGTTTACACAACTGTACTGTCCAGTCCAAGATATGGGCAATGTCTAAAATACAGTAAATAGACTCTATGGTAGAATCTCACACTGTATATAATAAGTAAGTTATATCCAAAGTACAGCGAATCTATCTAGACACTGTATCCAGTTTACTCCAGCAAAAGTTTACAACAACACAAGTAGTTTATATCCACTTGATATTAGTTCTAAAACAAGTAGCCTTCCTTATAGCCAACGAATACTATGTTCTATTTGTGGTCAGATGTACAGTCCTTATATATACTTATGGAAATGTCTAGAATCTTCTAGAACTAACTTAAACATAATACCAGTCACCAGAAGCAGTGAGGTAGCTCTAGAAACTGCTTTAAGAGTTTCCCCAAATCTACTAATATATCAGTACAGTAGAACTAATGAGATTCTAGAAGCCCAGAGGGATTTCCCCCAGTCTATAAATGGATCAATAAATATCAGTACCGCAAAACACAAACATCAATAACTCCCTTGCTTTAAATGTTAATACATACATATAAAGCTTAGATTAAATAATGCACAGACACAGTGCCTATATATGTAACAATAGACGTAAATTTAAGTCAATTCCTGTTTGAGGAGAGTTGCTTGAACTGGCTTACAGTTGCTAAGTATTGGTCCTATAGGTTTAGCATGTGAAACAACCATGCAGGAAGTCAGAAGCATGGATTCTTTTATGAGGTCAGATTTTACCTGGGACACCTTTATTAAGGTCAAAAAGGGTAACCAAACTTAAAAGTGATTATAATCTGGCTCTTATTGGTCCTAAAGATTTGGCATGTGAAACTCAGTCGAAGGGGAACACATTAAGTAAGATAAGCCAGTTCAAGGAACAATTTGGAGTTTTATTAAAACTGTTAATAAAATTAACTTGTTAAAACATTAACAATGTTACCCTTTTTAGTACTATACAAGCTGCACATTCATCATAATTCAACCTGTCATAATCTGGTGTTTTTGAATCACAATCAATGAATATTAGTATTATTAATGACATCCAGAACTAAAGTACTCTTTGGTACCACTACAACTATCTGTAAGACCTCTTTACGACATAAGTCTGGAAACCAAAAGTACTATAACTACTATATTACATTTTACAACAGTGAAAGCTTGTAATAAAGCATAAGGACACTGCTAACTGTACTCAGTATGTACTTTGTAAAAATCTGTACAATTTTTAAAAAGACAAGCCTGATAAGCTTATGAAGTACTTATGTTGATAGTTAAAGAAAGTATCACAGTATTCACTACCACTACAGTTATCTGAAAGCTATACAACCTCTAGACATCAGTCTAGTAAATATGTAACTATGAAACTTGTATTAACCATATATAAGCATTCTAGATGACAGTAACGCTTGTGACAACTGTTATTAAAGAAGAAGGGTAGAAAATTGTAATGTTAAATAACTAAAAAATAGTAAAATACCCAAACCCAATCAGGTAAGGTTGTTAAGAAGTTGTTGAAAAGTTGTGGGAACAGTGCTAGCAGCTTTAGGTGTACACTTAAGATAGTGCCAGATTGCCTCACTTTGCCAGTTGCCATGTTGTTTGATATTCTCAAACTGAATATTATTATCAAAGGCCATGGAAGCTCCACTCCTACGAAACATATGAAAAGTATATTGAGATGGGTTCAAGCCCATATTGACCATGACTAACTTCAAGAAAGATCTAACTTTAAAGGCCACAGTTGTTTCAATTGCGGCTTTATTTTGAATTAGAAACAGTGGAGTATCTTTAGTGTAATTAAACTGAGAAATCATGGCTTTCAAGGCAGTAACTGGACAAATGTGATAATTATCTAATTTAGGCAACTGCACTACTTGATAATCACCAGACGTTTGCATATTGTTTGCACAAGTAAGAATCAAATGGACGCCAGGGGAACCCCAGATAATGTCCCCAAATACTGGATATCTAGTCTTATCAAAATTCTTCACGGAATTTGGTACTAGTGAAGCCAATCTGAAAAACCCGAAATAGGCCACCAAAAATAGGGCCCTATATGTAATACCATTTGTAAATTGAGTTAACTTTTTCGACAGTTTCTCCAACAGTGAAATAGATAATGTACTTTTTACTGTTATCCTAAGTTTGGCATTCATTTGAACTGATTTAATCAGTAACATGATTTTTCTACTTGTCAAGGCAACAGTGGGCCAATTAAATAAGCCAAAATAATGCTTCAGGACTGACATATGATTTCTCATAGAGCAAGCACGTATATTGTTCTGAGCCAAATATTCAAAATAAATCACCACAGTTTGTAAACTGGCTGGCTGGTTCAAGCCCATGTAGACCATCACAGACAGAAATAGCTTGAAGGAAGCCGCATAGGAAGCCAAAGTCTTTGGTCGAAGGCCACCAGCAATACGTTGATCAGCCAACTGAAGCATATGGTTGGTAGTAGACGTCCCTACAAATAAAAAAAAACACAGCAGCACCTGGACACAGTAAATACAGGGGGCTACAAGTCCCAGCAGCCAGGTCAAAGTTTTTTTTTTTTTTTTTTATATAGAAAAATCTGGTAATAAAGAATTTGGTTCCACAGCCTCCCAGTTACATTTCTTTAATATTCTAACTGGAGAAAGTTCTGATGCCTCATATGTATGCCATCTTGATAATATATCAGCATATGTGTTTTGAACACCTTTGATATGTTGCACTTGTAAATCAATATTAAATGCTGCTGTATATAACCATACTGTCCTAACTGCTGCCATTAACCAAATATCTTTAATTCGATTCAACTGGAAGGCATTGACCACTGCCCAATTGTCACACCAAATTACAATACTTCGGTTGGCCCAACACTGGTGCCAAGTTCTGATGGCTAACACAATATTAATGGCCTCAAAATGAACTATTGAACATAAGTTCTGAATTAAACTAGGAATTTCACAAGTATATACTCTAGTACCATATATACCTCCTACCCTTTGCAAGGAAGCATCCACATACACTTGTTGTGGAGTTGCAGTTTTAGGAAAAATCTCTACTGAACCGTTAAAATACCTGAGAAATTTCTGAAACCACATAATATCTTTAAAGAAAGATTGAGGTAGTTGAATCGTGCCTCTATGAGGGGTATTACGAAGTACTCCAAGTACACGATTTACAAACAGACGAGCTGGACGAACGCAGAGATGTATATATAGTAATTTGCCTGTAAGTTTTTGTAGTTGGCGTCTAGATGCATGAGTACGATTCATCCATTTAGCACACATTTCCTTAACTTCTAAGATTTTATTTTCTGGGATTTTTAAAATACCAGTCCGGGCATTGATTTCAATCCCTAGACAGGTGACCTGTTCTCCTGGTTTCTCTATTTTCTTTTCATTTATGGGTAAACCAACTGCTTGCAATATATTGGTTAACGTTTGAAAGGCATTGGATGCGTTTGCTGGGGACGTCACTCCTATCTAATCATCCAAATAGTTTATAGTCCATATGTTACGCAAACGCAAATGATGGGTAATGACGTCAGTGCACATCTGGCACGCCGCTGCCCCTGTACGAAATCCGAACGGAAGCCCTACGTCAACATAACGTCTACCTTACCATTGTAAACCTAATAATGGATAATCAAAAGGATCAATTCGTAGATTCCGAAAAGCTCTTTCTAAATCAATTTTAAACAGTAAAGCACAAGGACCAAGAGTTCTGATCTGCTGGACTACATTGTCTACAGTGGGATATTTTAAAGTAAAAGGTATTCCATCATATACATCAGTAGGAACGCAACTGTTAACACTTTGCCCCAGGGGCCAGGACAGATCTACGATTACTCTTACGCCTCCATCTGGCTTGTCATGAGCCATAAGTGGGGATACATGCAGTTTTTCGGATGGTACTTCCTCTATAGGTCCCACCATTGCTTGTTTTCCAACTTCGACATTAAAGTATTTATCAACACCCTCTGATCTCTGAAGAGCAGAGGCGTGGTTTTCAACTTCCTCATTGAATTGAAAAACATCATAATCCACATTAAGTGGAAATCCAAACTGAAGATATTCCCCCAAGATCTTAAGGTCATAGTTTTTAAGTAAGTAACGCCATTCTGGTATATTCAAACTTGACGGGACCTGTATTCTGGCCCCTTTATAATTGGGTACCGAGAACGCAGCCACTTTGCTGTATATGTTATACAACCATTTACTAGAGTACTACCTTTGTAAATTTCAATGTCTGACCTGCTGACATTATGCTGGGGAGTTACCTCCCCCATGATATTATCTTCAAGGCTACTCTTTGTTATTTCTACCACACTGGTTTCTATTAATTCTTCTGAATTATTACACCATTTTTCAGAAGATGCGTTCTTTAACGTAGCATTTGCAGTTATATTGTCACACTGGGTTATGTTACTCATCTCCTCCTTAATTATACGACAATTATGCATTTGCTCATTAAACTGCAAGAAACCCATACTATCTGATATGTTTTCAATACAATTTACCATGTAAAGACTTTTATCACACATTATGTCATCTTCAAGGTCGTGACATATTTTAACTTGGTTATTGAACTGGCTATTATCAGTTTGTAAGTCCGTACCCACTTCATTTGGTGAATTAACCTGTGAGCTATGACTTGATTCAAGAGAGTTGAAACTCTGTTGAATTTGACTACAATTATTGTGAATATTATTTTTTAACTTTTCTTCCATAAACGTTTTATATGAATAGTGGTATTGAAACCACTGATTACTTGATATATTTTGGTGATTACTGCTATTGGATAACCATTGACTAACATTTACTTTATCTGACATAGCAGGCCCATGCATAGGACTGCCAACGTATTTTAACATAGCAGAACTGCGACTGGCTACATTCTCTGGCCAAGTCGCAGGATATGGATTGTCGTCTATCTTGACATGAAGCACCTTATCTAGACTAACGGCCACCTGGCAACTATTGTTAACATAATTAATGGGGTAAAAGGTTTCAGCAAATGGATTAAGCTTATAATGTAGTTTACTATTATGATGATTCATGAATGTATCATTATTTTGTCTCTCAACAATCTGTACCTTCTCAAGGTTATATAAGCAACTGTAATTACCATTTTCCTTTGGTTATAGGTATGTGAGTTGCATACATTTCAAGCTTTCTGTTCTTTGTTTTTAATCTGATCATTTTTAACATTTCCCCCACCATTTTTCATTCTCAAACACTTTTGCATTGTATGTTCAAACTTCCTACCCGTTTCTCGAAAACAGTATGAACAGATATGTTGATAAATGGTATTATTCAACACATGATCACTTTCAAACTTACAGTTGCCTTTATTGAAATGAATGCAAGGTTGAATTCTGTCTTGGGTATTGGTACTACTTCTATGACCTTGGACTAGTCTTTGAGTATTTCTACCTTTAATTTTTTCGACTAAGTCCAGTTGTTCCCAACTAACTTTACCCCTCTCCATATCTTGGAGTACTGCAGCATGTGCCTTCCTAGCTGTATTCATAGACAATTCTATTGCGTCTTGCATCAAATATGTCAGATATTGTAACATATTTTCCCTAATTTTTGAATTCCCTTCTTCCAAGATACAGAAAAGAAAGCCTTGCATCCATTGTTCATTAGTCAATTCATCATATGTTGGTTGCTTATTACCTGAGGCAACAGAACAAAAATCTTGTGGCCAATTTATATGTTTATGAATTTTTGCAACCAATGCCCTATATCTCCCAGATTTTAAACTTTGAACTGGCTTACCTGCTGTTTCTGTTCTCGAGGTTTGCTGGTAGTCTTGCAGATGACGTTCTACCTCGGCTTGTATGCGCGAGTCAGATTTGAGATCTTCAAAAGAAGGCAACTTTGCAGGTCGTGACACCTCGCCTGGAAGTTTGGGAGTTTTCATCTTGGATTGCTTGTCCGACTTCGGTGAACTCTGAGCTGAGGGTGCGACTACAGAAAGTTCATTTAAGCTCACTCTTTTCTCTTGTTTACGCAAACGTAAATCTTGCTGTTGTAACTGTTCATTCATAGTCTGTACAGAGTTTAATAATAAGTCCAATTTCTGAGCTATTACTCCATCAGCTTGAGCACTAGTCGACTCATCCATCGTAGCTCCCACTTCCTCTGTAGGCGAAACTTCTGACTCCGCTGGCCCTTTACTTGCCTTGGACTTGTCTGGTTTATTTTTGTGTACACCGTGTTTTGTCATTCTGAAAAATTTGCAAAATAATGAGAGGTTGACCACAGTACAAGAAATCAATGAAACTAGCTCCAAATCGATGATATAATTTCAAAGCAAAAGTCAAGATTTCTCGTAATGTAGTAAACACTCCCTGCTGAATCTCATGTGCGACTAGCAACATGAAACCCACAACTAAAGAATTAAACAGTGTGGTGCCCTATTTAAAAGCAATTTGGCGGGAGTTTATGCAGACAGTGTAGTTTCTCATGGACTCCAAATATAACTTGCCCTTGACCACGGTGTACATGACTATCGAAGAACTAGTACTAGGACATACTGTAAACTGCGTTCTTTCGTATCACAAAAATTCTGCCCCTCAACTGAAGTGGTGTGCTACATACTTCGCATCACCTACCAAACCTCTTGTAAAGCATGGGCTGGTATTTTTAGAGGTGGTCAGATTTGACCTTTGGTTCCTATTTAAAGGGCAAAGAGACATGCCCAAACTGAAAGTGCCTGTACAGCAGCTATTATTGCTCCTAGCATGAGTGCTAGGTAAGTTGTTGGCTAGCCAGGTTTGTTTTTCTTTTTGATGGATACAAATATACAATAGTTCTTTGACAGACTAGGTCTATTTGAGTATGTTTTAGGTCAGGATATAATCTCATCGCACACTGTCATTGAAGTGCAAATGTGTCATTTTTATATACATGATGTTTTAAATATGCCATTAACTGCCAACACTTTATGATGTTCACTTTTTGAAAGACTTCCAAACTGAAAATCAATCACGCAGAGCTTTGGTTAACTTCCTGTCTAAATTTGGCAACAAAACTGTTAAATCTATCCCCTCAGTACCACTTTTCAAAATAAAAACATCAAATCCTACTCACATGTAATTATCTTTACCTCTAGGTAGGTAAACAGCCTGATGTTATTTATATTCATTATTGATTTCAATGATCAATACTTGGTTTACTATTAAAGAGTATAGAATTACAGGGGGTAAAATATCTGTCTGTCCGACAGCTGTGTTCAAACATCTGTCACCAGATTATGAAGTCATGTTAGTGGGTCAGCAGGTTACTATTTCAGTGTGTGCCTTACATTGGCATAATATGTAAGAAACAACAAACCCAAATCTCCAATCAGGATTCCCTCTACAGCATATAATTTATTCTGTGAATATTTTCTGTCTGATAATACAGGGCATGTATGTCATCTGCAAATATTGTATTGTCGCCTGTACCGACCTCTGGTAATTAACTACACCAGTTTTTGTAAGTCTATGTTTAATTTTATGCTTGCACCATTGCATGGTTTATCCAAATAAATTCACTTAATAACAACCATCACAGATGTAGAGTTTATGCTGATATTATGCTAATAATGAAGCCAAGTAGTCTGATGTACAGGAAGTACAAAAAGTGAGTCTGTTCTTGTACAAATGTTTTTCATATAAACTAAAAAGGCGATCTACTTCAATGAAAACCCAAAAGTCACTTTCATTTCTGGCTTTCCATACAGACTGGAGTCCTTTGAAATCTTACACCAAAATGCACCTCAAAATTATCTGGAGAAGTACACACCAGACCATAATTTTTGTATTATTTCTAATTTTCTTTTGAATACAAATGTGTCGACATATATTGATGGTAATGATGTTCTAAAAGTAAAATAAACTCTTTTGTGTCAGATTAAATTTTTTTTGCAGAGACACCTTTTTCTATGTACACTACTATCCATATGATACCATGGTAATACCACAAAGCACTCACTCCCCATGTATTGATATGCAGACCTTTTTTTGGCCATAATTTATGACTCAAAAATGATAGAGAGTTGGTTTTTGGCACCTTTGAATTCCCTTCAGTGAAAGCAATCCAAGAAACTTAGCTCGGGTACCTAAGAAGCCACTGACATTGACATGAATCTGTCAGGATAGATCTGGCTTACATGTCTAAGTACCAATGAATCTGTCACACTAAATCGGGCATGCGTGTCACGCTAGATCAGACATATAGGAATCCGTGTGAATAGATCTGACATACAGATGGGTATCAGTCTTGGATGACATACAGTCTTTGTATCAATGAATCTGTCCTAGACCAGGCATACATGTGTCTTAATAACAGAGAATCTGTATGGATAGATCTGACAGGTCAGAGTGTCCCACTAGATCACGCTTACAGATATCCCAGTTCCAATGAATCTGTTACATTATGTCTGGTAGACAGATGTCTTAGTAACAGGGAATGTCTCAAAATAGATCAGGCATACAGATGTCTTATTGACAGGGAATCTGTCACACTAAAACTAGCATACAGATGTCTTAGTAATAGATGTAAAAAAACAAAGGGGTGTCTCACAGCAAAAACACAAGCCATTTGCTTCATTACCTTTGTACAAACCAGGAAATAACGACAAACATTTTCATGCCATATGAACTGGTCACGTGTTAGTTAATAAAAACAAAATTGTAATTTTTAATTGGATTATCATTAGTTAGATCAGTAAGTATTTTTATTGTACCAGTCACGTAGTGAGCCCATACTCAAATGTCATCTGTGTTATTTAGCCATGTGTTCAGTGTCATGCTACTCTACATGTATTCCTGTAACACACAGCAAACAATAACTAGAATGTCGTGTACACTATTGAATCATTGTACTCTTACTGTGTAGACACATCACTTGTCCTTATTTCTCAGTGTGATTGACAAGAAGAGTGGGTTATTTCAACCTGAATCAGTTTACAAAGCTTGTCAGATATCACAGAGAGGTATTCAGACAGAGTGTCCAAAAGGCTAATTGTCAAATAATCTAATTGTTGAACATCAGTTAATTGACTTTTTAACTCAATAAGTTTTAAAGTTGCTTTATTGATCTTTATTAATTACCAATTGACTTTAAATCGACATTAATTCTGATGACCGAATGCAGAAAAAGTACTTGTAATAATAGTGTTTAGATGTTTATCAAACATAAAATATTGGATTAGAATGTAGATTTGTATCTGACACAGTTTTTTCTATCTGTCACCAGACTTCTGTCCATAATATCTGAAGCCTGTGTTGGTTTCTATTTTGGGGAGCAATAGTACATGAAAAGTAGTAGTTAGATAACAGATGTGATTTCATAGTGAAGTGATTGAATATATTTTTCTAAGATCATATCATATATCCATGGCTTTTTACAGTTATGTTTGGAATTGATTGAATGTCATTGTCAATGTCATTACTATGCAAACACAACAGCAGAATCACAGCAAAATGCAGAAAATTTAGACAAAAAGGAAAAAAATACCAAAGGTCAGAAAAACGGTATCAAAATGTCATAGTAATTGTCTAATATAGCAAAGACTCAGATAATTGATCAGGTAACACAGTTTATACGAGATAACTTAATTTAAAGTTCTTTACAGAACTAGGAGAGTCTCTCAGTAATAATGTATTTGCATTAACACGTTTACATAGCTTTGCTGTGTATGCCTTCCTGCCAATATTCCACTCTCTGTGAAAACAAGTTAAATTATTAATCAGAAAGGTCAACAACCGGGCTTTTATGTATGAGTGTGCATGTATTAAGAAGTTACACTCGTTTAAAGTCATTAAATAACAGAATTGTGACCAGGGAGAAGTGTGTGTTATTACAGATGGATAATTGTTTAAAATTATACCTCTGTCACACTTCTACGGTCAGGGGCGTGCTGACACTCATACATGTGTCTTTACAGTGCGACACCTCTTTTTATGGGCTGTATGGTCTGATGGTTTTTTTGGAATGTTGTTTAACTGGATTTGGTCAAATGCAGATAAGTTTTTAGATTATCAGATATTTGAGATACATCATGAGCAGAATGTGGGCTTGTCAACTCAGTAAGATGTACAGCACACCCCATCTAACCCACAACAGACTGTTGCATTGTGAATATTTGGTCAAATATGCAGGCAAAATCCAAAACAGGGGGCTCTATGCTTCGGGCTCTAACCTCTGATGAACCATTACATCCCATCAGAATCAAACCATAGATATTCAACTGGCTAAGTGTGAATGTAGTATAGGCTGATTGATGACAGCGGCATTAAGATGACAGGAAGGGAAACCTAGGAGACATTTCCTGATCTGTCAAACTCTTTACACGTATTAATGGTGTAAACGTCATCAAAGTGGTGGCGGCCTTTTTGATGTCGTCTGATGTGCTATGTGTACACACAGTTTGTCCAGTTAGTGAGGGGATGTCGGGAAGATGAAAGCACTTTGTGAAGGTATGATATGGGATTAATTGGACATTGTGATGACAAGAAGAGTAAAATACAAGTGAAGGTCCAAGTAAATGTACATATATATGTTCATATAGGTGGTATATCTGAATGATGTAACTGTTACTTCAGCTGTTTGTTTTTGCTCATATCAAGTGTGACCATATCAACAGTAGAAAACAAATATATCAAGAACTTACTTAATAATTTCCAACTTTCATTGTCTTTACTTGAGTAGTCTATCATAATTTAGATTATAAAATTTTAACAGTTGATAACGATATACCATACAATAGAAGCAAGAGAGTCACTTAAGGGGCCTTCACACTGTTTTCTTTGTGAAATGCATCAGGTTGACAGGTGTAGTAAGGGTGTAATTTTCTGAACCTGTACTTGGACTGGTTCAGTCACCTATTGGAGGTATTTCTGGTCAGTGTTACATGTCTGTAACAATCAGCCCCAGTAGAGAAATTTCTTTGAAAGTTAGTTCAGGACATAGAAGACTGATCCATATATACCCAGTGAAGTAATTTGGGGCCTGCTGCATAGTATAATGTTCTGACATTTACAACAGGTTAAAACATGCATAAAACTATAAAGATAAAGCCTTGTTAGAATTCGTCTCCTTTCAACAGACACTGGTAACATTAGCTGGGGTTGCAACCATTACCACAGTGATATGAGCACAAAGGTTGCATATTAGATCCTTGTTATGAAGTTGTCATACTTTAGGCTTCTTCACCCACAACTTTCAAGAAATACATAATTTGTTGTTCCATTAATTTGAACCTTTTCTGTTAGAATATCCATATTGCTAAATGAAATATTCCAGTATGGTCATCTGGTGATGAAAGAAGCACTTATAAAGCATGATAGTGTAGTAGGATTCTTTAATACCCCATTCACACTAACAGGCGGTCTCCCCATGCTAGTCTGAATGCAACCTTATCACACAGTTCCAAAACATCCATTATCTTGCATGTCCTACGAGAAGTTTTAAAACGTTTGAAATTTCTGCCTGTAAATTTGGTATCATGTAGTCCACGGTGTATATAAGGTTGTGAGTCAGTCGTCTTTCGGTGTAACATGAACACAGAAGGAGAGTGGAGGTCAATGGACATTTCACCATTGTGTCACAAGGTTACAAACAAGTAGTTGAAGGACAGGAGCATTTCACCCAACTCCAATAACCCGTAATTATACCGTCTGTAATGTGAATGTTAGAACAAATCTCGGAATGCATGAGACATCCCTGGAGGCGGTGCCACCACCTCTAAAAACCTGTCTATGTAGGGTGTATCCACTGTAGTGTGAATAGGTCATAAGGCATAAAGTCTGAAAAGTCCATACCCTAAAATATAGGTTACAACAGAAACAGAACATGGATAACAGCGGACATAGAGAGGGGTCAGAGCTGAATGAAGACACGGATACTGCACTCTGTCACCTGATGATTTGGAGAAAGTAATTTTTTTAAAAGTTTCTTTTGTTTATAAAAAACATTAAAATACACAAAACAACATATTACAGCAGAACAACACACAGTGCATAATTAGACAGAAATAACACATTTAACCAACAGGGTTCCATCATAAAATGATGTTTGATTGTTGTAAAACAAAGCAAGAACTAGCCAGCAAGAATCTAGTTAAAATTACGCAAGGTATTTGTACAATTACTGTAGTTCAAGTCTACTGAGGTAATATATTCCTGTTCTAATATATATTTTTCAAGTATGTTCAACAATTCACACTATTGAAAACTTCATTGGGAGAATATTATTTTTTCTGCAGGTGGCTGGTCAGAGGGAAGTGGAGGGAAGGAAAAGACTGAGATGGTTCATACTGAACTCTGGACTCTCGGTAAAGGGCTGTTCCATTATGAGGATCTGATCATATACCAAGTTAAAATCAAGTTGATAGTTTTATGAATGTTAAGATAGCTTCATGATTCTGATAAGGATAGCAGAAAGTTTACAAAAACTTCAAACAGTTTAAATTTACCAAATCCTAATTTAACTTCCAGAACAAAAAGAAAATTGTTTACAAACCTCCTGAATGAAAAGACTGATTTCCTGCAAGATCCTGAATTACACCTTTATAGAATCGCAAACCAGTGGGTAGACAGCAAGAAAAGTGAGACATGGGGTTAAGATATACAATAAGAAAGCATGTATTAAAACATTACACACACTGACAGGCAAACAGACAACTACAAACATAATGTACACGCCTCAAGTCCTAGAATCTGTGGTGTTCAATGTTCCATACTGTCTCATATAGTTGTCACTTTACACAACATCACAGGAGTGATAAAAGCACAACTCTTGTCTGTACAGTGACAACAATGAGTTGAATACACAGTAAGACATAAACAGTAATAGCTACATGTCACATTAATCAGCACAGAAAATACACGAAATTAGTTCATTTGTATTTGCAGTGAACAAAGGCTCTCAGTAACCCTGTAAATTTGATCAAAGTGAATAACACATCAGGTAATGAAGCCTAGCAGATCCAAGCTTATTTTATAAAGTAATGGGACATGTCAATATAATGTTCATATTCATCAAGGCTTTGTTCTAGACTCAATGAAGTTTTGTCATTATATTCGATTCATACTTCCATGTTATTCATATCTCCATGTCTATTGGAAAAATAATTCCGAGAACACTGACAAATGATTTTATAATTAATTATTAGTATAACTAATTCTTATGTTTAATTATTCATAATTTTTTTACACCAACAAGTTACAAGTGTGACAAGCACAGCTATGAAGGGGTCTGCTGTGGTAGTCTGCACACCTCACTAAATATTAGGTTCTGTTGTTATGTTTTTTGTTAGAAGTCAACCATTGAAATGAACCAATCAAATGCTTGGAAACAACTAGCCAAATATAACTTGTTCTCAATGGAATAGCATGTAAAAACATTTTGAAACTACCACACTTGTATGCATAAAGAGCCGGTAATGGGGCTTCTCTAAGGGAAGAGGTCAGTCAGGTCGTTGTTAGAGTTGACTTTACCTAGCCATCTGCATCCCTTACTCAAACTAGGACACCACTTGTGAGACGAGATTTTTGACCTTACAAAATAAGCCAAATCTTTTGATCAATGGTTTTAACCCTTTTGATACTGACCTGTTGGAAGGCCTCCTAGTATTATTGTCAGTCATAGTAACCTGTATAGGTCAACCAGCCTGCCCCCTCAGTAACCCCACAGACATAACACCTGTGAGATATCCTACTGTGGAGATTCATAGACAGATGTCAGGGATTTAAGACTACTCAAGGGTAGTCCTAGCTACCCCCGCCCCCCTATGATTATGGCAGGCAGTCGAGACTGACCCAGGCGACACCCTACCAATCTGAGTAAGGGAGACTCACCACCCAGGGACTAATACAATGTGCATATTTTATTGTCAAATTACTAACATTTATTTCATCTGGTGTATTGTAACCATATCTTCGGGTATCTTTATGTCACCCTTATACTGGCTACGTATTTCATTGTATGGTGAATTTTTAAATTTCTTGCTTCAAAATAAATTCTAAACTCCTCTAATTATTAACACAGAATCAATGTAACATGCATGATAGACTCTACTCAACCTGTATTTATTGTCTTGCTTAGAACTAATGTTACACTTTTGTCGTCTTTGGTTCCAAACTAGAAACGTCAGCTTTCAGCTTGGCTTACATTTTGCAGTGCGAAGGGTATGCACGTATCAAGGTATTGCTAGTTGCAAAGGTAATTGAAAAGTAAATACACATTCTGTCAAACAGATCCAATTCTATATCAAAGGCATGCATAGATAAGGTGATTAAAATTCACGTGAGCAAGGCAGAACAGGGCTCTGTTAGTTCACCATAAAGATACTATCATCCTCATACAGAGAGGAGTTGCTGTTGTTCAGTTGAGTCACTTGTTATATTTAAAAACAAAGTTGTCTGCAACTGAAAAACAAACCTAAAATGTGTTTGTTGATGTATTTGCCCAAAATCTCAGAGTATTCCTTAGAGCAATATAAGCAAAGCAAGTCTTACTTGACCTTCAATTAAGCTTGTTAAGTTCTTAATTGTGTTACTGGAACCAGTAAATCCTCTTTGATTAATCAAGATGGAATTACAATTGACAAATCATTGCATTTTTCTCTAAAATTTTGATTCAAAACAAATGTTTTTGTCAAACCTACTTCGCCTTAACACTTATTATTTTTCTTTGATAAAAAGCCTTTGAATGGTACATCTTGGGTTACTAAAATCTCATTCCAGAATGATCAAGCGAAAGATGTATTTGAGTCATATACAATGGCACATTGAGACTAATTGAGGAAATAAAATCCCGCATAACATCAGTTGTTTGAATTATCACCCATTTATGACTGTGTTGGCGAATCTGATTGGCTAATGAAGGAAAATGGATGTCCCACCAACAGCCCCCGGCAAAGTAGCATAGTTGAAACAGTCAGTTTTTGTCATTAAAATGTGAATAATAATAGTATGTATACTATTTAAAAACTTTGTCATATTAGAATAGAAATAACTGATTCTGATCTTAGGGTTATACCAAATTACAATCACTCAGGCTTCACTGCGCTGAAGCTAGTATCACTATTCTTTGTAAAATCTCTTGCTTGTTATTGATTATTTCTGCAACAAAGAGTGGGAAACAGTATCTGCAAATATTACATTTCATTCTAATAATACATATTAACCGAAAGTTGCAGTGAACATAAATATAACATTTTGAGACTAGTTAATTTTAGAACAGGTTCAATGGAGACAAACTCTGCAATCATTACTTTTCTTTTTATAAAAAAACAAGCAGAAATTAATGGTATGAATTGATCTATCAATTTTATTTCGTGAAGTGTATTGTAAGGATGTAGTGTATGCGTGTATTTTACTTTGTTGAAATGCCTTTCAAACATTCTCTGAACAGGTAATTGTTTAGTCTTTGAGAAAATCGTTCAGAAGCACTACAAGGTTGGAAGATGAAACATTTCTTTCTCGTCCATCTCTATTTGATCTGGATGACTCTTGTCCAAATCCTTATTTGTCACAATGTGAGGTTGAGGTTTTTAATGTCTCCTTCATTAAATTTTTATGTAGTTTTTTTATAGTAAACTGTTACATGTAAGGGCACTCTACCAGTGTGTCTTCTAACAAGGACAATGTTGTGTGTGTGGTCGTGCAGAGTTCTTTTACCATATAAGGACATTGAATTATTGATTTTCGTGAAATGGACAAATTCATATATATTTTGCTATCCATTTCATGAAATGGACAAAGTCATGTACGAAAGTTTAACTTTCATTCATGGCCAATCTTTTGGTTTAATTTATCACTTTATTCCTCTATAATAATGATGTGTATATTATATACCTTATATTAAGTTAGTTAATAGTTAAATAGTTATAAATATATGAAATATATTTGAAATACAAGTGTAAATTATGTAAAGCATACTTTTTAATGAGAATAATTATTTAAAATTACATTTACACTTTTAAAAAGCATATTGGTACCTGGTATGTTACTTTTTAACGTTTGCTTAAAAAAAACTGTAATAGAGTTTTGTCTGCTTTGGGCACTAATCTTCTGAGGAATCTGAGGAATTGTAGCCTACCCTTTGAAGATCCAATCTAAGGGTTATTAAAAGTAACTGTCAATTTAGAAAGGTTGAAGCCATCCCAAAGGTTACAAAAAGAAGTGGGCTAATTACAATTACATCCAACTTACCAGTGGTGAGGCTTTCTGTTAATGAGATCTGAGGATTGTAGACACACATTTGAGGATTAGATCTAAGGGTTAATTCAGTGCCTGCCATAAATCTTATGATAATGTGAACAAGCAAATAACAACAGTGATATCAACATTTGCAATTATTAATGTAAATAAACTACCAATGTGGCTTTAGTGTTAAAAGCTCTTAATGTTGTAAAATATATGTTGCAGTTTAGTCTCAACTAGATCCTATCTCAAATTTTTAAATTTTTAATAAATGTAAATGCAAATACTAACAAATACTTAACTAATCTTGTAGCTTAATCATATTAGGATCGTGTTAAATTTTATAAGAAAATGTTAAAGGAATTATAATAACTTGCACCTCACCAATAGACTTTAGGTTAAAGTACAACCATTGATGTATTCTAATACAATGTTTCAATAAAAAGCAACAATTTTTTTTCACTGTGAATAAGAGTAAAAATTTCGTACATTTAGTTGTCCATTTGATGAAATGGTCAGTAGATTTTTTGTCCATTTCACGAAATGGACAGTTGAGTTGTCCATTTCATGAAATGGACAATTTCCTTGTCCATTTCACGATATGTACAATTTCACATTTGGGTCATAACACATACACCCTGAACACATGGATATAGATACTGCATGGTGGTGGACGTTCAATGGTTTAAATGATATATATATTGTGTGCTAGTAGACACTGAACAGATCACAGGATACAGACATTACATGAAAGTGGATCGAGATCGGATCAAAGGACATATTGCTGATTACAGTGGACAAACTTAACTGTTAATTACACGGATAAAACTGTGATCAGGTCAGATTAGTTTTGTTAATGTATTATTGTTTTATTGTATAAACTATTAAGAGCATCTCAGTGGACTGAAGTTTCTATTTTAATTTTAAGTAATTTTTTTTCTTTTCCTGTTGCACCTTGAAAGCAACTGATAATTGCTACTGTGCTTGCCCCATTACCGCAATAAAACATAGAAAGTTTTTCATTAATTTTTTTCTGGTGTTATCTTCCAAGGACAAATTAAAAAAAAAACCAGAATAATTTTAAAAGGAGTACAATAGAGTCTAAAAACAATTTGAACTCCAAAAGCATTATTCGATCAAAAATGTTTCAAAAATTATTTAAAAAGAAGGATTAAGAGGATTAGGGTCCACTGAGTACAGGTGGTGACTTCGCACTGGATGAATAATATAACATAGTTGGCAAAATTAAATCTGGTGTTTTACATCCCGTTCAATAGCCAGGGTCATATTTGGACAGCTCCTCAACTTTGTCACTTGTGGGAGTCGAACCCACACAGAGTTGACAGCCTGTGATTAGATGAGAAACATACTAATGCACTAGGCCACTACCACAGTTGTCTGTTGAAGTTTTTACATAAAATTGTATAAATCCTGGTATATCAGGAAAGTGATCAACAGGAACTTCAAGTAATATGTGTGTTTCACTAAAATATGAAAGAATAAATCACTGATACATTAAAACCTGGGAAAATTGTGATAATTGTAATTTAATATACACACAGTGTTAAAAAAGTAAGAAAATTTATCAAAATGCAGCTAAATGGTCAAAGCACAGTGATTCAGGGTGAAGTATAAAGCATAGCCCTGTTAAAGGCCTGCTGAGGCAATTGATATACCATCTGTAGGCTCTATTGACCTGCCTCACTTTCATCCCTTGGGATTCTGCCAATGGAATTAAAGACCACATCCAGTTAGCCTCAACCCTTGCTCAGGGGTCACTTTAAATTTGAAAGTCCTACAAAAACCTTCTGGAAAATAAACTGGAACCCACCTTTAGTATACTAATCTGGATTGGCAAGTGATGTTCTTTGCCTTGATTAAAACATCTCAGATAAATACGTAGATTCACAGTAATCTTAACAGTCATCATATCAAATAACTTATACAATGACTTGTAGTGTTTTATAACTTGTGTCACAGCTTAACTGAAGCCTAAAACAAAGTGCTACATGAAAGTTCATTTGACTTCAAACCAAACCACTAGCTGCTGTAATAGTACAATACATAAAATAGTACAACACATAAAATAGTACAATACATAAAAAAAATTACACAAAGTAAAAAAGAAGAAAGTAAATAACCATACTTTGAATATTATTAGAGTTAATATTTCCACGGAAAACAAGGAATTTGTACCATGTTTTTCTTTAAAAAAATACAAATCATTACATACATGAGTTCCACATAATATCAGTCAAATATGTAGATATGCAAGGCCAAGTAAGTAATAGTATGTGTAAATCATTTTCAAATGACATGACCAATGCACTGCACATTAGTTATATTTCATGCATTGTTGTTGATTTGTTTATTTGTACATGATGTAAGTCCAGATAAGATACTGATAGGAACCATAATATATCCATCATAATGAACATAAGGAAGTCATCCAATGATTCAAGTAATTTTAGACCCGTAACCTTAAGCATCATGTTTGGGAAAACGACAATATAATTCTCACACAAAATAGCTATGGATTGAGTTCTTCTGATTGTCAATTTGGTTTTAAATGAAATCATTTAACTGTAAATTCTTCTTTTGTTTTGAAAGAAATAACACACTACTACAACAATAAATGCAATAATTCATACTGCTGTTTGTTAGACATCTCTCGGGCATTTGATAGAGTCCACCACATGAAGTTGTTTTAAGTTCTCATGGAAAGAGCTCTGTTCTTTCTTTCATACATTTTCAGATGATTTTTTTTGTTAAAATGGTGTGAAAGTAAGATGGAGTTTTATCTGCTATATTATTTACCATTTCTGTTTATGAACTCTTATGCAGATTAAAAAATTGGCAGGATATAGTTACTACATAGAAAACACATTCTGTGGAGTCTTAACCTGTGCAGATCATGTGACAATTCATGATCCTTTATTGATATCAATAAACACGTTGCTTGATGTTGTAAATTTGTTTGCAAAATGTATCATGTGTCATTTAACGCTTGGAAAGCTACACAGATAAAGTTTGGTAGTTTCTGTGAGATTGATGATAATTAAATTATCGTGGTGAATTAAAATTATGATAAGTGTGAATCAAAAGTATATCATTAAGAAACCATTATTGGAACAAATATGAGGAAAGAAAATATTCAGAAGTCAGTGAATGAATTTGCTGCAAATGTGAATAAATTGAATACTCTTTATACTAAATTAGTATTGCTATAAAGTATAGAAAACTAAAAGTTTACTGCATGCTGTTATATAGATGGATTTTATAGGATTTCTCAAATGACTGTGTAATTTGTCTCTTTTAAAAACTTGGCAGGAACAGTATAAAGTATTTACTTTCTCGAAACACTCATAGTAAATTCCTACTACATATTCTTGACGGCAAATCAGTGGAGTTGCAGGTACACCTGCGTTGTAACAGGGCATTTTTTGCCAACATATAACAAAAAATGGTCAAGTTACAAACATAACTGTTGTTCAGTTATAAGACATAACTATAGAATTTTTGATAATATTTCTAATCAGTTAAAAAAATTAAGCCACTTTGTAAGCGGACTTAGTGTTGATGAACAAATTGCATTGAGTAACATTTAGGACTTTTTATATTTGTGAAAGAATATCCAAAACTCTTTCTGTCTAGTACAGAATCAAACATATTGCTGCAATACTTTTGCAACAAATTTGAATGTAACGTTTGTTGCTTACTTTTTATGTTTTTGTTAAAACTTTTGTAAGTTATACCTTTAGTATGAATAAATTATATATGTTGTATCATAATTTAACTTCCTTATTCAGATATTTTTATTTGATAAGTATTTATATGTTTACTAAACCCTAAGTAGCAAGTTAAAAAAGTCTTTGGGTCTAGATGACCGAACTGCAAAGTCATCAGAGACACGATTAATACATTAGAATTTTCTGGTGGAAAAAACAAAGTCTGAGTCCGATAAATTCAATACCTGGTCTAGAACTCAGATGGTAATGCATCCAAGTACTAGCCTGACCCATTAATGGTTAACTTCTGTGAGCAGACTGGAACTCATCATGCTATGAGATAATCATGGAAGTCTTTTGACAAGAAATATGGACAAACAAGGCTAAAAGGTGTTTTGGTCCCCTAGCTCAAGCGTAAAGCCATCAGAGACATGAGTAGCGTACTAGAATTTACAAAAGTCTCATGGCAGAAAGAAATTCTAACTTAGATACATCCCATAGGACAAAAGCCAAAAGGACATGTGTCCTTTTAGCTACTGGAGTGTTGTCAAAGCGATCAAAGTCCGGAGACAAAAGGACATATGTATGTGGAAAAGCTAAAGGACATGTGTTCTTTTAGGTATTGTAGAGCAAGAGAAGGAAATTCAGAATGCACAGGTAAATTTCATCAAAGTCCGGAGACAGAAAAAAAAGTGATCTGTAGAAGTGCAAGCTCTAGCGAGGCTTGCACTTAAAAAGTGATCCATAGAACCAGGAGCCTCACTAAACAAGGAAAGCATTGAAAAACTGAAGTCTATATTCTTTTATAATGTAACACATGTGACAAGGTAACTGTACATGTCAACAAAATGCTGGACTGAGAAGTTCTCAGGAGTTCTATTTTATAACCTAATTTGCAGCAACATTATTACACATCTCCCATTTTATTTTTTAATTAATTTGAGGTGAAAATATGGTTACAGAGGACATTTAAAGCATCAAAAAGTTTGTTATCCTTTATTGAGATGTACATGAACAGAAGTGGCCAGCCTTACAACTGATGAGTAGATACATGACATAATGATAGCTTTACAAACATTAGATGAGTGCTGGCCGTCTCCTGGATGCTGCACTCTGTAATTCTCTCCAAATGTCATTATTTATTTTATCGAGTCTTTTGTTTAAACCATGCCCAAGGCACATTTGAGTGAACATTACAAGGAAAAAAATATACCCAAACAAGAGCACCAAGCGAACACAAACCTCCGCCAAGATCCAACAACTGCATTGCTCATGAATGCAATGATATTAAAACTGATTTTAGACCATTGCCAAATTACATCAGTTCTATGTTAGGTCACGACCCGAATTTGACATACTTTGGACATTTGATGTAAATCTGAGCAATAGTTTTCTTTGTCAATTATCTTGTTAACACACAAACAGACTGCAACACTAACATAAAGTTGTTCCACTAGTGTCTATGGGAGTAATCACAATTTGTACACATACAAGTCGTTCTTCTTTTGATGATTATAAGATAGAACAGATTCTAACTTGAAAAGATTGAAAAGAAGAGAAAAGGTCAGATTTACTTCAATTAACACAGAAATCACAAGAAATATTCTCTATCCATACACTCAATGGCAAAATGTAATGGCCAGGAGACAGTACATGTAAATTATGTTACTAGTTACATAAGCACAGGAATTTGTATCATAACTTCAGTAAAGGGACTTAAACATTAAGGATGTTTAGGGAATACAAACCCTGTTTGATACATAAACTCACCTGTCCAGTACACTAAAGTAAATTCTGGAATAAGTGCACTGCATATTCAGCCATTCCATCCATTGATGGTATTGAAGTGAGCCCTAAGCTGGTATTGTAAGACTATCTACTTCAATACAAATCTTCAATGGAGACACTCAATGTTTACTTTACCCTTTGGTGTTATTGATAATCTCCCTTTCTTTAAAACTATAGAAAGACAAAATAACACAAACGTCAATATTGTTTAAGTGGTCTTGGCTTCATAATACATAAAACTTGTGTTTGTCTCAAATCCATCCATTATATCCACTAAAAATATAGATGCATATTTAAGTTACAGGGTTGTGAATGTAGACATATTGAATGGACTGAATGACATCTTTTCTCTGATGAATTTCTCCAAATATAGATTTACAACTCTAAGCTTTTGTTTAATTCTGACTTCCATATTCGTGGAATGAGTAACAATATACTTTTAAACATGCATAAGGACATTAATTGTTTGCAAAATACCTTGATTGTGTCACTTGTAATTTTAATGTTATAATCTGGTTTATTCTAAATGATTTCCTGATATATTTTACTGAAAATGTCAGTTTATGGAATATTGTGACTTTATATTTTGTCTAAGATGGTGTCCTCTTTGTTTCTGCATCACATTAAACAGGCCAGTAAGTGAATCTTTATTTTTAAGGCACAATTTTCCGTTTTAAAAATAGTTACAACAAGTTGCTATATATAGCTTTAAGTTTAAATCGGCAAATGCAAAAATCTGTGACAGACTGGTCAAAGAAGAATTTGGCCCAATTGGATCAGATGAGTTTCATTAAAGCATTTATTTTTAGCAAGCTGAAGCATGTCCCCATGTAACTCACATCTCTGGAGTATAAACTGTTTCAAAACTGAACAGTTTCATAGTTTACTGGCATGATAAACCTCATTTGGTCAGTAGAATTCAGTGCACTTAATGCTGTCTAGTATAACATGGCGGCATCCTCTATGTCCTTTCAAAATTCACTCAAAAGAAAATAGTTTATATAGAGGGTAGCATTCATCGGTTTGATGATAAAAAGACTATAATTGACTCACCCAAGGATTTATGTAACCTTTGTCAAATATAACTGTATTCTTACGGCCCACAGAGCACAATCATTATGTATATAACTTCAAAAAAGATTGATTTTAAAAGTGATTGTCATGACTGATTTGAAGCCAAATACGCTGAACTTCATATCTCATGTGTACAGGTCACTCTTGTAATTTTTTACTTGAATATTAATTTAACTGGCTTACTTTCATTTGTAATATAAATAAACTAAAACACTCAACAATTATTATTTTTTATACTGAAAAACGATTCTGATGGATCTAATTCCATTACTTTTGTAAATTTAGATTGACACAGCCATTAATTAATTTAGAAATACAACATAAAACTTGTAATTGAATGATTCGACAGAAGCTCATCAAATCCATTTGTTCTTTATTAAGAAACCCTATTCAACACATTGACAAAAAAGAAAAATCTTGCAAAAACAGTCGAAAAACAGTGCTGATCTGTGAGTTGAGATCTATTTTTCTCTATTTTCACCATATTTTTATGTGATTTTCTTGTTTATTGCAGTTAACTTAATCTAGCTTTGAATCCTTACATGTTAGTCATTACTCCGCATGTGGACCTCACTTGTTTTGGGATGTCTGCTTCAGGTGTGATCATACCTTAAGGTTATTTCATCACACAGCAGGCCTGAACAAATAACAACATCTACCCCATCCCGCAGACCTGGTCTAAATCCAGGCTTGTACTTGATGAACCTTCTTGGTTTTCTTATTAAATAATCCCGTAACCTACAAAATAGACTTACTTTAATATGAAGTGACCTTGTAGTATCTTACAGGTTACTTCAACTAGTCATTGTAGGAAATATTTTAAAGGCCATATGACACAGAATCACACCTGTGTAAAGTCGATGTGGTTACAATAACACTAAAATCTTCCTTTAAACCTATAGACAACTAACTGTCAAATTTGGTACAACTTGGTCCTATAATACTATAATTAACACAAGTAACATCTGGATTATTGAACACAATGGTCATGAAAAACAATTCCTAGTAGAAAATAATGCCCCTGTTCCATCAAAGGATTAAGCATACTAAGAGGCGATTAAGCCACGATTGTGATATGATTCCACACCGATCCTGTTGGGGATATACTGACTGGGTCTCACACTGGTCTGAGACCTCCTCAGGCTTCCTGGGACTAATAACAGACTTCCTCAGACAGCTATGGCCGATTTTTGTTTTTCTTTTTATTTTGCATGGTGGGTCGGGAATAAATCTAGTATTAAGTCCAGACTTCCTGGGACTAAAACCAAGCCGACCTGGCATTAACAGTCCCAGGAAGTCTGAGACTACATAAGATTGTGTAAATTAGAGCCTGAGAAAACCTCAGCAAGTCTGAGACTGGAATATTTCTGGGTAGGGGCAAAAGTGTTACAGTCGTGAGAAATGTCAAACATGTTTGATTTTTAAACCGACCCCAACAAATCCAAACAGATTCAATCAGACTGTCTAGGACTCTACAATTTTTTTAGGAAACCACTTCCCAAAATACCTTAATCGGGAGCCTTAGTCATGTGGTGGAAGAGGGGCATTAGGAAGAAATGTGACAAAGTGGATGGGGTACTGTCAAGTCGGGGACTTCATAACAACCAAAAATGGAATTTGAAACAAACAGACATTTGGAAGTGAGAGATGACAGAACTGCGTTAGAGCACCACACATACTGGAAGTTTTGTGTCATGGGGTTATTGTGTCAGGCTTGTAACATTCTCCAACTACTGCACACAACCTGTCACTTATCACTAAAGACGCCCTTTTCTATTCACGTGTGGTATTGGTGACTGTAAGAAACTAATGTGAATCCAGTCAGGGAAAGTCCCGAGAAGATATGGTACTCACAGAGTTTCTGGTGTATTCAGTATGAAAACAAGCTGGGACCTGTGTACATTTTGTTTTTTGTGCTGACTTCATTCTGTCTTTCTGACTTTCCCCTTCTTAAGTTATTTGGTTTCCAAAATACAACGTTATTAAGGATTGGTGAGAGAAAACAAAAGTTGATGCAAATAGTTTAAAACTATAAGGCAAGGTACACAACTGGTTGCCGAATGCCTTCGAACATTCCCAATCCCAAGTCGTTCCAGAATGTACAATCATGGTTTACAAACGTTCTTAATGAAAAGATCAAACTCCAAAAATGGACAATTTTCAGGATGGTAACTCAATCGTGGAGGCCGGTCAGTATGATGGAACAGCCCACTTAAAGTTAAGTAAGTTAAGTGAAATGTGTTTCTGTCACAAGTGCAAGTACCACAACTGTACACATATGCCATATTGACATGAATTGACAGCATGGTTTGGTCAATTTTTTTTCTCTAATTCTAGTACTTTTGATATAGGCACATTTATATGCAGACTTTGAGTGATCTGAATGTTATGAATTTATCAAATCTAGTGCATATGTCACGGCAATAACAAAGTAATAAGGATCTGAGAATTTACAGATCAATAAGTGTCATAAGGTAAGGTGGATCCACGAATGCTGTGAGTAATACATGAATCCTGATCACTCGACCTGGTGTGACTGGCATAGAAATTTCAAGACTGGGACCAAATAATATAAACTTGAATGTCTGCATGAATGAACAGATTTTGTTGATGTAAGAACGTGTAACCAATAAAATACAGGGGTGTGTCAATTGAGGGAGTTTGTGTCAAAATATGAGAGTAGATTTAAAACATGATTTTGACAGTGCAGGACAGTTTATCGTGGCAGTATGTAACTGTCTGAACTTGAAATGATTTGATACACACAAAGAATGAACTTCACGACCCAGGTGACATCAAATACATTGTTATTTGGTGATTTTGATTTGAAAAAAACGTGTTGAATTGCCACAAAGGTTTTATAGAAGAAATGGGTACATATGAATTGTTATGGTAAGACAGGTTGATATAAATAAATGACAATTAAACTGAAACTTCTGGAAGGTATTTTTGAAGAAAGTTCATTGACTACACCTGTTCAGCATATACTTGCTAAATCCACCTTCTGCTTTTTAGAATATATTACACTGAAACCACTCCTGTATTGGTCTCTCTGATTCTTTCCATTCACATCCCCTGTTTAAAGGAATAACTCTCCGGAACTAGAATTCATATAAAAGGTCATTTCAGATTGTTCTATCTACTCTTGCCTAGCCTTATATAAAGACGTTTCAGACTGGTTTATTACCAAGTAGAGTTTTTACATTGAAACCATTCCTACCCAGGGTAGTACACTGACCTATTTATGAATTACCAATGAAATAATTTAACAGGCATGTGGGTGGAGCTTGAAGTAACCATCAGGGGTAGTATGGGTGGTTGGTGATGTACAAGGGGTATTTAAGCTCATTAATAAAGAAAATTTTAATATGAATCCATTATGTTGGAGGGATGAAAGACTTGGTACACATTTCCCAAACAACAGTCCCAAATATGACTGTTCTTCGCTATGCAAATGATTAACACAAAGGAAAGTGTATGTTCAATATTGTACACCTTTTGGTTTTGGGTAGTTTTCTTCTGGGCTCTGAGATATTTTTTAAGTTTAATATTTTTTTATATTTTTCTGTATTTTTATATTTTTTCAACAGCAAGTGTCCACGATATTCAAACAGCATACTGGAACTAAGTTTAAGTGAAAGAAAACAATCTGATCTGTACAAAATATAATTAATTTTCAAAAGGAATCAGCAGGGGCCACGGTGGCAGAGTGGTAACACTCTCGCCTCCCACCTCTGCGGCCGGGGTTCGATCCCCGTCATGGCCGTAAGTGGGAAAGCTGGTAGTTGCTTGCCGTTGGTCGGCAGTTTACAGTACAGAACCCTAGCGAACTATATGTACTGGTTTCCTCTGCCCTTCCAACTACCCGTCGTGATATGACCTGTACAGTGTTGAAAGCGACGTAAAACTCCAAATAAACAAAAGGAATCAGCATGACATTTACATTATATTCTACTTAGTTCAAACCAAAGCCTATTAGCTGAGGTCCAAGATCAAATACCAAGTTTTTTATGTTTCATTTAAAAGCCAACATAATATTTATACAGACTTACAGTATTTTAGGGGCCACAGTGGCAGAGTGGTAACACTCTCGCCTCCCACCTCTGAGGCCAGGGTTCGATCCCTGTCAGGGCCTTAAGTGGGAAAGCTGGTAGTTGCTTGCCACTGGTCTGCAGTTTACAGTACAGAACCCTAACAAACTGTATGTACTGGTTTCCTCTGCCCTTCCAACTACCCATCGTGATATGACCTGTACAGTGTTGAAAGCGATGTAAAACCCCAAATAAATGAATACAGTATTTTATGCATTGAGCCAGGGGCTCTGGTAAAGCCCATAGTCAAGGCTAGATGTATTGGTACACTGAATTGATAATATGATAAACTAGGGTGTGGGGTCAGTGTTTTAAAATATCACTTGAACTATTGTTAAGCTTGAGAAAACATTATTTATAACATATCTACCAGAATTCATTTCACAGAGCCTTAAATAAAGACTCCAGAATTTTAAGGATAATACATGTTTCACTGGTGTGTAAAATTTATCAAGTTGCAGAAATAACAATTTCTTGGTGCTGCATTTTTTCCAAAATATTCTGCACCATTTTTTTATTATGTAAAGTATAGAAAAGCCCTACAGAGAAAAGTCACACAATTTGTTGACACCCCTTCCCATCGAGAAATGCCCTACACCATTTTTGAGACTGTGGATAAAAGTCCTTTTCAGATAGTACAATGTACAAACATAAACTGATTCAAAGTTATGTATCACTTTTATGATTTTAAAATTATTATTGCTTTTAGTATTTGCTTTTTGACATACACATTTATTGTTCTGCAAACTAAAATATAAAGAAATACTTTAACATTAGCACCTCTGAGGTTGGGGTTCATTTCCCGGCATGGCCTCAAGTGGGAAAGCTGGTAGTTGCTTGCTGTTGGTTGGCAGTTTACAGTACAGAACCTTGACCAACTGTATGTACTGGTTTCCTCTGCCCTTCCAACTACCTGTCGTGATATGACCTGTACAATGTTGAAAGCGACGTAAACCCCAAATAAATAAAAAAAATACTAATGAAAGAAAAGTAAACAAATCCCAATCTTCAAGAACAAATTCTAAGTTCAACTGACTGTAAAAATTCTGGAACAAACTCATTTTCCTCTTGACGATTTCACTGCAATATTCTTTTTAATCAGTATCATCTAGAGATTGAGTAATTGTAATCCAGAGGGGTTTTACCTTGCTAACAAATTAATTTATTTTATTGTTTTTGAAACTACAAAGGGGCATTAGGATTGAAAATTACAGCACTGGTTAGTTTGAATAACAATTGAAATAAGCTTTAAGTAATGATCAGCCCTTTCATTTGTAAACTAAACATGAAATATAGGGCTTTATTCAAGATCTAGAAAATGGTCTATGCTTTTCTACATAGATATAAAAAACTGTCGCGCTTTTCTCCTGTAGGGCTTTTCTTTGTAGGGCTTTTTCCCAGTTTTCAGTCAACAACTGAGGGGCTGGCATATTACACTTATGAAATGTGATCGTTTCACTTTCAAAACTTCAATAGTTAATTTACCCACTAATGTGATCAAAGTTAACCAAGAACACACATGCACCAATTTGTCAAAAACAGGCACCACACACTTTTAACCAGCCACTTGACATGTCATAATACTGGCCAGTCCTTAAAAGGTTCCAACAGACAATACATCATATTGTCCAGTTTTGGATATGTACACAAATATTGCTCTACACATATATAAAGTTGCCACCCCTCAACATTTATTTAAATCAGGCATTGCCATATTAGGCATGTAACTACCCAGCTTACTTCCCACTGGTTTACAATGTAAAAACTCTATTCAGTTTTGTCATATCAAACAACACTATCTCCTATTTAGTCTCATGTAGAGTCTTACCACTACAGACTGGTCTGTCTCCAAATTGATCTTATGTCAAGACTTATCACTACAGACTAGTCTGTCTCCAACTTAATCTTATGTAAAATGTCATATCATTACAGGCTGGTGGATCTCCAACTTAATCTCACATGTCTCCTACTAAGTCTCTTCTTTCTGAAAGTGTTTTTCTTAAGATGGGCTAGAGATTTTTTGTTAGTAGTCGGTTGGACTACTGTAACTCACTTTTCAGGAGTCTCTCTAAAGCCAGTCTCTATAGATTACAGTCAATCCAAAATTGTGCTGCTAGAATTGTCACAAATTCGTGCAGATACACTCGTATAACACCGGTACTCAGGAAACTCCATTGGCTCCCTATTCAGTATCGCTCAGAGTTCAAACTGGCTACCCTGGTGTACAAGTTTAGTCATACTGGCTTCCCTAAATATTTCGCTCCACATCTATCCACATACCGCACTACTTACAATACTAGACGCAGTCAGAGTGTTGCCAATTTCCTCAATGTACCAAAATTTCAACCCACAATTCACAAGTCCACTAAGCAGTTTGGCTTCAGTTTTGCCTTTGATGCCCCCACTTTTTGGAATTCACTCCCTGAAGACATCCGTGCATCACCCACTATGGCCTCTTTTAGAAAGAAGCTCAAAACCTATCTCTACGCAAAGGCTTATCCTCATTAGCTCACTTTTCTTATGGCTTCTCTGTGGTGCCGACCTGCTTTTGTCCCTGGACTTTGAATTTGCCTATTGCTATGGTCTTGTTGCGCCTTAGAGTCCACTACTCAGTGGAGATTAAGCACTATAAAAGTCAAATTAGAATTAGAATACTTTACACGTTTGTAAAAACTGATTAATCATAATTTTCAACTGTTTAATGTTAAGTTCTTAAATGGACATTTACCCATATACCCTAATAGAAAACATCAATTTTATATGCAATGTTTATTTTATCAACTTTTATTAATTTTATGCGTGTGTGTGTTGTTTGACTAAATTCATCAAATTAACTTGTTTGAATTTAATTGCATTTTCCAAATTAATTAGTGTAACTGAGCTCCAAAGATAAAGCTCTTTATAAATCCTGTTTAATAATGTGAAAAGGTAATTTTATAATTCTTTGTTAAACTTAAAATATATAATCAGGTTCACCCATAAAATCACCCACTATATTTGGCTTCCCCTCTTATAGGTTTGATAGATTTAAGCCTCATTATACTAAGTATTCCTATTGTACACTCCACCCTCCCCAAGTGAAACAAATTAACATCAATAGAATGTTAAAACAGTAAGCACAAATCCAATTAAGAAATCATTGCAATGAAGAGAATTAAACCGACATCAAAGGAATATTTTAATGCTTTCAAGGCTCAGGAAACACAATTCATTTTAGTTCCTGCAATTGAACACTTTTTGTTGAGGGTTAGATAAGTTAAGCATATTTATATAAAATAAAAAGAATTACAAAGTACTTCTGTAAAAGGGCCAGTTAAGTTTATCAATGTTAATGTCATCTTTTTCATGAAACAATAATTTCCTTGTAAATAATTTATATTATATTACACATAAAAATCATTCTTGAATTTTAATAACTTAAGTTGGGCCAATATGTTCTAGCTAAGTTGGGCTATAGCCCATCTTAAGATGGGCTGACTCCTAAGTTGGGCTCAAACATCACCACTGAGAAGATGCTATTTTAATAACCATCTATTTGACTGTTTGTTGGTTTGTTTGTTAGCATGTGTACTTAGAAACTGGTTGAAACTTAATAAAAAATCAGAAGATGGAGATGACTTATGTCTCATAACATTTTGCGAGCAATGTGGATTAGCATCTGTAAACAAAGAAAAAAGTCCTTTCAGAGGTTTGCTCTCTTCAAGTGTTCTTGTTTGTTAATTCCCAGTCACTTGTTATTCACCAAGCTTGATTTTGGAGGTTATTTAAAACACTGGAAGCAACAGCAAAATTTACATATTTGGAAGTGGCAATTTTCATCATGTGCCTGTTTGTGTGTATGTTTGAGAATACACTGAAAATCACCAGTGTCATTGACATAATTGAGATAAAACATAGATTGTACTAGTGTTAGTGACTCATAAATGACTCACAGAATCATAAGAAGCATCCACTTGTAGTTGTATTTCCCTTAAAGGATCAACTCTTAGGAGTCACAAACTAAATATATTTTGTGTCTGTTTTTTGCGTTATTTTTGTTTTAAATGAAATCAAATAATTATTATTATCATATATTCCTCTGGAGATTTTTTGGGGGGATGACTAGCCACACAACCCACTCTATGAGGTCAATATTTTAGTTATTTTTTTGCAGGAAAATCAAATTTTCATTAAGCTGTATAAGGGTCATGTGTATTTAAACTGGCGTGCCGAGAATTACCTGCCAAGGGTAATTAAACAAATTAGGGAATCATGCAAAAGTCCACAGAGGACAGATAACAGAGCTTTTACACCTGTCCTCTGGTTTCCTTAAATTACGTATTTAAATGAATCAAGGACAGGTGAGCCACCTACAACATGGTATTAAAAGGGTATCCAGTAGTTCTTTTCTTTTAGCTCTTCTGTTTTTGAGTCCTATTTACTATTTCTTTGAAATAATTTATGACCTCTACATGTTCACTACTCTGTGAGGTAAACTGAATCCTATTCTTAGCAGCAGTATTATAAGAAATGAATGTCTCTCATGAGAGGTGAAATGATGAGAAATGGCCACACCCTAAATCTTTCAAAATTGCTTACAACCTACCACGCTAAAAAGTGCAGTTTCCTTTAAGAAAGTCTCATGTTTTGTGTAGTATGAAACCTATCCTTTATGTGAGGTGGCTAATTGCTTCCAGCAGACAGGTCTGCCATTTGTTTGACACGGTGGATCACCAAGAATACCAGCAGATTGATCTGTTTCCACATTGATGGTTACAGAGAAGTTCAGTCGCTGAAGGCAGACTCACTGGTGTCAACTGTACACTCTGTTTGCCAGAAGAGGAAAATCACCACAATTCAAAATTGGATCAAAATTAGCTGTAAATGGGTTAAAAACTAGCCACACTCGCAGGCAGCAGAGCTTTTGATGTGGGTGACTGAACGTTTGAAGCCTCTCCAGTAGGTACTAATCATTAGAAGTACAAAACATGTTTGATACTTTAGTCCTGCGAGTGAGTATGGCGTTACTCTAATTGTGCAGACAATAGCCCCTTAAATCATCAATGAGACCTGGGCATTATGTATTAATTAATTAGTTAGCCTCATAGGCTTTGGAACTATGACAGCACACCTTTATGTGATAAACGCCCAGGCTGTCTTTCAGGCTGTCAGAAGTTCATCACTGAACCTACAGGTTTTAATCCAAAAACTCAGAGCAAATAGCAAATTTAAAATGAATTTGTATCACGTACACGTACAAAATACAAGGGTAAATGATCTGACCTACAAATCTGCTGTCTACTGAAATAGTTAAAAAGTCCTCATTTTATGTTTAATTACTAACTTTTTCTGTTACAAATGAACATTTATTAGATGGGAGACTTTTATTTAAAAATTTATGATATATGTAATGATTAGTGTTTACCTTCAATGAAGAAGAGTTTTGGTAGAAACTTTGGTGGAAACACCACGTTTGCTTCAGTTTTAGTGGACTGGGAGATAAGTAACTTAGTTTGGGGTGGGATAAAATACTGTTTATTGAATAATGCCTGACAGAATGAAAACTCATATAAGAACTAAACCCAAGTACACTCCATGTGAATGCTTTCACTGCACCCCTTCCCTCTCACAGTTTCAGCACAATCTTTATCTCTTTTTTTCTAAATTTTGCTGGTGTATAAGCAATATGACACAACATTCACACTCTGCTGATACCCCGTGGACACCCAGTACCAGCTTCACAAAAACTCCTTTGGAAGGGATCTCCTTTACTAAAGGAAGGCCGTTTGTTCCGTTGGTAAGACCACCTTAAATTTCAGTTTCAAGAAGCCGCCTTTAACTTTCTTAAACAAATTTCTTCCCTGAAACTTAAGGAGGGAGAAAATGTCCTTTCAAATTATTAAACATTCTTCCTTAAATCTGATATATGTTTACTTTGTCACGTAACAATATAACATGACTGTATTGCAGGGTTTCCTGCAGTTCCACACTTTCCAGCATTTTGTGACGTACCATTAAGCCACGTGAGGACTCTGTAACAAGACTGGAAAACTGTGACATTAGCTTTTTAACAACAGCAGAGGTTGGGTTAACAGACCTTATCTCTTACCGAGGCAGACGACATTTGACCCTTGCATGTCACACAGTCTGAGAGGAGATCACATGATACAAATATTGGCATTGTGTGAGCTGCCTAAAATACACATTTCATTCTACACCTGCCAGGCTTATTTTCCTTGTTTGGTAAAACCATTTTAGATTTCAAAGTTATGATGCACTCTCTGTAGTTTTTATTGTAGTAATTTACTAAGTATTTACGATTGAGGCTTTGAGATAAATACTCTTTCCCTTAAAGTCTGAATATATGTATGCACCACTACTTATGATGTTGGAGTCAGTTGTGTTAGTCTAACTTTGGTATAGCCTTTCACTTGTCAGTAACCATGAAACAAGAATACTTGGTGCCTATTGAGAGCATGTGCCTTGTGTTCTTTCACTAAAATTCTTTAATTAAGTATTTTCAGATCCTTAACAAGGTTGTAAAAGTTTTTGCAGTAATTGTTCTTTGAACATATAAACCATTTCCTCTTCCGAACAGAAAGATGGTTTCTTTTACAAACAGATGCTTCTAAAATCGGTTTATTCAGTAAATGGTTTAGGATTGGGTGGATCAGAAAAGTTCATCAATTGTTAATAGGTTTTGTGAAGATTAAATATAAAAAAATGCCTTTTGCTTTGAAAGCTTTGAAGTTTACCACCAGAAAGAACTTTGGTGGAATTTCCGGTAGAATTCAATTAGATAGTTGTTGGATAATTAGAATGTGTTATTAAAAATGACATGTGGTAACACCTTGACAGTGTAAATAGTGACATGTGTTTACTTTATTACATTGTAAGCAGTGACATGTGATAACACCATGACAGTGTGAGGTGACAAACTCATGACATGTAAACTGTGACATTCAATAACACCATGACAGGGTAAACAGTGACATGTGATAACAAACTGACGGTGTGAACAGTGACATATGATAACACCCTAACAGTGCGAACAGTGGCATGTGATAACACAGTGATATTGTAACAGTGACATGTGATAACACTCACACAGTGTAAACAGTGATATGAGATAACATCATGACATTACAAACAGTGACATGTGATAACTCTATGACAGTGTAAACAGTCACATCTGAAAAGACCCTGACACTGTAAACAATGACATGTAATAACACTATGACTATGATACATGTTTTGGTGAAATAACATGCAAACCCGAAGTACCAGTTCACACTTTTTTCTTTAGATGTGAAAGTTGTTTCAAATACAAATAAACACAAGCATCGAATATAGAGGGGAGTGAAGTGATCCCCCTTTCCCAATAGGCTGGACATGTATATTTACATTGGTCTTAAATCCCTATTTCTATCATTTCATGTTACACCATCCCACACTGAGGTAATTGCTGCATCATCCAGAGAGCTTAGCATTTGTTTTGTATTCAATGGAACGGAAAATGGCTGCCTGTAATGAGGTAAAACCAGCTTCTACAACCACAAGATAAGACTGGAAACAGTTAAATCAGTGAATTGACAGAAACTCTAACCATACGTGGATATGTATAGTCATATGTTAGCAGATCACGTGTTGTCCGATGTATTTACATTTGTTGTGCTTAAATTGTTAATGTTTTGCGTTAAGAATTTCTAAGCTGTCTGAGTTGAGATTTCTCAAGCAAATCTGCACACACTAAAACCAATCTCTGAAGAATAAAGTTACACCATCATGAGGTTGACCTTTTGTCACAATGGGCTAATGGTTCCAACATATGGGCATTAAGGCCCTGGACCACAGAACGTATTGTTATTCTGATGTCAAGAGCCTTAAAGAAGAATGGAGATGAAAAGCTTGTACTTACTGCAAATTACAACTCACAAAAAGTTGAGTGAACTGTAAAAAGTGGGAGAAAATGACTTGGATTAAGTGAGTGATGTAAAGTCTCCTCACAAACATCCTAGCGGATTTGTGACCTTCAGACTGTAATCAGCCAATAAATAGTCTGCTTTAGTAAATTGTTCTGTTTCATTGCAGGGAATCTGCACTGTCATTTCAATTGTTCCAGTTACTTTGTGACTTCAGACATTTTGCTCATTTGTTTTTGTTGGCATGGTAACAGGAAGTGTGTGTGTAACCCCATTTCAGACACACACAAAGTTTGGCCCAACAATCAGAGATATTACCAATAGTTATCAGTTTGTCCTATTCACAATCCTATGAATATGACGTCACAGTAACCAATATATCACAAGTTACTCTATGTATAGGATACAAGGGAGACAGCATTTCGCCCATAAAATACCAAATATGGAAAAATATGCAGTGTGGTTTTATAAAAATTATCAAAATTTATTTTAGACTGTTCCCAAAAAAGTTATAAAGACTGTTAAACTCTTTGCATGCAATAATTAAAGTTAAATATTGATTCTTCTCATTGTATTCTAGCATATGATGAAGCTATAAATAGTATTTATATTGACCCCAGACACAGGTTGGAGAACATACAGCTCTTTGCATCAGTCAGATGCAGTTTGTTAAGCATATTTTTCACTAACATATAAACTTCTCTATTAGTCTTTATAATCCTGCATATTGTCTGTTCGAAAATCTTAGAAAAGTATCAAGACATATTGCACACTTTTCTATGACAACTCCTTCAGTATCACGGTAGATATAAGTCTTAAATGAAGTACAAAAGAAATTGGCGAAACGCTGTCCCCTCCTGTAGGTCACTGTGAGGCTGTTGAATATGTTTAATAAACAGCCTGGATGAATCGTATGTTATGTGATTAATAGAAAGACATAGAAAGTTCCAGGCACACTGCTGCTATACAACAAGCCCTGATATGACTCCTGCTTCATCTGAACAAAATATTCAGAAATAAGGAAGATCTGTCCACTTGACGTGGGGCTATATGTTGTATACTGACAAAACCAACATGATAAATATAGCATGAGAGATGCCCGTACGCCACAGCCTGGGGAAATAGCTTTCAACACCATGAAATATAGAAGTGATGAAAAAGTACAAAGATCTTTATACTTTCAGAGCAGTGTCAGTTATATAAAGCTCCAAATAATGTTTAAGTAGAGAAAATAACATCTAAAAGAAAGCAAATGTATGTAAAGATAAAGTATTAAATCAAGACATTTCAATGCAACATAACAGCATTAACCAGGAAACTAAAAATTACAAAGCTGAAAATTTTATTAATTGAAGTATAGCTGTTGATGAAAATAGCACAATTGTACAAAAGTATATAAACTAATCAGTTGCAGCAATCTATATATCTTTGTCATAAGAGAAACATGTCTCAAACCTTGCAGGTGAACACACTTTGGCAGAGCCAAAGTTAAAGGTCACATCATGATGCACACATACACCCCTTAACCAATGTCCCTACCAAGTGTCAACCTTCTACACCTTACCGAATCCAACAAATAGCCCAGACAAGTTTTTCAAACTCATGGTTACTACGACAAGGTCATGGGTCAAATCAAGACTACACCATGATGATACACACCTCCAACGCTCAGCCAATGTCCCTACCAAGTATCAACTTCCTACACCTTAGAGTTTCTGAGATATAGCCTGGACAAGATTTTATAGGTCAAGTCACTACAGCAAGGTCAAACTTCAAATCAAGGTCACAACATGATGTTGCACACCTACACCCCCTGACCAATGTCCCTACCAAGTATGAACTTCCTACACCTTACGGTTTCTAAGATACAGCCTGGATAAACTATTTCCTGTCACCTGCCCACCCACTCACCCGCCCACTCACCCTCCCATCCAGACACCATGGGTAAAACAATACCCCGACTGCCCTTAAGGACTGTGGGGTAAAAATCAAGCATTCTTCAAGTAATTCTTTAGGTTCCTCTCATCTGATATTTTATGTCTGTCTCTGTGTACAGACAGGGTATTAAGTTCCATCTGTGTTGTCTGATTAGATTATCTTATGTGAGAGGGTATTTTGACTATGCAAAATCTGCAGCACCTGAACCTACAAACAGGATGTGATGTTAACAGGTGTGGACTCTGGCTTTATGGTCAGTAGTCTGTACAACGTAGGTCATGATGTGTGTTTATAGGCGGAGAAAAACTCTGTATGGCATTTGGTCAATGTGCAGCTATTATTGATAAATTATGTGTGATAAATTGTCTATTTTCACTTTAACTGACACTAAGATGATCTTACATTTAATCATAAATTGGACAATCTACTTAGAGTCATCTTAAGTCTTAAAATAGTCTTCCGGATTGTGGTCACCTAAAATCAATACTTTACTTTGCATACCTTATCTTTGATTTACAAAACACTCCTGATTTTAATTAAGGCCACCATATTTTGATATATGTTGGACAAGGAGTAAACTTAAAGTCAACTAGTTATGGTCACTTAAACTGCAAATAATTTTCTGGTGACCTTTGTGTAAGGTGGCCTTTGTCACATTAATATTGTGTCACGTTAAATTGAACTGTTTCCTGTGCTTGTAAAACAACTAGTATTAGATGTGTTTGTAAATAGAAGCTTCAGTCATTGATATGTGTTCTATTAATAGCTCACAATAACCTTCAAACTGAGGGAGTTGGGGGAAAACTGCATATCAGAACAATAATACACAACACGAAAAAAGAATGTTTTAACATTTGGTAAAAACATTACAATCCTCAAACCTCCTGGCAATAAATCAATGTAAATACACAATCAAATCCACAGCCATACAAATAGCCCACAATGCAGCCATTCACCCGTTGTTTTTACACTCTTTTGTTTTGTGTTACAACCAAATTACAATAAAGCCTTAAAAACAAATAAATGCAATTCATTGTGAAAACATGCAGTCATTCTGGAGGTTTGTGATGTCATCAATCTGACATCACCATGGTAACACATTGAAATCTGTGATTTAAGGAGATCCACACATCATTGTATTCACACTCTCACGTGGTATTAATGTAATCCCGCAGTGCATTCAGACTTGCCATGAATTGGGCAAAAATCAGCGTTTTGTGGAATAAACAAGCAATAAAAGTTACATGAAATAGAGAATAAGTGCTAATGTTACAAGTTATGTGTGATCACTTTAATCCTATATATCTGCACCGTGGCTTTTTATAGTACTTTGCTATTTAAACCACTTCTTTTTATCTGACAGAAATTATGGATATGTGGTTACATTATATCGCCATTGCTCTCTGCATGTATTCCGCTTCAGCCTTGTAGTTTTTTAATTCTAAATCTCCCCCTTGAGACCTATCAGAAACAGCCTGGGATCCGGGATAAGTAATGTAATGTTGACTTTTTACAACAAAATGTTCCCTGGTTAAACTTCAAAAACAGTCAATTTGCTGCAAAATCAATATATAAGCATAACATACATATTTTGCAGTTTATTTTAGCTATATGACATGTTAAAGGTTCACTGGAAATATGTTTAGGTTTTCAGACATAATTTCACATTTTCTATAAAAAAAGATAAACTCCCCAGGAATAGAGTTGAGGAGTGTATCAGTAGATATCTTATTCAATCCTGATTGGACCAATCTTATCATCTCTGAAGCCTTGATTACCCTGTGTGAATGTTATCTGAAACAGTAACCACGTTATGAGGCCTGCTCATGTCCAAAATTACCAACATTTGGGGCTGGATTTACAAAATGATCAGAGAAATAACTTAAAGTATTGATTGTTGTATTAAAAATGAGCAAGCATCACTTGTGAATATATACCAAGAAGTTCTTTATAATCAGAGAATAAGAAAATGTATGATGTTATAAGTGGCAGGAGGAATTCAGTGTTAAAGCTTTGTAAACCATTAATCGCACAAATAGCACAGCTTAGTAACACCTTCTAATACAATGTTCACACCTCCCTGGCCTATCATTTTAGATATCATTTAAATATAGTATTTCTTCTTCCATTTATAATTTTGATAAACGATCTGGAATAAAATATACACACAAAAATTTTGTTTGTATTTGTATTGAAAAAAATAAAGATAATGTGAATTAAATTTTGTAGGGAGTTACTTAAAGTTTAACAATATTTACATAATAAGTACATTTATGGTTCATTCATTTGACATTCCACTGAAATAAAGTCAATAATAATTTCTTTTGACATGTGATTAGTTGTATGTTTTATACACAATTCTTAATGAATGGTGTAAGGACACAGTGTTGACTGCTATACACGTGTCAATGTACACATTTAAGTGTATCACATTTCTATTCATTGTATTTAAATGCATCAGAAGGATTTTAAATTTTAACAAAAAAAAAAAGACAGAATAAAAAGGTCACTTTCCAAAACTAAAAATCCTCATGACAAATTTAAAATGTTTTCAAATGAATATATCTAACAGATATAAAATCATGTCATACTTTGTTAACAGTGTTCACATTTTGTCTTTGTGTATTACGACTATTATAATCATTCAGAATTTCAACTATGACAGAATAATCCACAACAAACTCAAATTGGACCTCCAGATTTGATATTACTTTAGACAAATATATTTTCCAGTCTTTTTAAAAATTTAACTACCAACGTTTTAGTTTTAAGTGAACCGTTGATGGCAGTTTACCTAAGCATAGGTGGTCATAATTTGAATTGTGGTGCCCAGTGCCCATATCCACTGACATTTCTTTTCTTGGGATAAGAATTTTTCTCAGAATTGCAAAATATTCTTATCTTAGAATTTTCCTATTCTTAGAAAAAAATGTATTCACAATGCAATTCTTAGTTAAGGGTTATTTCTAAGAATAAGAATTTTCTTACTTAAGAAGAGTAACCAGAAACATCTACGTGCTTGTAGTTTTTAATGTCACATGATCAGTCATGTGATTTATTTACACCTTTATTGTTTGCAACGAGTCAGAATTGGTGCCGCATTGGCAGAAGGTCTTACTCTCAGTCTTTTCTTAGGCTTAGCCCAGTCTTAAATACAGGATTTTTTTCATCAATAGATATTCATAAAGCAGGCTTTTTAAACTGTAATCGAAGTCATCAATATAAAACCAAGACTGAGTTTTTCATGAAACCAAATTTATCAAACATAAATTACACATGGGTGTACATATTAACTGTAAATATATCCCACACAAATAAAATCAATACTCACTGATTAGCTCATCTCCTGACAGCTATAAAATGAGTGCATTAACCTATCCATTTACATCACTCTTGTATTAATACTTCGTAAAATCATAAAATTCAAAATAAGACATTTCAAATAAGATTATATTTCAAAAGGAAAACAAAATTACAGTGGTGTAGTAATTGTAAGCACTGAAATGTGGTCTCCCATTTTCATGTATCATATTTTTGAAAGAGAAGCATAAATATACAATAAAAAAGAAGGTATCCATGTTTAGGAATTTGTAGTAAGGTTAAAAGTTATTTTGCTGTAATTAGAAACAATTATGCACATTGTTTGAAAACTGTATGAAGCCTAGCTGTATTATAGTTTGTATGTATCAACACATTGCTTGTATCTACATGACTTACACAAGGGTCAAAGTTGAGGTTTTACATCTTGTTCAACAGTCAGCACATTGTTTACACAAACTATTTTAGAAATACATGACTTTCTTACAGAAGATATATAGTAAACATTGAAAAAGATATCCATATTGTTTTAACAACTACTTTACAGACAAACTTATAGCTACAAATATGCATTCTGCACTAAACATAAACATTGACATATTGTCCTTTACAGAGTTGGGTTAATATGATTGGTTTTATTCCAGGGAATGTAAACATAAGGGAACTGTTGGTTTGACCCTACATGTGTCCCTTTGATAAAAAAATCAATAAATGAGAAATGCACTGATCATGTGATTGTAATGCTTATAATTGTGTCAAGGTCAGTAAACAAAGCATATTTCTGGTGAAAAAACAACTTCAAGTATTCATATATTTTATATCATTTTGGTGTAGTGGTGCACTAGCTAAATCTTACTACATATTTATCTTGAATTATTCTGTGACAAATGTATGTGCAGACAATCAATGTGCATGTATGTAATCAACTGGATATGTGCTACTAAATGTTGCTGATGGATAATGTAATCTTGTAAACATGTATTTTTCAGAACTGTAAATATGTGTTGATGTACACGGTAATATTTGTCCACCAACTATTGAATCTTGGATCAGAAAGGGATAAGTTTTGCAGTTGAAAACCTTCTAACCACTTAAAACATACGAAAAACTACTGTAGAGAGGTCCATAAGTATTTTTACCTTCATTCTTGCCATTTGAAATTTTGAAGTGGGGAAAATGTACATGGCGGACATATTTAAGACCAGTCAAGAAGATATCATAAATCACTCACCCCAGCCTTCAGCTGTAAATCTAACAATCATGTAAAAATCATGCAAGTCAAAATAAAAAAATATATACAAATGTTAATGATGTTAATGCTTTGGGTTGGAGATTTTTGTGTTTGCTGTAATGCCCGGTCACACTACAGAAGGTACATCCCGCGATTAGTAATTTCACTCCGCGGTGGAACTACATCCAAGGGTGCCTCATATTTCCGGTTATTTGGTGTTTCTATCATACTACAGGCGGTATAAGCCACTGTTATAGGCATTGGGCAAAACATCCCTGTCTCTCAACTACTACTAACAAGTTTGCTGATGTGGTTTGATAAGTTAATTAATATTTTATTTTTTTACATTCAAATAACTATTTAGAGGTGCACATAATCATCAAAAGCATTGGTTTGAGGTGACGTACAGTGTTAGTCACAGAAAAAGCAGAAAATAAAAGTACAAATAAAAAGTTGAAAAGCAAGGAAGAAGCATTTGCTTCACAAGTAATTGTTTAATTAGTGTCTTTAGTTTTTAATTATACATAATAAAATCCAAAATAAAATTATTTGAACAAAATGTACTTAACTTATTTTGTTTTCTCAAATGAACACTGATTGTATTGTACTGATTAATCTGGTACATGAAATATTATACTTTTTGATAAGTAAAACAAAACTTAGGTTTAATTTTACTGTGAAGGGTTATCCTTTCAATGTCATGGAAAACACAATGCTCCTTCTTTTATCTGAAGATATTGTATTGTGGCAATATGGTACTCGATAAATTGGAGTGTAAAACTCATATATAGAAAGGAAAATTAGGTTCATAAAATCAGATTTTTTGAATAAAGGAATTCAGCCCTGTAAAAATATTTTTACAAATGCCACCTACTAGCGCATTTATTCTATAAACAGTTTTCAAATGCAGCATTTGTTTACACATCATTGTGAACAAGAAAAGTTTAATAAATACAGAGACATCACTTGAAATAAAGGATCACATTACATAGAAAACCACTGTGTTCTTGGTAAGTTTGGTCTTAGCTAAGTCAAATCTTTTCAAAGTCTGTTTAAGTCCCTGACTTAGTCAAACACTTGGCCAAGTTCACAAGACATGAATGTTTGAGTCTTTGTAAATCATTTTATGTCTACCCATTGTTCACACACGATGCTGTTATTACACATCCCTAATGGATGGTTCACACTTGTACAGATAAATGGGTCTGATGACAGCCTCTTGTGTGTCTTGTTGTGATGTTTAATTGTGACGTCACAGAGATTTACAATGGCTTAAATCACATTTGTGATGTCATTCTATTACTAAAAGTGTGCACTATTTTGAAGTAATGCACACTTTTTTCTAATTTAATAAAACCCCGAAACAGTCAAATGTTTTTGTGTCTAAACCATGAGATAAATGCTATAAATTGAGAAAAAAATTTGAAATAAACAAATACATGATGAATAATTCTACTGCATAAATACAAAATGCTATTTCGGGTGCCCCTTAAGAAGTCCAGAAAAGGGTATTTTATACAAAATAATACACCCTTTCATAAATAGGATGACATAGCAAGTGTGTTTTATTCCGGTAAATCAGTTGAGATATCCACTTCATTTGCCCAGAAAGTGTTCTGAGTTAAAAACAAATTATTATTGTCACTTTTATTCCTGCTATCAGTTATGGAGCAGAAATTCTACAGAATACAAGAAACAAATATCAAGATATGAGGATTAATAACCAGAATTATCTGGACAATATTGACAGAAACAATGGCCAATATAGATTTAGGTTAGTTGGTTTGTCATGTGTTTTGGAAAGAATTCCATAAAAGTGTGTTATTTCAGGCATTGTATAAAACGTTTGTGAGTCTTAAGTTTCAGGGTCTCGTAAAGTGGCCATGACATTCCCAGTGAGGACCACATTTTTATACGTTATGTATCACTGAATTGATAACAACATAGAGCAAATGTAGACAGCAGATTGGTAATAGAAAAAAACAGGCCATGGCACGGTAAACTGACAGGACTCACACCTAACACAAGGTAGACACTTGTCTATCAAGAATCACTTTGTGTAATTGTACTTAGTTAAACACCTACTGCCATGACAACACACAAGTAAGATATGCATTACACACACTCTGTAAAGTGTGTCCTTGATTATCTCAAGAATTCTGTCACCTGTTCCAGCATGTATGAGTTTGATATTTCAAACTGATTTACAGCCCATTACTGATAAGATAAAGTCATGATAAATACACTGATGTATTCTGATATTGACAAGTGCTCCAAACCTACAAATTGGAGAGAGACATTCAGCTTGATGCTCTTTAGTCATCTCTGTGGTTAATGACCCACCAAACGAGTTTGAGTCCAACTTGCAAAGGTGGATTCACCAAGGGCGTATTCTAACCTTACCCAGTGAAGAAGATCTTTATACTGGATAATCTACTGTCTGCCTGTTGCACCTACTATTATCTCCTAAGTACTAGATAACTGCATAGCATGCAAACATATAACATCACATCAGTATTAGATAACTGTATGACATGCAGATATTCTGCAGACATGTATCATCACATCAGTACTAGATAACTGCATAACATGCAAACATTCTGCAGACATATATCAATCACATCAGTACTATATCTGCATAGCATGTAGTTATTCTGCATACATATGTAATCTAAACAAACTGGATTCACTTAACTCACTGTTTTGACCAAAACTCAGTGCTTTATTTACTATGGTCAATTATTATCAGCAAGGAGAGAAGTTTGCTTTATTTGTTTCATCATACTTTGTGTTTTGTTTCCGAAAATAACATGGCATTTTATGTATATGCATGACAACTAAACTCATTTGGTGTCAAAAACTTCTGGTTCATTAAAAGTCAACACCAAAAACCTCTATATAGGTTAGTTGACAGAATGGAGTTACAGCTGATTTGTGATGTAGCTAATTTGTACATGGTGCTGTAGTTCATGTATAAAGATAACAACTTATTGGGATTTTCATTTGATCATTAGTCTAAGCAATATATAAAGGACACTCTGGTGAAGAGGCTAATTACTCTTGATAAAAGAAATCAAGAAATAGACGTCACCAGATGATGACTCAGGTGTGTGCTTCTAAAAAACCTCTGACAAATATTACCATATATAAAAAAGTTGTTAAATTTGATGTCATTTTATAGACTTTTATAATGTACTGATTAATGTCTTTCAAATACCACCACAGACAAACATGTTTTTTTATGATTGATGTTATTTTACAGAATTGTAACACTACCAATAAATGTCTGACAAATACTCCAAAAGATGAACATTTTGCTACATTTGATGCTATTTTCTGGAACTGTTACTCTGTACTGAGAAATGTCTGGCAGTTGCTGGAATTCCACCTGTATTGACCAGAGATCAAATCCTTTACTTAAGATTAAGTACCCCCATCTAAGCATAAGTGATTCCAATATTGCCCATGTTGGCTGACCAAGTACCAACAAGTTCCGACTTCATAAAGTCAATTCAAAAGGAAACTATTCAGTTAAAATATACAACAATATTGTTTTCTCATCCTTATACACCATGAACAGTGTTACATTTGCATTTATTTGGGTTGTTTATGAATTGTCAAATGCCGGAACCCTTTGAAAATAGTCAGTTTACTAAAACAATTATCTAATTTTGACAACTAAAATGTTGTTTAATGGTTATATAATGTCATGTAATACTTAAATAAGTAAAAGTACAATGTTTTCACAAAGTATTTGATGGCTTTGAATCAATAAAATTGACTTATTGTCCTAAGAAAAAAGATTAAAGTTGCAATTCACAAACTACATTTGAACTATGGTTAATGTTTGACTGATAGGTCATGTGACTTCATTTTTATGGAATAATCAATCTATCAATCAATCAATCAGTCAGTTGTCCAGGTGCTTAATCTCTGTATCAACGGATTCTAAGGCACACCATCCAATCCGTAAGGCATAAATCATGAGACATTAGACATGTTCCGAGTCGTTGCCAGGGAGGCGGTCCGGTGTTCGGTAGTAAGAAGCTATGGTGGGAATGATTTCTGAAATAGGTAGGTTTTGAGTCGACTTTTGAAACTGGAGAGATTTGGAGCACTGCGTATATCATATGGAAGATCACTCCATAACTTAGGGGCATCATATGAGAAACTATTGTTAAAATGGACCTTCCATTTATGGATGGAAGGACAGTAAGAGGGAACCAGAAGGAACAAATTTTTGGGATTGGAACGTCTTGTATTCACGGCAGATTTGTACAAGGGGAGATATGGTGCAAAATACTTAGGCTGGCCAGTGGTGAGGTACTTATAGACCAAAACTAGGGTTTTGAAGATAATACGTTGTCTAACGGGTAGCCAATGGAGTGTCCTAAGGGTGGATGTAATGTGAGTGTACTTTGAAGCACCAGTGACAAACCATGCAATAAACAACTGTGCTTTGAATGTACTTAAGTATTTTTATTTACATTTCTTCCATATCCTAGCGTTTTGAAAGCACCAACGAGTGAGGCAAAAAAGCACTAATATTATCCTAATGTACACGATTAATGTGTCATTTGTTAGATAAAAAAATGGCAGATAGGAAATAAAGCACATGGTTGTATCCCATGTTTTGTGTAAATTGTAAGGGATTTTTGTAGCATCACCTATTATCACCCATCTAACAGGGTACCCGCCTGTTAAAATCATGACCCACCTGGTACTACACAAATTTGTATATTGAGAACATTACTTAAGACTCATGTTATTATGAACATACATCATACCACTGGTTTGCAGTGATGGTGCTATTATCTTCTGTCATTGAGAGTGTCATTTAGTGATACAGTGTTAAATCGTTTACCCTAAATGTTTCAAATCATGACCAGGACTTTATTGTGTAAAGATTTTTTGTGTACTGAGTAAAATGATGGTTGTTTATGGTGCAGCCAACATATCTGTGCTGGATTTAGTTATAAAATGATAAACTCTAATAAACATGTGTTCGGCCTCCTCCTTCCATATTATATATATGTTGTTCACAAACCCTAACCAAAATATCAAAAGATAAATTGAGTACATACACATGGTTTTGTTAATATTGAGTCTTAAAATCCCCTAGTCCTGATATCAAGTTCTGTGAATGTTTGATTAGGTTAGATTTACTTTATTTCACATGTGTCTATAGCTTACTCACACACAACTCATATCTCTCCAATTTATTTATTACATACAGGGTCACAATCATAGACCTTTGTCTGAAAACATCTGGATAATACATTCTACTTAGTGCCCTACCTCTGAAGGATTAAACCCAGTACCTATGTATTTAAACTTGGCCAGTGAATGTGTGAAATTTACTAATTTCAATTTAAATTTAAGCACACCTTTATAGCACAAAGGGAAATAATTTAATGCTGACTATAGAGTAAGCTTATCTACAAGTTAAACTAAAGGTGCCCTCAAATCAACTTAACTATGAGGTTATATTTGATGTGAGTTAAAGTTTACTGCTATTACACATCCCTTATGGATGGTTCACACTTGTACAGATGGGTGTGATGTCAATCTCTATTGTATCTCATTGTAATGTTTATTTGTGACGTCACAGAGATTGGAAATGACCTAATGCATATTTGTAATGTCATTATATTGCTAAAAGTGTGCATTAGTTTAGGTAATTTATAGAGCGAAAATTCTACAGAATAGAAGAAATACTAAAAACTAATATAAAGACATAAGGATTAATAAGCAGAATTATCGGGACAATATTGGCAGAAACAAAGGTCACTAAAGATTAAGGCTAATTGAGTTTGTCAAGTGTTTTTGAAGCAATCCCATAAAGTTTATTAATTCAGAGGTTATGAAAAGTTTGTGAGCTTCAGTTTTCAGGGTGTTACAAAAGTGTGCATGATTTTACCAGTAAAGACCACTTTTTCGTACTTTACCTATCACAGATTGCATTACAACATAGGGCAAATCTAGACAGCAGATTGGTAATAGAAAAACACAGCCCATAGCATGTTAAACTGATAGGTCTCAAATCTTACACATGGTAGATACTTGTCCATCAAGGGTCACTTTGTGTAATTGTACTTAGTTAAATACCTACTGGCATGGCAACACACAAGTAAACCCATGGTTTACACACACTCTGTAAAGTGTGCCCTTGATTGTCTCGAGAATTCTGTCACCCGTTCCTGTATGTTTCTGAGTCTAATATTTCAAAGTGATTTACTGCCCATTACTGATAACATAAAGTCATGATAACCACACTGATGTATTCTCACATTGACAAGTGGGCCAAACCTACAAATTGGTTTGGGATACACTCAGTGTGACACTATTTTGTTATCTCTGTGATTAATGAACCACCAACTGAGTTTGAGTCCAACTTACGAAATTTGATTTACTGAAGGCCTATTCCGACCTCATCCATTTGAGGTGATCTGGCTAACCTACTGCCTGCATTCACAGGTATCATTGCATCCGTACTAGATAACTGGTTAACATGCAGATATTCTTCATACATATTATCATCATATCAGTATTAGATAACTGTTTATTGTGTAGATATTCTTCATACATATAGCATCACATGAGTGTTAGATAACTGCATATCATGTAGATATTCTGCATACATATATCATCATATCAGTGTACCAGATAACTCCATATCATTCTGCATACATACGGCATCATATCAGTACTAGATAACTACATATCAAGCAGATATTCTGCATACATATTGCATCATATCATTACTAGATAACTGCATAACATGCGAATATATTTCATACCTATGTAATTACATTTGTGATTATTGGATCTACTGTCATACACAGATGTCAGCACACCCACAAGAAACCAGATTCACTTAACTCATTGTTTTGACCAAAAGTTACAGGGCTTTGTTTAATCATACTGAGTGTTTTATTTTAGAAAAAAAATCATGGCATTTTATGTGTATGCATGGCAACTAAACTTAATTGGTGTTAAAAACTTCTGGTTCATTAAAAGTCAACACCTTATCCCTCCATGCAGGTTAGTTAGCAAAGAGGAGTTACAACTGATTTGTGATGTAGCTAATTTGCACATGGTGCTGTAGTTAATGTATAAAGATAACAACTTATTGGGTTCCTTCTCAGAATGGATAATGCATTTTATATGATGCATGGCAATTGAACTTAATTGGTGTAAAAATTTCTGGTTTCATTAAAAGTCAACACCTTCTTATCCCTCCATACAGGTAAGTTCAAAGGGTGGAGTTACAGCTGATTGGTGATGTTGCTAATTTCCACAAGGTGCTGTGGTTAATGTATAAAGATAACAGCTTATTGTGAGGTCCATTTGGTCATTAGAGGAAGTGTACTTAATGGACACAGGTCATGAGGCTAATTACTCTTGGTAACAGAAACCAAGAAATAGACATCAACAAATAATGACTCAGATGTGTGTTTCTAAGAAACATGTGACAAATATTACTGTGGAAAAATAAGTTGTTAAATTTGTTGTCATTTTATAGATGTTAATAATGTACTGATAAATATCTGTTAAATACCACCATAGACAGATATATTTTTTACATTTGATGTCATTTTATAGAAATGTAACATTTTGTTACATTTGATTTTTTTTCTGAAACTATAACACTGTACTGATAAATGTCTGAGAGTTGCTGGAATTTCACCTTTATTGACCAGAGATCAAATTCTTTACTTAAGATTCATATTAACAAGAACTTGCATCATACCAATGGTTTACAGTGATGGTGCCATTATCTTCTATCATTGAGAGTGTCATTTAGTGATACAGTGTTAACTCATTTACCCTAAATGTTGCTAATCATGACCAGTACTTTATTGTGTAAATATTTTCTTTGTTGACTTAATAAAAGATGGTTGTTAATGGTACAGCCAACACATCTGTACTGTTTTAATTATAAAATGATAAACTCTAAGAAACATGTGTTCTGTCAATTTCCTCCTTATGATGTACATTTTGTCTTCCTATCTTGCAACCCTAACCCTAGCCAAACAATGACATAAGTCATAAGACAAATTAAAGTACCTATACATGTTATGCATAATATTGAGCCTTAAAGTTTCCTTGTACAGAGATCAAGTTCAATGAAAGTTTGATTAGATTAGATTTACTTTCTTTCACATGTGTTTATATAGCTTACCTGCACACAACTCATGTCTTTCCAATTTATTTATTACATATGGCCACAGTTTTTCCCATTTGTCTGCAAAAATCTGGATACTACCTACTATTTAATTTCCCTGTTTTTTGTCATTCTAAAATATTTAATTGCCATATTTTTAACTCATTATACTGAAACTGGCTTTGCAAATTAGCAGGATAAAGACTAGAGTGACAAGGACAAGCCAGTTTCATGATAGCATAAGGTGGAAAGTGAATAGGATAAGACGAGATGTGATTAGGACAAGACGGGAAGTAACTACAGGACAGAGAGAGAAAAAAGCCCGTTTGTGGAGCCATGGCTTTGATCAATGGTCTTGGAAGGTTGGTCATCAAACTCATCAACATATTTGGTATTTTGCTGACTCACCAAGTCAACCGGTGAAAGCATAACTAACCCTAACCGACTATGTAAACAATGCAACTGACCCTCCAAAAACCTTGGCAACTGACAACACAACTCCTTTGGAAAATCCCTATAGGAGTCAGATGTTGGCATCTGATTGTTCTTCTGATATATGATAGATTTATCCACCTTCACCCACTTTTTCGGCCTTTATATGGTGTGCATTCAGTATGGTCACTCAGCTGGAGTAGTATCAATCTTTTTTCTGCTATTCTATTCTATTCTTCTATTCTACAATTTTATAGTGCTTAATTTCTGCCCAGGTAGACTCTAAGACGCAACACCAGATTCCGTAAACATTAATCTACAGATATAGCCAGGTGGATACCATGGAGATGAAAGTAGTTTATGGACTAATGTGGGCAGGCCTTTTTGAAGAGATTAGGTTTAAGCTTATTTTTCTGAAATAGGTAAGAGTGGGGGCAGAACGAATATCGTAAGGTAAATCATTCCAAAATGTTGGAGCATTAAAAACATATCTGTTTTTATATATATACGTAGTGGCTGAATTGAAGATCCGTCAAGAACCTTTTATATGGATGATTGTATCTTGTGTCATATCCACCACAACATATAGACAAAAGTGAACTAAAATAGCTGGGATGACTACTGTGGAGAAACCTATGCGCCAAGGTGGCCATTTTGAAAATGCAAAGAAATTCGACTGACAAGAAATAATTATTTTTGATAATAGGAGATGCCCCTGTGAATTTATAAAAGTTTGTAAAATCCTAGCAAGTGTACTTTGAATACATTGCAGTTTGCAGGTGTTAAAACTGGACAAATGTCTCAATAGAAAATTGCAGTAGTCAAGACGACTAATCACCAAGGCATTAGCCTCCAGGACAGCAATTTTGCTTTCTTGAGACACACAGCTAAACACACAGTGTGTTTTAGAAACAACAGCTTGCTTCACTGATATGTTGCATCTGACAAAATTAGCCTGTCAAAACACAATGAATAAAAATTTTCACCGATAACATCGGAAATATGAAAAAATACAAAGAAATGCAGTTGATTTTTAACCTGAATAAGAAGTACATATTACACATATAGGCACCATGCTAGTGCATTGTTTAATCTAAACATTATATGTATTTATTAACATTTAAGTTAATGGAGTTATTGATATTTTTTGTTTTCTTGATGTTTATTGTACATAGAAGATATGCTCATGTTACGCCCATTCTGAAACAATTCCACTGGTTGCCCGTGAAGTATAGATGTATGTTCAAAACTGCAACTCTAGTATATAAGTTTCTACATAGTGGCTCCCCTTCCTACTTTCAACCTTACTTGTCTCACAGTAGTAGTTCCTATAGTACCAGGCGTAGTCACCCAGATTGTCAATATCTTACTGTTCCTCCTTTCCGCCCGTCAGTGTTTAAGTCTGTCAAACATTTTGATCACAGCTTTGCCTTTGATGCTCCTAGAATCTGGAATGAACTCCCTCATGATGTGCGCAGTGCAGCATCAGTTGCCTCCTTCAGAAAGAAGCTTAAGACTTATTTGTATGCAAAAGCCTATCCGCCATAGCCTCCCTTGTCACCCTGTGTCTCCTTGGTATGACCTTGCTATATCCCCAGATTAATGTTAATTGCCTTTGCTTTATGTTCTGTTGCGCCTTAGAGTCCATCTGAGATGGAGATTAAGCGCTATAAAAGTCCACATTAGATTAGATTATTAAATTTATCTATTCATAGACTAGGGAAATACTCTCTGCTCCAATAACCTTAGTGATTATATTCATAGATTTGGGGAAAACCATTTTAAACTGGTTTCTAGAGCTTCCTCACTTGATCTGGTGACACGTGTTACATTCAAGTTAGTTCTATAACTTTCTGGAAGTTTCCATAGTTGTATATAAGGACTGTACATCTGACCACATATGAACATAGTATTCGCTGGCTATAAGGAAGGTTACTTGTGTCTTAGAACTAATATCAAGTGGATATAAACAACTTGTATTGTGAACTTTACTGGAGTGAACTGGATACAGTGTCTGGATCTACCAGAGAGTAGATTTGCTTTACTTTGGATATCTTTTGCAATCTGCATGCAGTGTGCGGTTCCACCAGAGAGTGGATTTACTGCATTTAGGACATTGTCCATATCTTGGAGCAGATATGTATAGTTGTGCAAATTCTCTGAATATCTGTATATAGACATTTTGCATGATTGGAAGTTGAAGGGATCACATGATCAGAACAGTTTGTGTTATTGGATATTGAACGGATCACAGAATATAGATATCTGTGTGTTAGTGGATGGGAAAAGTGACCTTAACCCACATCAAATGCGACCTCAAGTTAGTCAAGGTAATTTGAGGTCATATTTACTTAGATCAGTTGACTCAAAGGTCAGCCTTTGAGGTCGTGGTACAAACCCCAGACCCTATCTGAGAAGTTTACAATTGCTTAGTGCTTATCACTGGTCTGCAGTACAGAAACTTAAGCAACTGTATGTAAAGTTTGTTTTCTCAGGCCATAGACCATCTGTTGTGATATGACCTGTACAGTGTTGAAAGTGACATTAAAACCAAAATAAATAAGTAAATATCTAAGGTTATCCTTACATTGTGTCACATAAGATGTACATTTTTTTAAGATGTACATTTTTTCAGAAACATTCACACACCTGAGTCATTATCTGTTGACAGCTATTTCTTTCTGTTATCAAGAGTAATTAGCCTCATCACTGGAGTGGCCATTACATGTACCTTGTGGAAATTAGCCACATCACCAATCAGCTGTAACTCCACTCTGTGCACTTACCTGCATGGAGTCACAGGAAGGTGTCAACTTTTAATGAACTGGAATCATAGACCACAAACAAGTTCAGGTATGAAAGATACTCAGACTATTGAAATATTTGCTTTTGGAGTATAAGTAACATATGATTAAACAAATAAAGAAAACTTCTCTAATTGTTGGTAAAAATTGAATGTATTTAATAAAGAACTGTGAACACACTAAGTTATGTCAATCTGGCGTGTTGTTCAATGTGAATATACCTGTGTGTTTACTCAGTAGGTTACCTAGCACCGACCTTGCTTTGGAGGAACATTACTGTGTCAAGGTACAACAGAAAAGTCTGCTGAACCACCATCAGGAATGCCATAGTTAAAGTAAGGATCACTTACAATACCTGAGGTCAGAATAGTCACTGAGTGAATCATCTTTCTTAAGCCTAAGTCAAACTCATGACTTCAAGCGAGACTCCAGTCTTAAAATACCAGACACTGGCGGGTCAGTAACAACAGGTAAGACAAAGGAGTATTAAGTGGAAAATCTTTGTCCAATGAGGGGGTTGTAAGTATTTGTCTAAAAAAGTTACGAAAGTGAGAAAGTGAGATGTCATCCTGATAGCAATTTGAATATAATACGACTCTCTTCGGTAATGGTCTTTTGATCAATTTGAAATACTGGTTGGGGAATCTTAAGATAGCGAAGATAGCATTTCACAGAGGTTGTGATAACATGTTTGAATTTACCTATTGCTATGACAGTGGTTGTTTAACTGAATAAAGTAAAAGTACAAAAAGTGACTGTTGCTGGACAAATATCTGTAAAGGATTGAACTTTATACAATTTTAAATGAGAGAATATATGCACGTCCTTCATGAGATGTTTGAACAATTTGAATTTCTGACCCTATTATTAGTTCGATGGGTATATTAGTAATTTCTTAGTCAATCAACAAGTGGTCATAAGTTTTATTTGAACCAGGTACAAGAGAATTGAGAGCCAGTCAACCCTTGTGTTTGGATGAACCACCGCCCCTTCATGTCAATTTAGTTATTGCTTACCTCTCAACCCAGAAGGCGTATTTAAATGAGGCATGGGTCTCCATATTGGTCAGATCTCTCAGTATGACTGCCAAATTAAAGCCAAACCATGTTTTTTTTACCTATGCGTCTCCCTCTCTATCTGGGGTTCCTGCCTCCTACTAATTCCTCAGAGTTTTGGAGGATTCCGACAAAAGACTGGTATGACCATATATACCACCTCTCTAAGCTCTAGCATAAGTACTTGACAGTGGTCATCCCCCATCCCTGAGCCATAGACTCATCCAAAACCTGGATCTGTCTGAGAAATTCTGAGATAGCTAGCATTATCTGTTCAATATGTGCAAGTATCAGTCTAGAGCCCCAAACAAGTTGTTGACTTCTTGAAATGTTGTTTAAATAATAGGCCGAAACAGCCCAAGCCCCTTTCTAAACACATGTATTTGGACCAACTGATGTTTTCATGTTACCTTCAGCATTACTCAAGATCCAGGTGGCCCTGCCTGGCCCACTCTCACAAGTCATCTGCTTGTTATCCTGCAACTTGTCAGGCAGTTGGCACTGATGTTTTATTCACCTGAGAATTGTTGACTAGAGTTATATTTTCATTGTATAATTTCTCTTGACACTCTAGACAAACCCCCTGATTTTGAGATAGTGTTCTTTCCATGCCATTTTAACAGCAACCACCTTCAGAGTGATCAGTAGCAAAGCCTCAGAAACTTGTGGCATTGTCTACATTCAGAGGTGTCAAAAACCCTGAAAATCTTAGAGGCGGAAAGTTTTGAACATTTTGAAAACTTCTGCAGTTCTTGACAGGTGAAGCAGGGAAAGTTGGAGTTCTCAAGTTGTTCACAGACAGTAGTGTGCCAGTAATTACAGGAATGACACATTTAATCAAATGTCTATACATGTAGATAATACTGTACTGTGACTGGAGTACAACACGTGTTTATACCCGACAAACCAAACAGAAAAGTCCGGTGGTCATTTGTCTGAATGACGGAGAAAGTTTGGCTTCTTTTAAGGTACAAATTGTTGGCAAAAGTGATATTTTGATATTAGAAACAGATTGTTCAGTTATTGTGCCAATACACATTAACAGCCCTGAACAACTGCAAAACTAAAACCCACTTTCCAGTGACTCTGAATATGGACTTTTGTTCGCATTTTATTGATTTGGCCACACGTTAAAAAGAGAAAATGTGTGAACAACATATTGTTTTTTAGTTTTAAAAAGTTTATTTTCAACCAAATAAAACAAAAGTCTGATATAGCTGACAATCTATATAGTTTTGTTGCTGTTGTCATGAAATGCCACCAATATTCATTATTTACTACAATTACCAAACAATAAGTGGAATAGTATTTATGGTTAAACACATGACACACTGAACAAATATCTTTATATGATAGTCCTGACTTAAACTGGGATATATGTACTGGCAATAATGATTTAGGAGTTAGCTGAGTAAAATCTAAGGTTTACTACGGTTTTCAATTACATTTTAAATCAATTCCATGAACTCCAGTCATTTGTTTAGGAATATTTTTTACATATCTTATATTTACTCACTTTAAAAATAAGCAATGTTTTTTTCCTATCTCACACATACAGATAACATCTTGCTTACACCTTCTGTTTACACTTGTTACATGACTTGTAAACATTCTGCTGACACTTTGTGGCCCAAACATCCACTCTCCCCCGCCATGTTGTTCACACCACTATATTACAATTCACAACATGGTTTAGTGAAACACATTCCCTTCAGAGGCATCCAGTGACTTCCATACATCAGGTACTTCTCAGTACATCTGTCTGACTTAACAATGTTTTAATTCAGTTTTCAAAGCATCCAGTTGATAAAATTATCTTAGCTGGTGGGGTATTATTTTATAGAGATACAAGTATCTGCAATAGTGCCTTGACACAACTCCTGACAAACAGATCCATTATTGAAATACCTGGCTGAATAGATCTGTATCATTATGTGTTTCAAATGTTCAGTTGTTATGTCGAATCTTACCTTCTATCAGGATAATTTGTGTCACTCTGTCATGACTACTGTGACGTCATAATAGTCTAACAGCACTGAAGTACAATAACAGTGAGATAATGTGACACTTGTTGACCAAGAAACCTGTAAGAAACCCACATTCTAACTTCCAAAATGGATACACTTGTAGCATATTTTCTATGTTTAGTGATGACTTTCCTTGTTCATATTCTATTTTTGAACAGGAGTTTCCTGCGAGAGGTCTGGAACGGAGGATTGTGACAGTAGTTTTCATAAATTTCACACACTCTCACTTGGTCCATGATCTGTATCTTACAATTGGACAAATATCGGGTTTTATTGTTCCTGTTAATTGATTGGGTTGGTTGTAATTTCTTGAGCAGTAACTCTGCAATCAGCCCATTGTTACTGTATATTTTGTCTTATCCTGTCTTCAGTTATTTACCATTCTGGCCTATGAACACGTAAGTGTTGTTGACTGTAATGTTTGTGAGTTTAGTGTCTGATGGATTGTGTCTACATTCAGATAACACTTCTGTCTTAATAGAACTGTAAATCTCTTTCATTAGACAAATTCTTATCAGTTTATCAGGACTTATCTAACCTACCATACGTATTTATCTACTTCTTATCTATATCCACAATTGAGACCAAAGTACATTTAGAATGGTAACAAATTACTTGTTTATAACAGAAACTAAGTAACATACTTTTCTGATTGAAATTCTATTTTGCAAAAGCAGTACTGTACAAAAATGATGCTTGTGGATTCAGTTTTTTGGCTTATTACAAGCTTTGTATTCACTTGCTTGGAGCTGAAAACGTGTTTTACAACAATTGTTTATAACCCTCTCAAGTCACCACCTCGCTGGAAAGGGGAAGATTTTATTTCCAGGAAGAAATTATATTTTTTTTATTTTAGTACATCTATATTAGAGTCAACCGGCCCACCTGGCTTCAAACGGAATTAACAAAAATCACTATGACAGTGACCTCTTGTATAAACCCTTATATTTGCACCAGTTTACATATGTATGTTGATCATGTGACACTGGTCGTGCACTAGTTAAGATGTCATTTGACAGAGTGAGTAATTCTCTCCTGTAACTACTAGTGCTTACTGCTGTGAAGTGTTCTGTGTTTATGTAGGAGATACAACACAAGTATTCTACATTCCTCAACTTGTCAGTATTATCTAGCATTATAGTTGTCAGAAGATCAGATAAGATACATAAACTTGCACAAGAAAATATTATCTGGTTATGTACTGTTCACACTTCTCCTGATCAAAGAATTATTTGTGTATGTGCAGTTGACCATAGATGTGGGACTGTGGCTGGACATGTCAGAATGTGTTGATTTTGCCCATACAGTTTTGAATGTAAACTTTTTAAAACAGAAGATATCTTGTCTCCTCAATATTATGTATTAATTTCTGAAATCTAAATTGTGACAAGTTGTATTTCTGTAAATCCTCTGAGAATGACACTCTTTTTGTCTTTGAATGTAAACTGTCCGAAACTACAAGATAGACTTTCTTTTCGGCATTGATTGTTAATTTTCAAAAATTTTGGGCTGTGATATAAAATTACAGATGTTAATGGTTAGAAAATTGATAAATAAAGTTTTAAAAAATCTGTTCATTTTTCGTCAAATGCAATCATTATTCAGCCAGTGTAATTATCGTAGCAATAGCACAGCTAACAGTAATCTGTTACATTATCTACATGTCTGCATAATTAAATATTCAGTACATTGGTTCACAGCTTTACAATGAAAGTTATATTTCACAGTGTCAGTGACTTTCTATAAATCTATCGACACTCTGTCAGAAGCCAGGCTTGGCTGGCTGGGTGTGTAATGTCTTATTAACATAAAATTTGTTTATTTTATTATTGTCCTAGTGCGAGGTGAGGGTATGATATCCAACCTATCTATCAATTGTTTCACAATTGTTTCACTGTGACCAAATAGCTCACTTTGAAAAAAAGTTTGAATTCTGTTTACATTGAATCTGTTATCAGGGGAGTGTGAATCCGGTAACAGACAGACACTTTTATCCAGCTTATCAGAATTGTTTCACAAAACATGGCGGAATGTAGATAACGTGTGGATTATTTGTTGCAATAATATCAACAACCCCCTGGCAAGTCAATGTGATGATACTGTCTGTGTTGATTTATTTAGTGACTCATATTATTGCTTTCTTTCTGATCAGAATGCTTGGAATAGCCCAGAATGATCTGTTTGCTGTCGTAATTAAACACCCTCCCAATCTCCAACCAATCAGGATAATTGATTCAAAAACTATGATTTCAAGCTGCCTTTTGATTGGCCATGTATAAATTACAATTAGTAAGATTAGCGTTATTACTGGTATCATATTTAACATATTTAAAAAAAGGAATAATTGCACAATGTAGTAAAATATGGCAAAAGGTCTGAATCATTGTCACATAAAACAAGTTAAAGCAAAACTACAGCCATGTTTTCTGTCTTGTTTATGTAATCAGGTAAAACCGGAAGTGCCATAGTCCTCTTATATCGCCCACTTCCTGTCTGACAAAAATGCAGAAGTCTCAGGAAAGTTACAAATTTATTGAATTATACAGATTAATGGACAGATATTTTCTTAGTATTTGAGTTATGAGTTACCTAGTTAGTCTATGGCTCACTGCTGTCCTGGATGGCATACTGGTGTCACGACTCTCAGAACACAGGTTTTAACTTCTGTCTTTCCATTTCATTAGGAAAGTCAGTAGTTGTTTACTTGAGTTCCCTCTCACTAGTTTAACAGAGGGGACACACCAGTATGCATTGATTTCCTCCATCTCTAAAACTAGCCACTCTGGTATATGACCTGTACAATACACTGAAAGTGATTCATAACAACAAAGTATTGGTAATAATAATATGCAAACAATAAATCCTGAGGGTAAAGGGAATAGCATACGTCCATGGACAGAAAAGAATCTAATAATAATACACAGACTTTTAAAGAGATAGCAAAGTCAGTTAGTTTGAACAAAAAAATCAGTTTTTATAAAATGGCCTTCAGTTCCTCAATATGTTTAAAAGAGCACCAACCAGTCCACAATGAAGTGGCTGTCTCTGCTGCAAACGCCTTTGTTAGTAGTTGTTTGGACTATTGTAACTCTCTGTTCAGGGGTTTGTCATGTTTCCACCTACATAAGCTTCAGTTCATTCAGAATACTCTTGCATGTATTGACACAAGTCATAGAAAGTGTGTTTATGTTACACCCATCTTTAAGTGACTCCACTGGGTGCCAGTTGATTGCCGCTGCATGTTCAAAAGCTGCCTCTTACAGTCTGTCAACTTATGGAGATTATATAAGCACTATAAAGTCTACATTACATGAGATTACTTGAATAAGGTTTGTTTGTGTGTTGGGGGGGGGGGGGGGGGGGGGGGGGGGGGGGCTACCCCTGGGCTATGTGGGTTATAACCAGGGTAAATAAATGTCACAATTTTCAAATTTATGTATCCCCCCTGGATTAAAATCTGGTGATGTTTACTGATTCAATGCTTTTTCCAGAAAGACTTTTCTTTCATAAGAAGTCATTTATGGGGAAAAAGACACCTCTGAGTGAGAAATTGCAGTAATTTGTTCAGTTGTGAACAGGCGAAATCGCACAAAACTCACTTATTGGTGGGTTCTTGGCATTTAAAGTGTCCATTTACAAAATCATTAAAAAACAAACTACTTAAATCTATTGCCAGGAAGAAATGAAAGATGTAACTGTGTAAACGTCTTCAAGTTTTCAAAAACTCGCAACAAAATAAACCAAAAAGCAAAACCCGCCTTTAATAAATCTCTGAAATTGCAAAATTAAGAAAAGAACTTGTTCATGTAAAAACTGTACAATAAAATTTAATTAAATTGCAGAAAATAAGCATACATCATTTTTATATTGAATTGTGAAGCTTACAAATTTATTAAATATTTAAAACTTGATAAGAGGTCTAAATAAACTAATAAATTCAGTTTTAAAAAAACAATAAACTAGGTTTAAATCTCTTGTCTTCTTCAAGTCAGTTTATCGATTTCAAGAAGTATCATCTGATCCTAATACCGTAATCGACTAAAATGAAATAAGTTAAATTGGAAAAGTCATGCATTTATGTTAACAGTACACTGTTTTATGAAGACACTTTTGCACCTGTGTACTGTGTTTGTGCATTTGTAGGTTTTTGTATATTCTTTGTTGCACAATTTGTGCGTTCTGAGGCCCTCGTTTTTGCAATTTGTGGAGCAATTTCTGTATCCTGCAGCCCATTTTGTATCAGTAGCCCTAATTTCTGTGTTTTAAGCCTGTATATTTTATTCCATTTGGTTCATTAGTACCCCATTTTGTATATAGTTAGCCATTTTGTGTATTAATAACAGCTATTTTTATTTTCTAGCCTAATATGTGTATTTGTAGCCCATTTTGAGCATATTGTAGTATATTTTGTGTATTTGCCAATTTTATATATTTTAAGCCATTTTGTAAATTAAATTTGTGCTTTCATTTCGTATGTTATTTTGTGTAGCAGTAGGCCATTTGTGTATTTTATAACATTTTGGCAGTTGTCGTAAAGAACCTTGGTGTCTAGTTTGATGTTAATTTTTCCTTTGCTGATCATATCCACTATATTTGTAAGATATGCTTCATTCAGATACATGATCTCAGGCGGGTAAGACAGTATCTGATGAGGCTGCTATCCTGGTGGCAAATGTCTTGGTGAGTAGTCGCCTTGACTACTGCAACTCTCTCTTCAGGCGTTTGTCCAGTCTCAACATGCGCAAACTGCAGTGTATTTAAAATACACTGCTAGGATTGTCACAAACTGTAACAAATACACACAGGCATTTCCTATTCTGAAATGACTCCATTGGCTGCCAGTTAAATTTTGCTGTATCTTCAAAACTGCCACTCTAGTTTACAACTTTCTTCGCAGTGATCATCCCAGTTATTTTGGTTCTCTTTTGTCTACTCAATGTGGAATATATAGTACAAGATACAACCGTCCAGATAAAGGGTTCTTTGAGGTTCCGTAATTCTATCCATCTGACCAAAAATCCAAAAATCACTTTGGCTACAGTTTTGCTTTTGATGCTCCCAAGGTTTGAAATGATTTACCTAATGAGGTTAGTTCTGCCCAACTCTCTCCTGTTTCAGAAAAAGGTTAAAGTCGTATCTCTTCAAAAAGGCATTCCCAACTTAGCATACACTCTATCTAGCATCTCAGTGGTACTTTGGTGTTGCACCTTAGAGTCTGCAGAGATTAAGCTCCATGAAAGTACAGAATAGAATAGCATATTTTGTGTGTTAGTAGGTCATTCGTGTACTTTGTAGCTTATGGTGTATCTGTTACCCTTTATCCTGTAGCACTGGGGCGGGATTCACAAAAGGTCTTAAGTCTAAGATTTGTCTTAAGTCTACGATAAAAGTCTTAAATGTTAAAAACTTTTATGTCATAAATTTAAGACAAAATTTATTCTTAGACAATATGGGATTCATAAAAGGTATAAAGCAAAATTTTGTCTTAAGTTTTGTTTTAACTTTAAGATCACTGCAGGGCAGACTTAAGTCATTTTTGAAACATTCCATTGCATGTATTTACATTTTATCCTTTGTTATGCCAACAAAACTAGACTCTGGTTATCTATACTTCTTATAAAAGTAATAATTGTGGATTGTAATAGAAATTTACATCATTCAGTTTCCTATAAATTTTCACATTTATCTCCTTGTGGCAAAATATTGTCATAAAAATGACTGATTCACAATAAAACACAAATATTACTATTTTTACATAATTTTACAAAAAAGTAACAAATCTGTTTTATAATTTTGAAGAGCATGTTTGGTGTATTTAATGGTGAAAAATATTTTTGTTTTGCTAAAATTTGTTAATTTGGATACAAAATAGTTAAGACTTTTTGCATAAATTTTGTCTCAGTTAAGATTTTGCTTAGCAATTTTTATGAATCCCAACTTAAAATAAAATCCCATCTAAGACAAAAGTCTTAAACTTAAGACTGGTCTTAGCTAAAATTTTGTCTAAGATTTAAGACCTTTTGTGAATCCCGGCCCTGTACATTTATTTAATGTTCTGAATTACTTGTCAGAATTACAATAAAATCTCACTCTCCAGCTTTCCATGAAAACCTTGTAGCTTTGAAAGCCATATTGCGTGCAGACTGGAAACAAGGCACCATTGTAGGATTCCAGCAACAGACGGAAGTGTTATAAAAAGTGCATGTATTGTGTCATGTGACCAACTCTATTTCATTCATAACTGAACAAAATGAATTACAGCTTGCCCACAAACAACTGACAGTGCTGTTATGTAACTATGATGCTTTTTACACTGTTTTAGTGGGATGTCATGTTCTTCCTGTGTGTTATTCAGGCCAAACAATAGCTGCATGGCTCAGTTTGCATGATAGGAATCATTTCTCATTAATACCACACTAGATCAGTTCCCTGTACTGTTTTATGGCAATTAAAAGACTTTCTTTGTCATTATTAATCTGTTTAATTGTAAGTGTCGTTTGGTTGTTATTGTTATGAAATTTATGTTTTTTAGTTATTTTGATTTCTGCATTAAAACCTACAACAGAGTGTCAAGAGTGATTTGAAATGAAGAAAAATACATAAGCTGTCCTCACAGCTTATCTAAAGATAAGGGTGCCAATGTGTTTGACAATAACTGGGGGAAATACATGATGGATCTCTGGCATTTGAAATTAAAAAGTGGTTTCCCTGATTTTGAAATGAAAACAATGCAGTATTTTGAACACGTTTCGCTAATGTAGTAAATTTCACTATAGTCGTACATGAGTAATAATTTGCAACAGGAAATGTACTGGTGAGGTATTTGAAGTCAATAAACTCATTTTTATACAATATAAATAAACCTAACAGATATATCACCGCATGTATAAGATTCACAATAATGACATTTTCAAGAACCAGTTCCTACATATTCTTTGTTGATTTGATTTTTCTATCAAAAAGAACCAATACTTGAAAGTATTTGTCTTTGAGTGAGAATAATTGTAGCTATTTAAGAGATCAGAAATGAACTTTCATATTCATTAGTACTTTTCACTGTAACTGTAATCATTACCCCAAGTGATCCTACGAGGAAGACCAGTCACTTGCCAGTGATTTCAGTGAGCTCAGTGATCATGATTTTCCCCCAACCATTGGTCCTTATGAGACATGTTTGCTGTTCGAATCAGTCTGTATGACATTTTTACAGTAAATTTAACACAGTTCAAACAATACCAGTTAACACATAGATACAGTCAGTTAAAATATAACACTAGTCTATTCAACCAGACTTTAATGATAGCTAAAGATGATCGAAAGGCTGACAAAGCCCAAACTGAAGGTAAATTAAACTTGGAATACAAAGATGACATGTTTTATGTGATATCAGTTGTGGTACACAAGTTGGGGTGTTCAACTGTTTGATCCTTACGTCTGTGGTCAAATGTTCGAATCCATGGCAACATGTGCTTGTTGAGACACACTTCACAATGTCACAACCCATGACACCTGAAGTGCGATGGTGTCATATAACATATCTGTGTCAGAATTGACAATTACACAGGAGTTATAAAAAGCTTCTTTGTTGAGATGGACACCCCTCTACTCTCTGTCACAGAGCCAAAACACAAAGCAAAGTGTCACCAAATGCTACCCTGACTTAAAAATTGCTGGTTAAAGACCCGGGAGCTAGACAAACAAAAGTAAACATTGCAGACATATGTAGACAAAAACAACACAGTCTTAACTCTTTTGAAACTGTTCTAAGTGGACCAACTCCTGGGGGTAGACGAGTGGGTTAACTTTAAAAGCATACAGAAGATAAAAGCTGAAGGGAGTAATGGATACTTCATTTACTTCAGCAACAAACAAGTTTTTGTTATGAACCATCAGAGCTAAATGAGACCATGTGATCTTTCATAGCATCAAAAACAAAAATATTCCTACAATTACAAAATATGCCGTCAAAGTCTTGTAGGACTTAATTTGGCAATAATCTCATTGGTTAACCAGGGTTTTGTGTGTCTTTCTGATCTCAGCATGAAAATGACTGATGCATGCTGCCTAAACTAAAAGTATAACTTTTTACCCAGGGTCCTTTAGGACAGGGCCTGAGTGATTTATTCTACTTTACTCAGAATACTCAGGGACAGGGGGTGAGTGATGTGTGTTGTCAGGAAGTATACAGTGTTACTCAGGGTACTCAGGGACAGAGACTGAGTGGTGTCTGTTGTCAGGAAGTATACTGTGTTACTCTGGGTACTTAGGGACAGGGATTGAGTGGTGTTTGTTGTCTGGAAGTATACTGTGTTACTCAGGGTACTCAGGGACAGGGGCTGAGTGGTGTTTGTTGTCTGGAAGTATACTGTGTTACTCAGGGTACTTGGGGACAAGGCCTTAGTGATGTGTGTTGTCAGAAAGTATACTGTGTTACTCAGGGTACTCAAGGACAGGGCCTTAGTGATGTGTGTTGTCAGAAAGTATACTGTGTTACTCAGGGTACTCAGGGACAGGGCCTTAGTGATGTGTGTTGTCTGGAAGTATACTGTGTTTCTCAGGGTACTCAGGGACAGAGGCTGAGTGGTGTTTGTTGTCTAGAAGTATACTGTGTTACTCAGGGTACTCAGGGACAGGGATTGAGTGGTGTTTGTTGTCTGGAAGTATACTGTGTTACTCTGGGTACTCAAGGACAAGGCCTTAGTGATGTGTGTTGTCAGAAAGTATACTGTGTTACTCAGGGTACTCAGGGACAGGGCCTTAGTGATGTGTGTTGTCTGGAAGTATACTGTGTTACTCACGGTACTCAAGGACAGGGGCTGAGTGGGGTGTGTAGTCTGGAAGTATACTGTGTTACTCAGGGACAGGGGCTGAGTGGTGTGTTTTTGTCAGAAAGTATACTGTGTTGCTCAGGGTACTCAGGGACAGGGGCTGAGTGGTGTGCGTTGTCAGAAAGTAAACTGTGTTACTCAGGGTACTCAGGGACAGGGACTGAGTGGTGTGTGTTGTCTGGAAGTATACTGTGTTACTCAGGGTACTCAAGGACAAGGCCTTAGTGATGTGTGTTGTCAGAAAGTATACTGTGTTACTCAGGGTACTCAGGGACAGGGCCTTAGTGATGTGTGTTGTCTGGAAGTATACTGTGTTACTCACGGTACTCAAGGACAGGGGCTGAGTGGGGTGTGTAGTCTGGAAGTATACTGTGTTACTCAGGGACAGGGGCTGAATGGTGTGTTTTTGTCAGAAAGTATACTGTGTTACTCAGGGTACTCAGGGACAGGGGCTGAGTGGTGTGCGTTGTCAGAAAGTATACTGTGTTACTCAGGGACAGGGACTGAGTGGTGTGTGTTGTCAGAAAGTATACTGTATTACTCAGACTACTCAGGGACAGGGGCTGAGTGGTGTGTGTTGTCAGAAAGTATACTGTATTACTCAGACCACTCAGGGACAGGGGCTGAGTGGTGTGTTTTTGTCAGAAAGTATACTGTGTTACTCAGGGTACTCAGGGACAGGGGCTGAGTGGTGTGTTGTCAGAAAGTATACTGTGTTACTCAGACTACTCAGGGACAGGGGCTGAGTGGTGTGTGTTGTCAGAAAGTATACTGTATTACTCAGACTACTCAGGGACAGGGGCTGAGTGGTGTGTTTTTGTCAGAAAGTATACTGTGTTACTCAGACTACTCAGGGACAGGGGCTGAGTGGTGTGTGTTGTCAGAAAGTATACTGTGTTACTCAGGGTACTCAGGGACAGGGGCTGAGTGGTGTGTGTTGTCAGAAAGTATACTGTGTTACTCAGACTACTCAGGGACAGGAGCTGAGTGGTGTGTGTTGTCAGAAAGTATACTGTATTACTCAGACCACTCAGGGACAGGGGCTGAGTGGTGTGTTTTTGTCAGAAAGTATACTGTGTTACTCAGACTACTCAGGGACAGGGGCTGAGTGGTGTGTGTTGTCAGAAAGTATACTGTGTTACTCAGGGTACTCAGGGACAGGGGCTGAGTGGTGTGTGTTGTCAGAAAGTATACTGTGTTACTCAGACTACTCAGGGACAGGGGCTGAGTGGTGTGTGTTGTCAGAAAGTATACTGTATTACTCAGACCACTCAGGGACAGGGGCTGAGTGGTGTGTTTTTGTCAGAAAGTATACTGTGTTACTCAGACTACTCAGGGACAGGGGCTGAGTGGTGTGTGTTGTCAGAAAGTATACTGTATTACTCAGACTACTCAGGGACAGGGGCTGAGTGGTGTGTGTTGTCAGAAAGTATACTGTGTTACTCAGGGTACTCAGGGACTGAGTGATGTGTGTTGTCAGAAAGTATACTGCGTTACTCAGGATACTCAGGGGCTGAGTGGTGTGTGTTGTGTAGAAGTTAAGTGTGCTACTGGGAGTATTCAGGTACAGGCCTGGGTGATTGGATTCAGAGGATTTTGTGGGTAAATATATTTACTTCATCCAATGATAACAGCCAAATGTACAGCGTTAGGTCACATTGTGTTCATAATATTCATCTAGTTAACTCAAATTAGTGATAAGAGTAATATTAGTAATGCCAACATTTGATAGATCAGACATCTATGTAACAGATGTTTTTTATTCAGAAGTAAGCTTTATTAGTGTGTAGGGTTAAACTGCAATATAGCCCTTGGTATGTTATATCACACAATCTAAAATATGTGTATTGGATTATCAGCTCAATTTTGTCAGCATATTAGAATATATCACTGAAAACCAGCCACGTTTAATATTTGGGCCTCAGCAGTTTTATAATCCTGGATGGCTTTCCAAACAGATCCCAAAACAAGAAGGTCAAACATGTTCTATCTGGTGAGATACCCTCACAGACGAAAAAAGACAGGATTTACAAGTAAGTCTACATCTTAATACAAATGTCCCAAGCATCCCAGGCCATGTGCTGAGTCTCTAACAGTGGTTATAAGGCATATAAAGCACACTGGTTGTGTGCCAGGACCCTACCACAGCAGTAATTACACACAGAAGTCACGTGGGATATGGGTAGTCATCACACTTCAAGGACACAAACCACAAAAATGTAAGCTGTTTATAAAAGTCTTAATGACCATAGTGACTGGACGGGATGCTTTGTGCTCTAGGTCTCGAGTTTGCCGTTTTAAGCAAGGTATCAGGAAACCGGTGCATTAAGAGACTTTCACACAACTCCAGATAAAGGGTAGATCTCCTTAAACTCTGGTTAACTACACTTGACCAAACATGGTTTGAACGTGAATGGAAGGGGCTGGAAGTGTCCAGAGGTGATGTTAACTCATGACGTCACAATAGAGATAATCCTATTTGTAAAACTATAAAAAATTGTCTTACTGTGCAGATAAAATAAAGGTATTATAACAGTAAGGTAAATAATAGAAAAATAATAAAGTGCGAGATACTCACTTAAAATGCCTGATTATTTTTGCTTAATGGGGTAATCTAACTAATAGCTAGCTTATTTTAATATCATATGATTTTGTTTTGAAAAGGTGATGTTTTATTCAAGGAGTAAATATAACAGACAAAACTAACTCAGCACTAAGTCACATGATCAATTTAAGAATTCGAACATTTGTATTTTGCATAGCAAATTTGCATCTAGTAATGACGTCATTATTACAATTTGGACCATGTGACCTTCATACAAATCTAATGGCAGAACCCACACAAATATTGTCAGATACATTGGTTTAGTCACACAAAACATTGTGATAAAATACAGTACAGAAATTAACAGGTCACGTGTTATATGTCAACATCTTCTATATGTGAATGTACATGTCTTCACACAGGTTCACCACAGACAACTCATCTCATATTTTTGTGACATTATTTTGGGTCACTTTTCATCTTTGTTAATGTATTTTTTGTTTTTATACAGTCATGGTTGTGTTATAAACATTTGTGTCCAACATTTGAGGTCAAGTGTTCAAATCTCAAGCCATGGTTTAGTTGTGAGAATTGTTGGTAAAAAATACCGGTAAAAAGTGTGTGTGTTGCATGGATACTTAGTGTAATATGGCCGGTTGACAAATAAAGATTGACAAATACAGCGCCAAGTATAACTGAGGTTTTAATCAAACATGTATGTAATGCGCACTTTTGTAGCACCAAATCGTTATCAAATGACAGAATCTACAGCCAGAATGACAGGATGAAAAAAAATCAGAATCCAGACACGTGGCTGGCAGACCCCTGAGACCATATGGAGACCAGTGGGCTATTGAGAGTAGGCTTGGAGAATCAAATGCAAAGCTATGGCTAATACTTTTGTTTGTGGCCAAAGACAAATGCATTGACCCAGGGTAAGTTATAGAGGGGTTTACCAACAGGGGCCGGTTTCACGAAGTATCCTTTGGAAAGGACCTTCTTTAGTAAAGGAAGGTAAGTTTATTCCTTTGGGGAGGCCACCTTAAAATTCAGTTTCACAAAGTCTCCTTTAACTCTCCTTACTAAAGGTATTCCTTGTGAATTAAAGAGGGACCAAATGTTCTTTAAAGTTATTAGACATATATTGAAGGACACGTCCTTAAATTTAAGGTAGTCCCTTGAAGCTTCCTTGAAATTTAAGGGAGTTTTCAAGGTCTCCGTTAAGGAAGCCGAGGCTTTGTGAAACTAAGATTTTTTAAAGGAGGGAGAAATTCAAGGAAATCCTTGAATTTAAGGTGACCTTTATCTTAAGGTGGCTGCATGAAACTAGCCCCTGCCCTCGCAAATTGCTGACTATATTTAATTTATTTCTTTGCTCACTTTAACTCTCACCACCTTCATCCCACATAGCAGTGTTCAGTTCCAAAAGTATAGGAGTGTTTCCAGTGATAACCAACTGTTACTTAGTACCCTGTAGTGAGGTATATGCCTCTTTATGTGATTGCCAAGTTACAACAGCAACCAATATATATGTTGTAGAACCTTATCATTACTGATATTATTATTTTTTATTTTAAGGTATAGATTGCAACACATAATCATTCCTATAATTATAACACATTTTGTACAGATATATATCTATCTGTCGTTGGTTGGGAAACCTGTACAGCGCTGATTTGAACATTAAAAATGATAATTATTGTAAATAACAGTAAATCATCTTTATTACAAAATATTGAGTGGAACAAAAGAGTATTTTAGATACTCTGCTAGCACTGCATTGACTTGCAATTCAGCCGTAGACGTGATAAACTCATTCTAACTGAGACAATATTGAATAACACGTATCCACATATAACCTGACCGTTATCACAGATAAGTCAAATGACATTACTGGAAGAATGAAACACTATCGGATATCCATCACGCAGTCAGGCTTATTGTGAAGGCATTAAGTCAGAAAACTGTGTCATTCCATAAAACCCCAGTCACACTTCTCCAGACTGTCAGACCAATAACTTTCAAGTCTGTCAGACCAATACCTTTCCAGTTAGAAATGTAACACAAACATATAAGTACATCACTAAAAGTCTTGGTGGATTCCATCATTTTGATGCCATTCAATCAATACTTCACAGTGATTAAAAGACTGCGGTGTAATGCCAAATGGGAAAGGGTTTAGTATGATAACTAAGACAATCAGTTTTGTTACCTAGTCTAACAGAATGATTTATTCTCTCTACAAAGTATTTAAGACTCAGGGACACTTGTGTTTTACTTAATATTTGGAATTAAATTATATACACAATCTTACACCGTTTTCACAATCAAGCAATTAGGAACCATTATAGACTATTTATTATTTCTTGAGACATTCAAGCAATTATAAAAAGTTTTTACTTACTACAAGAAGTTCTATTTCTGCTCACAGATCATGTACACCGGAAGTACTAGTCCAAGCCTGTGTATAATGAAATCCAAATGCCAGAAACATGTGGATTTCATTTGTGGACATGTGTTGGTCTCCTCTTCATACATTTCATCATGTGACAAGTCCGTGAGAACAATCTGAACTGCCTGAGGTTGTGATGTGACAAGTTAAATCAGTAAGAATATTAACAAGTATAAAACTTCCAAAGTATGTCATTACTCACCCGGGGAAGTGTGACAGCACCATCAACTCTTTTCACAGATCAGGCCAGTAAATCTCTGCAGACCGATCTTTATGGCTTTGGACATAATGAATTCTGTGACAACGCCATATTTCACAGCTTGCTGAACTATTACACCATTTCTTGTTTTTATTCCTTTGTGAGCAAAAGTCTGAGGCTTTAAGCAGTACAATCAGGAGTTGTAGAGCTCTGGTTTTATGGTGTTTTGTTTTCAAACAGGATCCTAATATTATTATCACTAAGAGTATTATTATTGTATGTGACAAAACATTCAGAATATATTTCAATGTCACAATAATTAAGTGTTCACTTTGAATTTACACTTAATCATCTACTCCGGAACCTGGTTTCAACAAAACATCAATCTAAGGTTTGTCTGTGTCTTCGGCTCCTTTAAAAGGTGAATGTTTCACAAAACAACCTTCCCTGAAGAGGTCTGTGGATTTAAAGGAATCTCCATTAAATATTAATGACAAGAAGACGTCAGATTTAGAGGAAATATCCTTAAATGTGTTTCTGTAGTGTCATGTAAAAACTATTGTCAGTTTATGTGAACATCACATTCAGAACAGTAGGTGTTTAAACTTGCAATCCCTTCACTCAGAGGAGGCAGTAGATGAACTACAGGTACCTTTGTGAAATACAATCTGAAGGAGGGATTCTAGAGAAATAGAGAATATAACACTCTGACAAGTTCCTCACTGACTAAACACCTCACTAAGTACTAATGAAAGTCCCTCAATTCCTTATTATGTAAATATTCCCTCTATTTTGACAGATTTAATTTATTATAGTGCATGCCTACCTCGTCTGCACATATTTTCTAGTGTCCTCAACGTCACGTGATTGATGCAACTAAATCTAGTCACAGGATCAGTAATTTCTACAGTTTATAATATTCGGAGAAGAGACCATAAGAGAGATATCAAATAACTGTATGAGAAGTATTTTTTGTGAAGAAACAACAGAGGCTGGTTTCACAAAGGGACTTAGCCCAGAATTGAACATAAAGTCAAGACTTTTGTTTTTCATTAAGCCTAAGACTGTGATCTTAGACTTATTGCATTAACATTGTATACCATGCTGGAACTACCTGTTTTTATATGAAAGCATCTGGTGTAAGAGTGCTTGTCTTCTAAACAAAACTATATCAGCAAAGCCATTTGAAGTTTTTGACTTGACAAGGTAAATGGTTATTTTTTCCAATGTATCCATAATAATAACAGCTGGTAAATATATAAAAATGCTTAACTTACCATTTCACCTTTATGATTTTTTTATACTACAAAAATGGAAAGTGTTATGAGATAGCTATATAATGTTCTAAAGTTCACAAATCACACAAACACTTTCACCCTCCAGGTATTATACACCTACTTGCCCGAACTTTCTTGCTTTCTACATAAGAAATATGCCTCAGTTACGTCATCTATGAAACATCTTAAGAATCACCTCTTCAGCTGGAGCCTTCCCCACATTTTCACATCCACAGCCCTGGAATATAGTAACCTAGAATGTCCCTTCACTATCACTTTTGATTTTATTTTCTTGCTAAGTTAGTATACTAAGTTCACTATTATGGGGAAGCTATGTGCAAAGCAGTACATTAGATATGACACCTATTTTCGATCTCAAAAAAATCCAGCATTTTCAAAGGTCCTATTTTTACTGTATTTTTCAATAACTTTGGTTTCCAGTTTGATATTACCTTACAAGTTATGAGTGGATTCGCATTTCTTTCTGGGTAGGGCCTTAACAGATGACAAAGGAGTTGCAGTTTGGAAAAGATCCGTATTATATTCTGGAACCAAAACATTCTATAATTTTTTGAAAAGCCCGCGGTTGAGGTTTGACCTTTACAAGTGATTTCTAGAATAAGGATATTTTAAATCTTGTCATGTTTTTAAATATTTGAAACAAACCATCATTAGTTTGTTTAAATCAGCAAAATCTATCCAGAGTAAGCCTGGGCCTGTATATCCCTCCTGGTCCCACTGTATGAACTATGTCACTGACTCTCTCTGTAACATGGCTGACACAATATGACTGACGACTGTACTGTGTACATTGGTCACATAATGACTGCCAACAAGGTGGCTTGGATTTGAACCCTGGACACTCAGAGTCTGGATGGTTTACAAGACTTTATAGTTTCCATATTTTCCAAGCATTTTTGTTATGAAAATGGAAGTTGGGATGATATGAAACAGAAGCAATTTGAACTGAGTAAAAATGTGAGTCATTACAAGTCAAGTCTTAAGTGACATGACTTGACATACGACCCAATCTGCCTCACACACAAAACACAAGCAGTGTTAAGTCACTGCGTGCTGGACTGACTTCCTGTTAATGTGATTTACTCCTTAAAAGATGGATGAGCAGATTTTTATCAGAGAGACAATTTGCAGGTCACTTTACTGACACCGGAGACCAAAATACCGACGCAATAAAAACTCCGCAGATACAGTGAACAGATGGGAACTGTAGAATAGAGATTAGGCCATAAGACAGGACTAGTAGGAATGATTTCTTATAGCTGGTTAGACTGATGTAAAAGTACAACCTACACTAACTCACTGCACTCCCACCAGCTGTCAGGAATGTGGTTTAAATGATCTGCTTGATTTTCCCCACTTTTGAAATGTAGCATGGAGAGTATATCTCATCTAAAAAGGAAACATAGGATAAAGTTAGTAAAGGAAATAATTCGGATCCGTTTGAATAGAATATCCAATATTATGTTGGACACATTGCCATATTATTGGCCATTCATTTCTGAGGGTTTTGCTAAAAGTCCAGGTTTAAACTTTACACAATATCAAATTCCATGAGACATAGGTTTATCTTACATAAAATGATACAAATCATGGTATGTGAGTTGAGTATGGCAGTAAATAGGTAGGTTCCTCAATCCATCCAAAAAAGGCGATAGGCAGACATAATTATGCCAAGGGTACATCAGTAGAATGAAACAGGTTTACACTAATTGCCATATCCCAGGATCCAACACAAGACATACCTGTTCAGACTGGCATACCCATCACCACAGTCATCCCAGACACTTACTGGGATTATGGTTTTGGGACCCCCCCCCACTTTTTGAATTGCATTACATATTTGAGAGGTATCATCTTTGCGCTGTATACATGTTTCTACTGTCCAGTTTTATCATTTATATGCATAAAACCACAGACTTCCTAGCAGTTGTGACAGAACTGCTTAATGTCTTAACTTGGTAAATACCTTAACTTGGCACATACTGGAACACAGAGTATTAATACCAATTTGTTGTCACGTGTAACTAGTGCATTACCAAAATGGATTCTACTAAACGAGTTGGAGACAAGCATGAATCAATTGATTTCCAGATTTCTATATGCAACTTCCTAGATTTGTGCCAAATTGTCGGTGCTGATTTTAAGTAATTATACTTTTATTTTGCCATTTAAAAAGCACTCTGAAAATGTAAATTAAAGATTTGATTTTTTGAGGTTAAATTCTATATATAGTAGCTTGTGTCAATGCACACGGTAATCAGTAGCAATTCCTGGTATTATGGTAAGTTATGACATGGAAAATAACATATAGCTTCCCAGGGTAAAATAACTCCATCTGTAAGATCCTGGATATAGGTTAAGTTAGTGCAATTCAGACCGGTCAGATTTCCTATTAGCATTAAAACTACAGACAGGGAGATGAAAGCATTGCTGAAATGTCAGAAACACAGAAACACAGATCACAGGCATAGCATATAGCAGTGTAAACACGTGTTAACTTGTCTACATGTTTACTCCCACAACAACCTCTGTGTAATGTGCCTCTAGGCATAAAAATAAACAAGTAGCCACACAAGATTACTCAAAGGATGTCGTGTGGATTCATTCAACAGAATGTCTCTGTGTTAAAACCTTAAAACAAAGTAACAAAGTATTCACAGTACAGAAGTTACAAAACAAAATTGCACACTTGCAAAGATTACATCTGTTACAGAACAATCCCGTGTATTTAGCATAGATAGTCAATGTGGACGATGTTTGTAGATTTAAGGGCTGATTTCCTGCAGACTCAGATCTCTCAAAATCTTGTATTTGATCTTTTCAGTTCCATTCCACAGTCTTATACTATGTTTACACTTTCCCAATAATCTACCCAGACGGACACTTGTTTGAAAGCAAGTGCTGCTACTGTAATAATGTGTGTGTCCGCTTGCTTTGACGGTCATAACAAAAGTCCTCCCTCTGTTCCTAATTATGTACATCCACTAGGTGGTTGTTTTAGCTGCACAGAGGGTCAAGTTTCTGATATTTTGGAGCTCAGTTACCACTGCAGTGTGTAGGCCTGTCATACATTCTATCATGTAAGAACTCGGTCAGTCTCTGTCTCCCTTGTAGCATCTCAGTTTACAAAGACATGGGCATATTCACCCTCTGACATCCATTTCCTGCTTAAATAATCGGAGAAGCGTGAACGTAAGTGAAAGGAACTGTAGCTTTCTTTCTATTCAGCAGACTTTCTCCTAGTCTCACAGGTCTGGTGTTCATACAGTGATTTCACACCTGTTGAGTTCCAGAATTCCTGCCAGAATCTACTTACAGTGAGCATCCTCTACTAGAACGGAGGTAACAAACTCAGCAGATCAGCAAGTTACACGGCTCTTCTGCCATGTGTCCACATAAAGCACCTTCACTGGAATTTCCATTTGGGCAGGACAATTTGAGGGTGTTTTGACGCAACTCAAAATTCGTTCAGGATCACGAGCAATACTATAATATTTACATCATGGGTTGTGGGGAGACGGGTATAAATGGGTACCACCCAGATGGAGGGGTCTATTTTCAAATCCACAAGGATAAGGGCGTGAAATACAAAACAAAGGTTGTTATGTATACAACCATAAGGAAAAGTGTGACCTGGCTGTTAGAACAGGTTTCAGTATAAAATCATTTGTCAGCAACCTGTCTGCTCATTTGTGAGAATCCATCACGTGATAACGTGTGATACACTAAGTGTTGTCTTCTCATGTCGCCTGCTTGCAATGTTTCAATCATTTCAATATAATTTCTCTTTGTTATAATTTTAACTCTAAAACAGGACTTTTAAAAAGCTTAATTGACATACAGGAAACATACTTTACGTAGATTGGAGTGAACATTCATTTTTATAAAAGATTTGGGAGCCCACTCTAAACTTGGTCTGTTTTAATCTTTTGTCACACTCCTCTGTAAGGACGCTCCAATAAAACATGAAAGTGAATAATGTAGACAAATCAGTGATTAAACATTGGCCAAGCTGTACTTTTGTTTATAGTTTTTGTATTTTTATACTCAGTGACACACTGGAATCACTACAGGACTAAAAGCACTATTTGACCCATCACGACAACACAAGTACAGTCCAAGCTCTCTAGTCACTGATATTCCTCTAACTGACAGAGGTTCACGGGACGACAGTTTATCAATGTCCCTGTGATTAGTTAGCCTGCCACTGGGGATAGAACCTAATGACAGGACCTTTATTTTAGTGGCCATTTAAGCCATTATGTATCTGTCTGTACCTTGATGCCAAGGTGGTGCAGTGGTAAACACTTGCCTCCCACCTCTGAGGTCAGTGGTTCAAACCCCGTACCTTATATGAGAAAAATGGTAGTTTCTTACCAATGTTACAGTACCTGAACCCCAGTCCTCTGTGTTCCTGGAAAAGTGTGTCACCCACAAGGGTACACTGGACAGACATGACAGTGTGCCGATATAAGACATTATTCTGTCCGGTAACATGTCATAAGTGACCTGCTTACATCGGTAAGGTAAAACAAAACTGAGTAATTTATTCCCGAATTTATTCCTCTATTCACACTAATAATTCTTACAATATATATATGCTAATATAAAGTACTCACATAAATTAATTTTAGTAATTTCTTGGTTTCTATGTCACAAACAAAGTTTGTTTTTACTTAGAAACAAAAGCTCCGGGATTTGCCGGAGCATGTTAAACCCACTAAAACAGAAAATGTTTGTTAGAAATATAAATGTACATAGTACATAGATTGATGTGTACATATCACCAATGGTTGTCTACTGTCCTTCTGTAATGTTTGAGTTATTTGTTGTGTTCATCCAACCGTATGTACAGGTCCCTTTAGTAAGTTGTACTAAAAATTCCAACTTGAGAAAAAATACTTTCACCACTGTTTGTGCCTTGACTTCCAGTTTGTCTTCTTTTCACAAGACCTAGTTTTTGCAGTGGGGACAGAAATAGCCACCACAACAGTTGTCTATAGAACATACAGCTATAAAAAGCTTGTGGGAATGGCCTGACAAATGTTGGGGTGATGTCTGAGTGGGACACGTTAAAACAGGTTCTGTAAGTCTGCACAGAATCTGAACTGAAATCAGGCTATATATAGCTAGTCTCAGTCACAGCACCAAGCCTGCTTGTAACCGTCAGTTAAATACAGTTTGTATTTAGTATCTAACAAGTATCGCATAATAAAGTACTAACACATCAGATATCCAAATACTTAATCTTTGAACTAGAGGATTCTAATCACACCATCCAATAAAACCATAACATCATAAGACATTGTCAAAACCATAAAAACATGACAAGGGTAGTAACCATGGAGACCATCAGTATTCGGTAGTCGAAAACTAGGGAGGGAAAGACTTCTGAAACAGATAGGTTTTATGTCACATTTTGAAACATGAAATAGTAGGAACTGTTTGAATTTCCAGTGGTAAATTATTCCAGAGTTTTGGAGCATATCATATGAGAAACAATTGTTAAAATGAACTTTTGATTTATGAATTGGGGAACTATAATAAGGAACCTTGGGGAACATCGTCATCTTAAACAATAAGCTGTTGTATTTAAGCTATCATGTTGTCACGGTAGACGTATACAAAGTCAGATAATGGGCAAACTATTTTGGAAGAGATATTTAAAAGGTCATGATTTTATTGACTAAGTGTACAGCATTGTTTTTGCTTGTGTTCACTGAATAATAACTAAAAGTGTTTATGTACAATTTGGAACATACATGTCAAAAAGAATTCTTACAAGTCCTTATCATAAGAGGGTTTTTGAAAGTTTTTGGCAATAAATCAAAGAGATCTTTTGTGTTAACTATTACAAAGATTTGCAGTCCAATGGTCATTTTTTTCATAATGTGGTTTCTTTATAAAATTGAAGTGGAGACCACTTTCTCACATTATCTCTGTTCCATTCAAATATCTCTTTCTCACTACCAATCTCTACGGAAGAGTAGAAGGGCCAACATGACAAATTTTTTTATCTCGATTTATCGACAATTTGTAATCTAATAAAACCTTTATAGCACCTAATCTCCAACATGGCGCTTGCCTTTTTAAATGTAATTTACCCTGTTGCTAATTATCACTTAAGAATTAAACTCATATGAATAAGTATCTAAACAAATGTCTTAATGACATGGGCTAAAGGAAGTCATAGCAACATCCAAATTTCTTTGATATGTGTTAGTCACACTTTCTCACACTTTTGAAACAAACAAAACACGAACATAGAAATTATTCACCATTATCAGGGTAACAAGGTTACAATTAAGGGATGCTAACCTGATACAGGCATACCCAAGATACTTTTCATAAATAAATGCTAGCCCTAGAGTCTGTCATCTAATGGAGATTAAGCACCATAAAAGTATTCTTATTGCATCACTTTTTTTTTAACTATGGGGAGTGTTTCCATGGGGCTGAGTCTTAGGTCAGCCATATTGCTGAGAACTGATTTGACAAAGGGCCAATTTGTCCATCTCTCTGTTAATGCATTCTTATAATGCCCTGTATCTCCTTTAGGATCTGAAACTTATTGGTAATCATGTGGCCTGAATCTTTTGGTGGGTTCACATTTTACCTTGGTCCCCTTCTTTAAGCCCTATTATGGTCCTTGATACTTATAATACTTATACTTATAATGCCTGTAGCTCCTTAAAATTGGTAATAGAGGTTTGTGATGTGAAAACAGCTTATATTAAACCACATTGTGTGAATGTTTTAGTGGGGTATGGTTTGACCTTGGAAAATATGTTCAAGGTCTAATATGGTCCTTCATACTTTTAATGCTCTGTACCTCCTTTGTAATTGGTCCCAGAGCTAATTTGATTTATCGAGTTAGTAAGTCGATAAATCAAGATAACTATCTCGATTTATCGAGATACTAAGTCCATAAATCGAGATAGCTAAGTCAATTTATCGAGTTAGTAAGACGATAAATCGAGATAGCTAACTCGATTTATCGAGTTACTAAGTCGATAAATCGAGATAAAAAAATTTGTTATGTTGGCCTTTCTACTCTTCCGTAAATCTCCCCTGAGTTTGTTTCTTCACCTTTGTTACATTTTAATTGTAATTTTTCTGTTCTAATCCTAAAAAGTATTTTGAGTTAGATATTCGTTATTTTCTATTATTTCAGCACTTGAGAGAATTGCTGCTGTTTTGACCCTCTATAAAAACAATTCATCTTTCACATTGCTATAATTATTCAAATCATGTATTTTTGGAGCTCTGCTTATTTTCTCTTCCAGCTTAATCCAGTTTTGATGCCATTTTTTCCTGCCTTTTTTCTTTTTTTAGTCTTTATATAGAATACTCTAATGTCGCTTAATTTCCATTTAATGTTTACATTTAAATCTAAGAGGCTTTGCTCGTATGTCTTAAGGTCCTCCCATAAATCTAAGAGATCATCGGTTTTAATCTGAGGGGTTGTTATGCTAAATCAAAGAGATGGAATCCATGATGAATGCCCACCAGGAAGAATGCCCATCAGGTACTATGCCCATCAGAACAATGCCCATCAGGCACTACACCCATCACCAACTTTTCAGGTGTGGAATTTGGCCTATTCTTTTTTACCCATCAATTGTTTTACTTAAACCTTAATTAGGCAAATAATGCCTGATAGGTGGCCTTGGCAGCATTATCAACAGCTTCAACTTATTCATATCTGTTCCCTTTGATAAATGGATTTCATAAACAGGTTATAGACCACTGACAAATAGATTCCCTATTGTACTTTATACATGCATGGTTGAATATATTCATAAAGGCCCCATCAAAGAATTTTTGATTATTTTAATTGATATTGTTCATACAGTTTCTTTGTGATTAATATGGTTCCTACTCAGATTGGTCTTTGATAAGTACTTTGGAGAATAGAACTGTCATGCAAAGTTAGCGTGTTGTATACAAGCAGCCAGAGTTAGTGACATAATCATTATACCAACTTCAAGTAATCAGTGTGTTATTGTGGGAAATGGAGATAATTAAGAATAATCGAGGTATAAATGGTTTTTCATGCACCTAGAAATTCATCAGAAAGACACATATTAGACGGGAATGCTTATACAGGGGACCATTTATTTATAAGAGTTCTGCTACAGATCTTGCAGTGGGGTTTCTTTACCCTAAAAGTTAGTAAGCATTTAAGAAATGAAGGTTTAAGTAAAACATTAATGGGTAAAAAGACATTTTGGGCAAAATTCCACAATTGAAAAATTGATGACTGGCAAAGGTCCAGATGGGCACTGCTCCGATGGGCAGAGTACTTAATGGGGATTTTTCCTGATGGACATTCTTCTGTACACCAAAGAGATTAGTCTCTTCAATGTTTTATTGTGATGTCAACATATGGAAATGTTTAACTTATTCTGATTGTATTGTGAAATAATGATTTATTACTGGTTACTTCTCAATATGAAATCCAAATCCCTAATACTTATAAAGGCTTTTAGTACCTCCGCCAAGGAGGTTATGTTTTTGCCTGGGTTTGTTTGTGGGTTTGTTTGTCAACAAGATAACTCAAAAACTGATGGACGGATTTTAATGAAACTTTAAAGATATCTCTGAAAAGGTAAAAGGAGGAAATGATTCAATTTTGGGAGTGATCCGGATCACTATCTGGATCTTCTGGATCCATGAAATATAGTTTTGAAACACAGATAACTCAAAAGGTTATGGACGAATTTTGATGAAATTTTCAGGATATGTATTCCCTTGGCGGAGATCTGGGCTCTCCAAGAGCTCTTGTTTATTTAAGTTGCTTAGTACTTTTTCACTCAATGATTCTAAAGCTATACACACAGACATTCATCTAATGTCCCCTTTGTCTTACTACTGGCATACATTAGGTCACATTTTAGGTATTATACCATGTTTCCCTACAGTGAGCTGAACACAAAGGAGTGACATGGATTGAACACCATCAGACTTGAGTATGTTGACAGAATATGTTGGAATTACAAACTTTGATCATTTTGTTTTGTGGTTATTACCAAAAATCAAAGTTGAGTTATTTTACTTTAAAGAACTCAGTTCATATTTGGACCACTATCTGTATTTTACGCATTTTGTTGGGTTCGAAATCATGACCATAGGTGTTAGAGGCAGGTGAGTGTTGACAGACTGAATAACCACTAGGTCATTGAAACCACTTTGGAGTTTGGAAGTAGTGCTGTACATCCTGTTATGGTGCCCTGGAATCCCAGTAGTGTGACACTATGAGACATGAATAACTAACAAGGTACAGTCATTAACCCCCACACTTAAGTATTTATCAAGGGAAACACACAGTGGGAAGGGCCTGGATGTGGCTCACTTAAAATAACTAGTGAGTGGAATCTATTTCAAACTAACTCATGTGACCAGCAGATGTCTGGGATTCCAAGCAGTGTCTTGTCAAGCCCAACTATTCATAAACTCAGTGACTGTTTAATGAAATGAGTGATAGGCTACAAACAAAGCTTTTCAAGCCTCTAGCTGTTCTGTACTACATTACATTACATGTCCACAATTGTTAGATTGTAACACCATTTCATAATGCCAAAATTGCAAAGTGTTGTGGATTGCATGTAGGAAATAACAATTTAATTTAAATAAAGCACTGTTCACAACCTCTTTAATGTATCTGGACGTAACCAAATCCACCAAGTGGTTGACAAGTTCAACATTCCATGAGTTGCCTCTCACCTACATGGTCTGAGGTTTGACTCCACCTCATGGTCACATTCGGTATCCACTGAACACCTGACCGATACAAGCTTTAGCTGATGGAAGGATGTGAAACATTTCTAAAGCTGGCCAGCTTGTACTGAACAACTGTTCTTGTTCCGTGCAAGAAACCATGGTATGGGTTTAATAATGATGTACTTGGGGTGTTCAACAGAAAAAACACTGTTGTAAATGCCTGAGTTTTGTAATGCTAGAATCACAAAACCATCTGCATTCTTGGTTACGGAAAAACAGATAGAGGTAGTAATTAGTCTGGTTGGACTTAAGTCTCTCTTGGATATCTAACTGTCTTTATCACAATGATATCGATGTGTCCATGAAGTCAGTGAATTCTTTGTTTTGAATATCAGTATTTTCATAAACTCCTGACTTTTTTACGATACTTGTCAGCACATTCATGACGTCACCCCGTTTTTTTGTGTGACATTTCAGTATTTTCATGAAGCTATTTTATACTACATTCAGTGTATTTATGAAGTCACAGACACTTTTTATGAAAAGTTCCAGTGTTTTCATGAAACCACCGACTCCTTTTGGTGTTTCTCTGCAGCCACTAAGTTCTCTTATCTTACATTAAAACTGTACACTGACAATGAATACTCGTTTTGCTTCCATTTGTGAAATATGATTGCAGTCAGCCTTTCTCTTGCAAAAACCTACACAGTGAAAATAGAGAAAATTTAGTGCAAACTGGAATGGATATGGTTTAGAATAGGCAGACAAAACTCAGTCCATTTATATAAAAAACCATTTCTTGGCTGTTGCTTTTCCAAAGCTGTTCTTGTTGATGAAGCTAAAAATCATACAAATTGATTACAAATGCAAAAGAAACGGAAATAAAACTGGTCAGTTTTTGAAGCATTAGCTTTGAAATATAGACTTATTTTTTCACATTTATTTAATCTCAGTAAAACTGAGGCCTCGCTGATCCACTAATCTCTTGAAATCTAATTTACATCATTACTGCCAGTTTCTATGGAAACTCTCCCCAAGCCTGTATTTAAAGTTCAGTGTTTTATAGAGATTGCTATTCTGAGACTCATAAAGATTCTGCACTGTTTTGGTGAAAAAAAGATTCAAAACTGTTCAGAAAAAGTATGAAATTTTATTGATTGATTAATTAAGCGATTGATTTATTGATAGGTGGATAGATGGATAGACTGATTGATTGGTTAATTGACTGATGGATTGACTTATTGACTGATTGTTGGTTATTGGTTGACTGAGTGATTAATTGATTGGTTTGGGTTTCAATGATACTGAACCTTGTTTGACCATTAATCACATAATAAACAATCCTGTGTATCCACTGATTGCTGCCCTAATCTGACACCTTTATTAAATCACCACAGATATAGATTAAACAATGGTGACCTATCAGAATCACCCAAATGGTTATATTCTCAAACTGGCTTCATATTGTTTGCATCACGCCTTATTTCAGTGAATTACTTTCAATTCAGAATTTATCTCGATATATTTATATAATATATTAAACCAAAGGACTTCAACTCCCATGATATTGCCAAACCAAGTCACTTGTAACCAACATTTTTGAAAAGCTCTAGAATAACCTGGCATGGTTCCTCCTCTCTCAAACCCACAGTATCGGGGGTGTGAGACATGTAGGGTAATCACGTGACCAACATGTCCCAACAGAGTTGTCTTCTCAGAACATGACAGAAACGTTACACCCAACCACATCCAGTATGTATTCATTAGACCGTCAGCTCTGTGGTCACGTGTTTCAATCTAGTTCATTAAAAAACCGAGCATACACTGGAGGGGAGAGGGCTGACCAGATCTGAACTGATCTCTTGAAAAGGTATTAAAAAGAAAAAAGAAATTTTTAAAACTAATCAGGATAAAGCAGTGTCATTTTAATTTCACACATAAATACGTTTTTATCCACAGCAACCAACGTTTTATTATGAAAGATTTTCTATAATCAATAAGAATTACTAACACTAAAACTCCAAGTCTTAAAACACACGTCTTAGACATTTACTATCTGTGTGAGTAAGGGCAGGCTTTGAGTAAGGCATGAGATATGAGGACTCTCTGTATATCAGGTCTGTACGGATCACTGCTCACAGTGTGACCTATGTGTTTGTCTAGTAAGGTCAAACATTACATTGGTGGGTTTCTACTCAAACCCCAAACCTCTCACTTTGAAGCAGTGTAGCAAACTCGTTAAAAATTTGACCTGCTACACCAAATAGTGGCACGGCTTGAAAGTTGCAGGTCCTGCAGTTAATTTGAATAATTTAATATTTTTCTTTCTTCACGGGTGTAACTATTTCATAATCAGAATGGAACATTGTTAATACAGAAGCACATAATGTTTGAGCGACTTTGGCTTTGCACATCGCGTGTGTCGAATATCTTCGGTGAGTAGTTGTTTCAACTGTTTCGCCTGCAAAACTATATGCAGAAGAGTCAAAAGTTCAACCAAAAAACACTAAGATATGGCGAGAATTAGGGTATTCTCGTGAGGTCTTAGTGCTTTTTTTGTCGATGTTAGCTGGATGCATCTAATAAAATAAACTCACTTTTGTGTATTTCTCACTTATTTCTATTAAAACGACAACAGAGTTTGTACAAACTGGCTTGTGTTTGCTTGCTACCAAAAAGATGCAGGACTCATTGGTCTGAATGGAGATGAATTTTCTTGACCCGACCATATGTTTCCCAGCCTCAGTCCACTGGTCTGGTGCAAATTTCCCACACTGCCTTATAGGGGCCAGTTACACTTTTATGGATCACCCACGGATATAGGCCACAGTTCCATATATAAAAACTGACATGGATGAGGGTGGATCATGTAAAAGATTTACGGATCTCCTACGGAGCACTACAGTGACCCAAGGAGAGGTTTGCAGATGTCCTTTGAATATTTTTTATTCCGCAAACCCTTTCTGTGTTAATCCATAGCAGATCCAGTTAGATCCGGCTATGTTTTGGGCGATATTTGTTGGCACGGAAGCATCATGGATGAAAGGGATGCCACAAGGAAATCCAGGATGGGTATACGGACAATAGGGACACTCACGGATGAGCTATGGATGAAATACATGGATACCATGTCCGTACGGACTTCTCGGAAAAATCAAGCATGTTTGATTTTTCCATAATGGCCTAGGGATCTTATCTGATTTTAAGCATGCTGCTACGGATTGCAGCATGCCGTTACGGGTCTCACAAGGACATTAGAGATGCCCTTATGGACGGAAAATATGATTCGTAAATCACTTGGCGGTACAACCGGCCATGTGTAACTGGGGTGTTAAAGGCTCATGATCCACTAGATAAACTCTAAGTAAAATTCCTCTTTTAACCAAGATAGTAGTATTGATTTAACCCCATCCTGGTTTCTATCACATAAACATCACCGTGATGATGCAATGAAAACACATGTTATGTCCTGCAGTGACTTAATTCACAGCTTATTCAACAATACCTAGCCTTGTTTGGGCTGTGAGTCTTGGCGGGATTGGTATTATTAAATTTCTTTGCATTTAGGAAACTTTATGTGAACTAGGGCGCTGATTGTCAAACAAAAGCATCTACCAGGGGAAAGACAGGTATGGTAATGGGAAGGCAGGTCTGAATAGTGTGTCTCCGACAGAAGCTATACATGAATGTTAAACACTGAAAACATACAATCTGTAATGTAGAGACAAAGAGATTGCATTGTGTCACCACTTCTCAGGCTGTATTGGGTGCTTGATGTCTGACCATAACATATTATTCGAGGACAAAGTCACTCTATTTAACCAATGTTATCACTAAATGGAATAAAAAATCAGCTTCTCATAACATGCAGTAATAACGTGTATCAAAATGATTCAAATAACTTTGTAAAATATTCTATTCATTTAAACAATACTTTCACCATGCACTCTGTTTGTCCAAATACATCGGGTTAAGGTACAATATTGATGACTTAAAATGGCTGCCATTCAGTGACACGTCAATGTATGAAAAGCTTTGTTTAAAATAGATTTTTGCATATGAGTGGGCGATAAATCCATGTTTGTCCTGTAAACACGGTCATTGGTGTCTTTTCAAGGCTAATATTTGCTTTTTACAACTCAGATAAAAGAGAGTTTGGTGGTGTAATCTGTCCACATAGCTCGCTAAGTGCCCTGCTGGGGTTTTTATGGTCAGAAGTTTGAACAGAATGAATGTCTGCAGTCAAATCCTCATATTCTTCCGGCACTCACACTGTTATACAAAAAACATCTACTCAAATAGTGTGATGAGTAGCCTCTCATCAGGCGCAATCTGGTAAAATACTTTGTTTATAACTGTTGATAAGTAAACTCATATCCAATAAATGGATCATATATTGTATTTACAGGTTTGGTTTTGGGAAAGTAAATCTCAACAAAAGTTACCCAATTGTTTAGGTCGTTTTAGACCTAGTATTGAATGTTAAATAATTAAGTGTCGCCGGAGTTTGGCCTTCACTCAGTCAACAGGCAGACTTGAATCAGAATTCTGCCGCATTAGAAGTTGAGGTCTAAGTAAACATAAATAAATACGATCATTAAAAATCAATATTCAATCCATCGTGAGGGTAGCATTTGTACACACTAATGAGATGAAATGACCACTTTCTTGAGTATATAACATCAAATAAATATTGTTAAGTTTCTCAACAAAATAGTTACATGTTGATAGGTTAATATGATCTAGTAAAAAACCCCACCATAAAAAGCCCACTGTTTTTGGACAACCCTTAAAAACCCCACTCAAAATTAACAAGGGTCCTGCTTTTTCTAATTTAATCTCTACTTCTTTAGAATAACATTGTACTCCTACAAACAGTACGTCTCATTTTACATTGTTTCACATAAATTTAAAAATATTTTTTGAAAATTTATTATGTAGTAATTGTGGAGTTTTACAGATTTAACCATGGCTTAGAAAATCATTATAACTTGGATTATATCTTTGAAGGTAAATATTTTATTTTTGTTGCATTAAGTGAAATTAAAAAAAAAACTCAATTTAAACATTAGATTTGAATGGAAAATTTTACTGAGAAGTCACATGCACTGGTCATTTACCAAGTGTCAGCTGTTTGTCTTTGTAATCCACTATTTCCAGTTATTCTTTTGAAGGATTACACATGATAGTGTGAATGTTTTTTTCCCACCAGAAGCCACAAACACTGTCCCTATACCCAGACTCAGTTGTTTATCTTAGTAATCCACTATTCTCAGTTATTCTATTGATGGGTTAAACATGGTGTTATGAATGCTGACTTTTATTCTTTCATTTATCTCCAAATGAAGGGTGGGTTTTTTATGCCCCTGTCAATTTTAGGGGTGGGGGATTTAAGTGTTGTCCAAAACCAGTTGGGTTTTTATGGTGGGTGTTTTAGGTTCCCCGGTAAGATCAATATATGTAACCTACTTAATGGACATAATATAGGTACAATAATGTTAATTTCTACGGTAGTTTGATATTAATAGCTAATGTAGATTACTGGACATAATGTAGATATATGTGAAGCATATTATTCTACAAAAGACCATGAGGTATGTACAGCTTATTTGTAGGAAATAGTAGGTGTTGGACATAATGAGTAAAACATTGGGTATTTTAATCTTTTGGTTGGCATAATTTGCTGTACTGTAGAATAGTTTAAGGTGAAAAATTAATTATAAGGTCAACATACATTGTACATAATGATGTCCATACATTTGTGGATAACAATGCAGGTGACATACATTACTGAGGCCAATGTTAAAAATACTGTGTTGTAAACTGGTGCTGCATTTGCTTATAATATTAATACTTTCTGATGGTATTAATTTTTTACCAAATTTGACAAAATAGCTGTTTGTAACAAACCTATACTGGCTTGTTATATCCCAGCTTACGCTGTTGCTCCAGCACTTTCATCTCTTTGGTTCTGAGTTTGTCTGACTTTGGCCAGCAGTCTTTTGAAAGACTAGGAATTGTTTGTATGGAGAGGATTCTATGAAAAATGTCATTTCAGAAGTTAGCAGGATGCAGGATGTGTTTCTTACTGGTGAGAAGCCATCAAGGTGCTACTTTTACCATGTGACTTTATGATGGGAAAATGGATTGAAAATGGTCATAAAACGGACAGAGATGTAAGGAGATGTAGTTTTAGTGTGATGTGAGGCATTAGAACAAAGTCAAACAAGATGTCACATAATAAAAGGATTAAGTAACATCAAAGTATGGTATTTTATTGTTCATTATCTATAGTGTAACCCCTTCCCAGGCAAAGTGATGTTTTATTGGAGAGCCGCAGTTGTTGTTGATTGTTCCTGTTGCAATACATTAACGTGACGTCATACATCATTTATAATGCAGCAAACTGACTCTATGTATGGCCACATAGAGGACAAGTCAGGAAACATCCACAAATACTGAGTACACAGCCAAAGAGGACTGGTGGATTACTTGATGAATTGTCACACTAAATCTACCATATCTGGGCCCCTGCCATTGGAAACCTATCAGATTAGACCCGGCATACATTCTGTGAAGTGGTTAACAGAGACCACCATGTCCTCTCCATATTCACAAAACCCCAGAAGTGTTTGAAGAGCTTATGATGTCATCTGGGTTTGTCCGTCTGAAGCATTTTGTTGAAGTAGCCTATAACTGTATACTTTAAGCAGAGGTCAATTTAATCCTTTTAAATTATTTTATATTTTTTCCCACTTTGATACTTTAATCTGGTTAGCTATAGTTCTGAATCGTCGCCTTCCTGCATACACAAAGCCCTGGTCTGTTCTGTGGTTTGTAAGCAATAACTTTTATTCACTTCAAATAAATAGACTCACATGATATTGTGTGGTATTTTATAACTTATGACACACCCTTTGTAAATTTTGACGCCTCTGAAAACCATCTTTTCTTTTTAAATCGATATTTCTTACTCACTTACTTGTTGTTAATAAACAGTGAATGATTGGGTTTTTGGAATATGTTAGATTCCTTCTTTCCATAATGGTCACGTTTTAAAACAATGACGGGTTCATTCAGAATAGTAAGTGTTTGCAGGTTATACAATGTGGTTTCCCCATTAAAGCTTGTCAGAATTAAATCATCGGGGAAATGTGAATCATACATAAATGTATTCAATGTCCTCTTCAGTGTTGTCTTACAGATTTTAGTTCTGAAAAATATGATATAAAGTGTTATTTAGTGAAAGTAACTGAGTGACCAGTTCATTTTGTAATTCAGATTAAAGTCAACCTACTTACTGACTATATTTCCCTGCTATGGAAAGATTCTGTACACAAAGTTTCCAGTCTTGGCCTCTCATTACACTACCCAACATGAAGCACTTGTAATGGTGTCCTGGGGACAATTGGGTTGACTCTTTGTACTCATACTGAAACCTGAGAGGAATACTAATGGTATGACCTTCACCTCAATAAGCCCTTCTCTTTACAACGGAGTTGTGGTGTAGAAAGCTTATGTTTACATCAAGATTCTCGTTGTCTAAGTAGTGAAACAGTTTTGCAAATGATTGCTAGTCTTACAGCTTTGTGATAGTGGGTTTGAAGCCATTTCTTGGCAACATGTAGGATTTAGTGACTGTCTCAATGGATTGCCTACAGCTAAAGGTGTCAGAAACATTTGTTTAGAATGATACAATTAATACTTTTTAACACATAAATAGTTTTACAAACATATCATTCCAGAGCCCTGCTTCTTATTTCATGGCAATAATAGTCCCTATATATTTAGCAATATTCCTCATTAACTAACTGTAACACGTGCTGGAAACACAACCAGAGCACAGCCTGAAATGACTTTATCTTTACATATTTACAGATGACGTAATTTTAAATCATAGTGAGGTTCAAACAGCCATAATTTGAACTTGTTCTATTGTTCCCACCATACAAATCGTATAAAAACTACGAAAGAGTAATTAGCGCCACCAGTGGGGTTGTTTTTATTGGAAATATCTGTGTTGGCGAGTTACAAGATCAAAGTTTTACCCCAACACAGATGATATTTTTGCCAACACAGATGAAAATTTCGCCAACACAGATGGAAACTTTGCCAACACAGATGATGTTTTCGCCAACACAGATGATATTTTAGCCAACACATATCAAAATATAGCCAACACGGATGATATTTTCACCAACACAGATGGAAAAATAGCCAACAGGGATTATATTTTCACCATCACAGGTAAAAATATAGCCACCACAGATGAAAATATAGCCTACACTGATGATATTTTTGCCAACACATACAGGTGAAAAATTCGCCACCACAGATAGTATATTCACCACCACATATGAAATTATAGCCAACACAGCTGATATTTTCACCAACACTTACAGATGAAAGATTCGCCACCACAACAACATTTTAGCCAACACAGATGCTATTTTAGCCAACACACATGAAAACTTTGGCACAGGCACATGAATATTTCAGCCAACACAGATGGAAATTTAGCCAACACAGATGATCATCAGTTCCCTTCAGGCAAACAACAAGATGCGGAGCATTAAGTTTATTTATACATAACATGTAAATATATGCAACATAATATAAAGGTTAAAGTAAAAATAAAAGATAATAAGACTACTACTTTATACCATCCAGTGTACAACTTGAAGATCTTGAAGTTCACCAAGGCAAAGATCAAATATAGGTCACTGACCCTTAATGGAGTGACAATACGAGTATAATGACTATAATTACATATAAGTGAATATTTATATCTTAATGTTAAGTTAACTGTACAAAAGTTATGCTAGGGTCACCTCAAACTTCCAGAACTACTACAAACCCAGATATTAGAGGACCCTAAAGTCAATCATGCCAATTACCCCAGATCAGAATGAGGAGACCCCAGCATGACTTCAGTTATTCGATTTTTCATTGAACTTTATACATAAAAATTCTCTAAAATTAAATATTCCCTTAAATTATGTTCCGGTCACTTTAACTTGTAATGTACATGCTCTTAAACTCATTTGCTATTAATAGTGTGGTGACCTTGATTATGAACTATTGAACTTCAACTTATTTTATGGTCACGTTAACTTGTAAATATATTTCTTAAACTCATTCATTATTCATATGTCTTTATGTTAACCTGACTTTACTGTGTAGACTTTGTTAGGACATTACTCAGTAGTAGTCAAATTTATAATTTATGTATTTTATTAATACATTTGTAATACTGTATTTAATAAATAAAAAATGTGAACTGTCATCACTTGGTAATTGGTATCAACCTATTCAAGGGCAGACTATTCTAGTAGACTATTTATTAGTAGTCGGACAGGTTCTGAAAATGAAAACCGGTTTTCGGGGCTTTGAAACCGAATGAAATCCGGGATTTCGAAAGTGTGCAGAGATATGGTAAAAAGTTTATCGCGAGCATACATGAGCTATATCCTCAATAGGAAATATGCATTCGCGAGATATTTTGAAGTTAGTAAACTTTATTTACCATGAATATAAAGCAGAAATGTAAGTTATTTCTTCAAATATATATATTTTTTGTTGTTTTGACAAAATAGTAACCAGTAGAAAGCCTAATATAATGACGTTTTCAATAACCGGTACTTAAATATTCTTGGCGGATTTCGTAATTTCTACCTAAACAAAACGAAATGCGGTATACCGGATTACTGTTCACACCACTACTATTTATAGTAACTTGCAGTGTTTTCATCTGCGTTGGCGAAAATATCATCTGTGTTGGCTATATTTTCATCTGTGTTGGCGAAAATACTATCTGTGTTGGTCAATTTTTCCTCTGTAAAGTGTTGGCGAAAATATAAACTGTGTTGGTGAAGTTTTCATGTGTGTTGTCGATAAAATCATCTGTGTTGGTGAATTTTTCATCTGTGTTGGCGAAAATATCATCTGTGTTGGCTATGTTTTAATCTGTGTTGGTGGAAAATTATCTATATTGTAACAAGCCAACACAGATATTTCCAACAAAACAACCCCACTGGTGGCGCTAATACTCTTTCGTAAAAACAGCTACAATTGACATCGGCATCTCACTTCCGGGAAATACGGCCGCCATATTGAAATATTACAGTATGTTGGGATTGTGAGAAGAATATGCTGTAAAAAGGGCAAACTTTAAATGGCAATATGTCAGTGAATATTCCATCGATTTTCAATCTGTAAAAAACACAGTGAAGAGCAGAAAATAAGCTTTTCACTGCTATCACTGATATGTCAATATTTGTAAAACTCATCAAGAATTAAACCTGCAAATGAATGTATTAATGTTATTTTATTTTAATTTTAAGCAAATTATTTATGACTTTATAGGAGTACAAAAAACCATTACAAGATAGAATGAGTAAAAATGAGCCAGAAAATCTGAATGCTGTTTTATAGAAAAAAAATGTAAAAAAGCCCAGAAATAAAATGCCCAGAAAAAAATTCTTAACCTATGTCTGTTAGTTTTGAAAATAACTTGTGGACACTTTGCACTTTTACGTTTTCCAGGCGGGGGAATTTTGTTGCATGTAAGTTTATCTGTGGGGTTGAGTTTTGCAAGAGAGGGAGAGTGATAATGATGTCTGGGTTCAAGCCCAAAGCATAGGGGGATGAGAATTCGGATTTTTTAGGTGTGGGACTTTATTGTTTTGTAGAACACTACAATTTTTTTATACAACTAACAGTACTCAATTGCTAAAGTTGTCGCACTTTGACAGGAGAGGGGTTTTCTGCTAAAAGCATTAAAATAGCACATATATAATTTTAAATTTTATACCAGCATTTAAGCTCTACTCAATGAAAAACTAATTGACATTGTTAGTACATCACAAGTGAAACTATAAGTAATTTTGAGTGATTTATGAATGGAAGGGAAAGGGGCCATGGTGGCGTGGTGATAGCACACTTGCCTCCCATCTCTGAGGTTCTGCTAATAAAACTATCTGTTGTGATATGACCGATACACTGTTGAAAGCGACATTTAACCCTAAAATTAAATAAAAAAGGAATGGAAGGAACTAAGGAACTACAAGAGGCTGACCATCACTATGAAACTGTCCAGCATAGTACAGACAGTTAATCCATTTGAAGAAACTTGTGAGTTATCTGCATTTGATACATTTCTCTTCGCACTTTTTGTAAAGAAAATTGTAATTGACTTGGATCAGATTTTGGAGTCCAGAAAATTATTCGCAGTTGTCCTAATAACTACCAACTAGAGTATTGGCCACAAGTAAATAAGCTTCACCAGTAAGGTACTGTTAAACTAAATCTCTAGGTTGCAGAAAAAGCCCTTGCATACATTTTCTTGTTGTTTCACCTAGATTTACAGAAATTTGTCCTGCTTGACACTTGGGTTTCACAGTTTGCTTTTGCACCTCTCAACTGTACATGTATTTTCTTATTAATTTACCATTTTTTCTTCCTAATTTGACCTACTAATTTGGCTTACAATACCCTGGTATGCCAATCCTCCATATGTGTAAGTGCATACAAAACTCACTATTGCAGCACGTGAACAACATTCCACACACAAGTGGTTTCATTCCCCCCCCCCCCCCCCCCCTCAACTGTGTTGAGGCCTTGAACCCCATAAACGTTAAAAGGTAATTTGATCTTTAACCCCATACTGGGTCATTCAAAACTTCTCACCTGGTTTTGAAAAAGTTAGTTATACAATTGGGTTAATTTAATGCGACATGCTGGGATTTGGACCCTGGAAGCTATTGCGTCCTCAGAATGACCATAATTTGACCTTTGACAGGTCATTGTGACAACTTGTGACCTGGGTTGTGTTCTCCCTGTATACAACCCTGCTTAGAAGAGTCATCAAGAGGCTCATAAAATTCCACTTTTAGGTTGATGATATAATATATCCACCTTGTACATAAGAACATGATGCATTGTTGATGCATTTCAGAAATTTCATTTCAGAAAATCAATTTGCAACCACTGAGGATTTCTGGTTTTATTTATTTAGAATTTTGCATCAGGAGAAGCAAGTGCATTGTCACTGTGTTACCATGACCCCAGAAGCTTTCTGGTGACTGCTTTGCGCAGATTAGTAATATCATTCAGCACCTTATGTGTGAAGCTATAATACTTGCTAATGTTCTTGCAGTTAGTTGCCTTGACTAACGCAATTTTCTGTTCAGAAGTTTGCCCATGGCATGTACTTTGTCACTGGATTCAGATTTTTCCTTCTCCCTTTATCCCTCAAGCATGTTGGAGTCTGTCTTATGATGTACATTAAATGCCATAAAAGTACTCGTCACACAATATTACACATGAATTCAAAATACAATTCACTCATGAAATATAATTCACTCATGATTAGCAAAAAAATCAGGTTGAGCACTCATATGCCCCCTCTGAGTCTGGGCAAGTAGAATAGGCCCAACAGGTCCTCCTACGTGTCATAAGAGGCAACTAAATAGAGGTATGAGTATCACAGTACAATACTAACTTTGACTGGATTTTAAGGTCCCTGTTGGGACAGTTGGCCATTCTTTTATTTTAGCTATACCTTAAATTCTAGGTACATTGTCATGTCTAGGACACCCTGTACTTTTAATACCCAATCAGCTAGCATTTCACAAATTTGAATCGCCTCCATTTTGTGGAGACCCTTTACTTGTGATTTTGTCATTGAAGGAGAAACATATGAATTCGAAAATAACATAAATTTACATAACACATTCCATTTTAGTGTTTTAACTTGTTTTAATCAACAACATGGTGAAAAGGTGTAAGAAGATTGCCAAGGAGACCCCCAAGAAGAAGAAGGCAAAAACTTCTACTTTGGCGAGTGACAGTCAGAAAGGACTTAATGTCGGATCTGACACAGCAGAGTCTTTGTTGCTTTCACCAACAAATACACAAACTGCAAGTAGCTATGCATGTTCCATATATGCTGGATCCTCATTACATTCATCTGACGCCCAATCCGACTCTGCCACAATACTTGCATACTTAAAGAAAATTGACACATCCAATGAAGCCCTAGCCATACATGTACAGGATCTGGAAACCAATAGGTACTCCACATCCTCCTCTCAACTCGCTCCAATGCAAACGGGTATATTTGCCATGACTCACACGAGCATGGGTGCTCAGGCTTCAACTTCAGCATCACAGCTGCATCAGCCAGGGAGTCAACAAGCCATGCCAGCCATGAACAGTTGTACGGGGGGGGGGGGGGGGGGGGGGGGGGGGCTTAGTGGGACTCAGGATGCTATTCAACAGTTCACTCATGATGGGGTGATGCCAGACATCAATGTACTGCGTCAAAATCCACGAATTTCACAAACTGTCTCACAGATCCTATCTGCATATGACACACAGGCGCAACAGGATTCACTCCTAGGTAAGCCAACCCATGTCAAAAAATCTGGTCGATTGAACACCACAGACACTGTTACTGCTGCCCCAGAGCTTAGATGGCCAACTGAGGGGTTCTTAGGGGTTATTGGGAAGAAAAGGGCATCTTATGACGAGTTATCCCTACCTGAATGGGCTGTGGGCCAACTGAATAATGTGTTCCATATCCAAGACCCAAGTACTGCGAAACATGCATTACTGCAGGTCATTTTGGCTTTAAAAGACGCCATCTCACTCCCATGTGGGGCAGTTAGATCGGCATGGGGTAATTCGATGCATGAGGTTGAACAAGGGACCCTCACATGGGAAGACAGTGTCCAATGGTCACTAAACAGATTATCAGCATCCCAGGTCACAATGGCTAACTCGTGCGCCATCAACCAACCGTCATCTCAGAGGAGGTACAAAATCTTCAAATATTATAATCAGGAATCATGTTCTCACGAATCAAACAATGGGAACTTCAGACATCACTGTGCTTTTTGTGCCAAAGTGGGAAGGATTTTGGCTCATCCCTAAGTCAAATGTAATGCCAAAATGAGATCTCAGGAAGGACAAATGAACAAATAGGGTTGTCGTCTGCCTGATCAACAGCCAAGTGTATATTAATAGTTTTACCAAGCATTTTAGTAAATCTGGGTTTTAGGGGGGGGGGGGAGGCAAAAAAGTTAAACCTGACAATAACCTGTAAAATTGTATAACACGTATTCTTATTTGTGCCAGAATTCCTGTGTGGAGCACTTAAACATGCATGGCTTTCAAATCCGAGATATAGCTGCACATGAGATGGGTAGTAACATTAGTGAGTTGGCTATGGGGGAACATGCTACTAGCCCACAACACAGGAGTACTGGCAATGTTTGTAAATATTTGTGTAAACAATATGATTCAATGCACGTCAATCATAGTCAATCATATGGTCAATTATATGATCCTTTGTCAGAGCCCAATACACAGAGAATTGCACAAGAATCTCAGTGTTGGTTCAATGACCATACAGGTCGAATAAATAACCACAATTTATGTGGTGATACTAGTACCTCGTGTGATACTGGGGATATACAATCAGTAGCAGAATTAGGTAATGTTTATGTAATTTGTAATGGCAATTCAGATGTTAATAGTGATGATTATTATCCAGTGGATTTAGTTAATGTCTGAGAACATGGTAATGTATGTCAATGGTTTTTCTACATTCACGATGTTATGTTTAATGAGTGTTCTGGCTTTTATGAATACATTTATAAACAACCAGAAGTAATACATCTTAAAAATGCAGTCAGATACCATCGGGACTCATGTCTGTAAGCTATTCAACCTCAATTTTTATACATTTTTATCAGGAACTTGGTATGGTATATCATATACTCAATATATGCAAAAATAATTGACAAATTGTTGATATACAATGAAATTGCAATGCATACATTTAACACTGAACGAATTGTTGCTCACCAGCTACGAGACGCAGGAGCTAATGTCAAGATCAAGAGTGTTAGTCAATATCCAAATGGTATCAGTGGTCACTTGTGTGACTACGACCTTGAAGGTAGCTCCAGTGTCCCCCACGACTTCGACATTATCGACAAGTGTAGAGGCTTTCTGAACCATGATTCTGCTAACTTTGTCTTCATAGGCCCTGACAGAGATTTGATTGAATTTACTAGCATTGACCAGTGCATAAACATAGCTAATGCCATTCAAGACACAGGCCTCCGTAACTATAGGCAGGTGAGAATACCCATTAGATCTGGCCTTAATCTGCAGGCCTGGGAACAAAGACTTGCCACTTACCCAGATAAATTTTTATACCAGTACCTTAAGTTCGGTTTCCCCTTATCAGTCACCAATACAGATGGCTTGAATAATTCAAATGTTAGCAACCACCCCTCTGCCCTTGCTTATCCAAATGCTGTTCAGAACTATTTAGATAAGGAAACCTCTTGTGGGGCTATGTTAGGCCCAGTAGATCACATTGACTCAGAATATTATCACTGCTCACCACTACTCACACATCCAAAGGACAGAGATAAGAGGCGTGTCATCTTGAACCTCTCTTACCCTTATGGGACCTCAGTTAATGATAAGGCAGATAAGCTCAACTTCGATTGTAGGCATTTGAAATTCCCATCCATTGATGACGTTGTCGAATACATACTTGCAACTGATGACCCAGTCATCTTCAAAATTGACGTAGCTCGGGCGTTCAGAAACTTATGCATCAACCCAGTTGACGCCCTCAAGTTTGGTATTTCATGGCAAGACCAGTTATATGTCGATCTTAGTGTCCCGTTCGGCTGGACGCATGGGAGTGCGGCATTTCAGATGGCGTCAGATGCAATTGCCTTCATCATGAAAGGCATGGGGTGTAAGTTACATCCCTACATCGATGATTATGTCGTTGTGGCCCCCAGACACAAGGCCCAAGACCAGTTTAATAGCCTTGTTAGCCTTTACAGGAACTAGGCCTACCAATGAATGTTGCTAAGAAAACTCCACCATCAGAAGTCATTACATGTTTAGGCATACAAATAGACATACCAAACTCAAGGGTTAGCATTGAGCACATAATTATCAAATGGACTAAAACCCTCCAGGATTGTAAGGCCCATCACATTGTTCAGTTACCATCCATAGACAACATATACTTGTGCCCAGTTAGGGCCGTCAGGGCTCTGCTTCCCTCCAGACTCCTACCACCCTCAGCACCCTTGTTTGCGGTTTCTTACTACCTACATAATCAAATCATTGACACTCACTTCAGAGATGCTCTTAAACAAGTTCTTAAGTACCTGGCAATACCAATTACAGGTCATGGATTTCACACATTCAGGTGATCAGGGGCCACTTTTTGCTTCAATAAAAATGTCTCACTGCAAAATATAATGTCTCATGGGCTATGGCGCAGCTCAGCTGTTTGGACATACTTGCAAAATTCTTCACAGGCTGCTTCAATCATACCTCTGACCTTTTACTCCAACATCCCTTCTACCTTTTAGCTTGGGTTAGTGCAAAGTTTAAAAGCTTTCATTTGATTGCAACCTCTTTTAAAATCTTTTTGTTATATATACTAACATGTGAATAAAATCCTCAATTGTGTCATTGACCTTTCATGACCTCACATGACCTTACATCGACCTCACTGTGTACCTAGCTTCAACCTTTCTTGGCCATAACTTAAACTTGTCTGATGGTGTAATTGGAATTCACCATAAGGTATAAACAGAAACAGAACCTCATGATGTGCCATTGACCTTAATATGACCTTTATCACTCCCAGCTCGGGACAACTGATATTCTTTTTAATTTTGTACCTGTTTGTCTTGCTTATTAAGGGGTGATATCACAATCTCTAGTTTCATTTAAACTGGCAGAAAACTGGGAATCTGCTGACACCACTTCCTGAACACATTTTAACAGAGCCTGGCATCAACTGGTCTGCCGTCACGTTACTGCTAACACCAAGCACTGGAGTGTTTGTTAACTGTAAACTATTGAGGGAAAACAATGATAACTCACATAAAAGAATAACAAGACAAAATGATCTCAGAAGATGTAATCCAGTAGACTTACTATGCACACTGAATGCCTTGAACATACTGTCAGTCAACGTGTTAGACCCCTGTTCTACGTGCCTGAATGATCTAGAGTGACATACATATGTAATTGTTTTTCTGGACTGGGAGATTTCTATCTAATATGGAGTTATTTCTGACCATTTAAAAAGCAAAATGTAGTTATATAATAATTAAATCGTTAAAAGTTAAGAAAATTGTTATCAGTATCTGCTGGTATATGTATCTCATTCGTCACGTTTGTAAGTCATTCCTTACCATTTGCAGCCGATCTTGGTCATTTCTTATCATTCTTAATTTTTTTCATTTGTTCCTATTCTGAAGTGTTCCTTGTCATTCCTTGAAGTGTTCCATTTAAATAAATAATGGAGTCAGTCACTGTAGTACACCATAGTCACTCACTTAAGAGATGGGAAAATGTTTGTATAGTGACAACAAACTGATAATGTCGACCAATTACTGTACAGTGCCTTCCTCTATCTCTCTAACTACCATAATCATGTGACGTATTACCAAGCATGACAATGATTAAACCAAATAAAAAGATTGTGAGATGTAAAACCCATGAAAGAGAATTTATAATTTCTCTGATGAAATACTGCCTTTAGAATCACTATAATGATTGTTTTGAACAAAAGCCAACAATATATTCTCTCAAAGCACGAGTTATTACATTTCAAAGACTGTATTCAGTTATTTCAAGAAGAGAAAAAGTGACAGTGTGACGTCATGAAGTGATTTGAATGTATACAAGTGAGTATATTTCAAACAACATAGGAGTTAGTGATGTGTGTTTGTACAGGTCTGTAATTCACTCTTGTAGACACTGAAATATTTATAAAGGTCTAGTAACCTACTTTAGCAAAATAAGGGTCAACACACATAGACACGTCTGTGAAATAGATTCAACAATTGACACGTTAATAAAACAGACGGCTTTTAGCAGATAGATGTTCCCAGCTAATGACAGCAAGTCTCCTGATAAAAACAAATCATCTGAAATGTTTTGTCAATGACAATGTTTTGTTGGACAATAACCGTGTGAGAATAAAGGGGATTTTACACTTCTCCGGTCAAACAGATTTATTATTGCATGCTTGCAATTTATATTTGTAATTTTTATTTTCGGTTGTGGCATGTAGGAAGTACCGTTTTTTAAAAATTCATTAACATTATACCCAATATCTTCACTACACTCACTCTTAGTCTGCCTCAGTACTATTGTTGAATGCACAAATAACATTTCTCCCTTTACACTCCCCTTTTTATAAACTTATTTGATAATTACACATCAAAACTACCTATTTTATCACTTGATCACCTTTTATTGCTCACATTCCCCGTTTTCAGGGACAATCACTTTCACAATATACATCCACCAACCACACAATTCCCCAAATTTTATGTTCAGTTTCAAACTTTTAACCCCACCAAGTTCTCAAAAAATGATTTTCCTTCATATCTCACTGGTAATCCAACCAGTTATTTCTGCATACCAGCACCACATTAACTCAACCATTCAATGTCCTGATGTTGTCAGTTTTTGCCCCTTCAACCCCCCATCACCTTCTGTTTATATTTCAGCATCAAATCCTCAATATCAATTCCACTAGCTCTCTCACCCGCCTTTTCATCCTACTCCTGCTTGCTGATGATGGCAACCCAAACCCAGGACCACCCAAGTGTCTGAAGGTCTACTATGCTAATATCAGATCAATACACAATAAATACCCTGCCATTGCAAAATTTATTTCTGACAATGACACATTAAGCCCGACACCATGAGTGCCAATCTGTGTGAAATAACCCCACCAGGACATAATCTTTACAAACAGCCACGCAAGGTTCGCCATGGTGGTGGCCTGGGTATTTTGGCAAAAATGGATTGGATCCTTCCCTTGTCCCTACAAAGACCTGCACCACCTTCGATAATTTCCTCATCAAAATATCCTAACACAAAGAATCTTTTCATTTTCTGAATATATACAGACCACCATCCAGTACTCCAGTATTTTTGAACAGTTTCAGTCACTTTTGGAGGATATTCATCACACCACTGAAAACCTGGTGATCATTGGTGTCTTCAATTTTCAACATGCTTGAATTCGAAAACCCTTCATTCTCTGATTTACTCATTTGATCTAAATCAGAAAGTAACTTCCCGACTCATATTCAGGGACATACTCTCGACCTGGTTTTAACCAAATCCAATAATGACAATATTTTTTATGTCCATACCACTGATGCCTTGTCTGACCATTTTTTAAATTAGCTTCATCATAAATCCCTCAACCCCTAGATCCCACACCAATGCTACTGTTACCTTCCGCAAATACCATAAAATTGATAAAGAGAAAATGAAAACAGATCTCCTTGTTTCTGAACTAATTAACAATCTATCCAAGGAAGCCAATACTTTGTACAAGAAATATCACTCTATCTGGTCGACCCTCATAGACAAACATGCACCCGCTTCATACCAAACACGTTAAGGTAAAGTACATTCCTGGATGGGTCAACAAAACCGTAATAGCAGCAAAAGAGATCAAGTGTTTGTTCAAATGCACATGGCCCACGAACAAATCTACCTTATAGATCCCAATACATGCAGAAAGTCTACCAGTACAATCGCATCTGTGTCCTAACTTTTTCAAACAGGCCCATGTTACCCCAGTCCTCCAAAAACATCCTTAGACAAAGAAGTTTTCAAAAATTACAGCCCTGTCTCCAATCTTAACTTTATTTCAAAGATACTTGAAAGGGTAGTAGCAGTCCAGCTAGAAACTCAGCTTCATTTAGCCGGCCTCATGACCGCTTTCCAATCTGCTTATAGAAAACACCACTCTACTGAAAATGCCCTCCTTAATATTCAGAACAATCTTCTTCTCAACATGGCCAAAGGGTCTGTCACAGCCCTTATCTTATTGGATATCTCCACCGCCTTCGATACCATTGACCACACCATTCTCCTTGACAGACTTAATGTTTACTACCTAATCAGTGAACTAGCACTTGGCTGATTCAAATCATACCTGTCGGAAAGGACACACTCGGTCAAGGTAGGTAGCACACATCCTGATGAGCTCCAGTTTGGGGTGTCCTAGGGCTCTGTCCTTGTTGCAATTATTTTTTCTCTCTATAAACCCAATCAGTTAAATCATTCACTCTCACAGTATTATTAATTACCACTTCTATGTTGATGATACCCAGTTGCACATAACACTCTCACCAGCTAATTTCTCTCACTCTATGCAAACATTAAAGAACTGCCTAAATGACATTCAAAATTTCATGCTCACAAATAAATTAAAACTTAATCCTGACAAAACCGAGTTTATTCTGATAGGCTCAGAAAACAACCATATATGCATAAAGAACTCCTTCCTCATTTCACAATCAATGTACTTGGTAATCAGGTTTCATCAGCACAAAGTGTCAGGAACCTCGGTGTGGTGTTCCATTCTTATTTCACTTTCTCAGACCATGTATCACAATCATAAGGTCTAGCAGAGTTCATGCTAAAGACCTCTACAGAATTCGTCCCCTTCTAGACCTTAATACTTCAGTTCTCTTAGAAAAATGTTTGGTGAGGAGCAGATTGGACTATTGCAATTCTCTGTTCGTATCACTCGCTGATTTTGAGTATTGGAGATTGCAACTGGTAAATTCCCCTAAATTCTCAAACATTACCCCTCAACTGAAAAAACTCCATTGGCCCCAGTCAGGAACAGGGTACAATTTAAAATAGGCCTCATTACATACAAAATTCTCAACCAAGGTCAACCAAATTACCTCAGAAAGAGAATTAATTCATCCCTAAAGTTCTTCCACAAATAAAAGGTGAAGCACCCCCAAACTTGAGTTCTTCCATACCCCCACTTTTGACCACAGAGTTAATAAATCAATCAACCACTTTCCTAATTCTGTCAGTCACTATGCCCCAGTTCTTTGAAATTCCTTCCCCTTCCAATTAAGAAATAACCCCTATGTTGCCCTCTGTCATTCAGAAAGCACCTTAAATCCCACCTCTTAAACTTAAGTTTCCAATCTTAGTCTCCTTCTGGTCACACCCATAACTCCGAATCACTGACCTCGACTCTCCTTACCATAAACTATTTCTGTTAACTAGCACTCTGAGTTCCCCTTTGTGGGGAAGATATTGCACCTGCATAGCAGTAGATTAGATTAGATTTAATTACATTAAGTTATGTCTATTCCGTTATAATGTTACCCTTTTATTAATATTATTATTTGTGTGATATTTCAATGATTTGTGAGACAGCACTAAATGAAAGTAAAAAAATGTTGACATAAACCAACCGGTGAGATTGATACCAGTAAGGGACACTTTGTACTCAAGTGGGATATGCATGTCATTGTGTCCAGGTAGAGTTAACATATTCTAAGCAGGTATCCACATACAGCAGAATGAAAACATAGTGTATCTAAACTGTATTCTCACAATCCAACATGTGCATTACTTTGATATGGTTCTGACATAGTTATAATGTGATATAGTTACACATAGTTAACTACAAGAGAGCTGACCAAACATGGAGGTTACAGGACCATAAACTGCCTGTCCATTGTCGCCAAAATAATTTGACTCAGTTGGAAACATGTGTAGTGAATCTAGAGACAGTTCTATAAGACTACAGGGCTGAATGCTGCACTGAGGTATGACTATATGCATTTATACTATGTTTAAATTAAGGCCTTTTGCATTACACTTGTACAGACATGTATGCCAAGGGATTATGCATTATAATAATTGTAATAATAATAATGGCAGCGTTTGTACAGCATAAAATTGAGTAAGGTTCTCTGATATGAACTACAGAAAGGGACAGTCCTCAAACCTAGTGAAGTCATAACCCTGTAAGCATCCCCAGGGGAGGGTGAATATGGCATTGAGTAAGCTAGCTAGATGTATGAAAGGGGGGTAAGTCTGAACCCTGATATGTAAGAAAGGATCCCCACGGATATAGGCCATGGTTTCATATATGGTAACTGGCAAGGATCTGCAGATGAAGGGTTTTGGGCAGGAATTTTTGAACAAGTGAGTGATTTACAGACACGCCACAGAAAACTCTACTGATAATAAGGTTGCCACAAGGATGTTAGGGACGTGTTTCGTCGCTTGTGGATCACCCGTGGATACACATCCCTGACCACATGCAGTGCAGCGGAAACACTCCAGGACATGTCAGGACTACACAAGGATGCCCCAGGACATCCCGAATGGGGTTTATGGACCTTGTGGATACAAATGGGATGGGGTTTAAGGACCACAATTATCCTTGCAGATATCAGCTTATCAATGAGGAAGTTTTATGATGACATTGCAGGTGTCCCACTGGGAGCTACTGACCACTGGGTACCTGGATCCTAATGGCTATAAAAGGGGTAAGGGTCAGGTCACTAGCCAGATAGCTTTTTGTTGCCAATATGAACAGAGAGGACAGAATTCTTGTGCAACTTCGACTCTTACTCTTAGAAATGAAGAGGCAATTAGTCATCTTTTTAGCTATGATACCACCTCTGAGGCCGGGGTTCGATCCCCACACAGGCTCAAGTGGGAAATCTGGTAGTTGCTTGCCGTTGGTCGGCAGTTTACAGTACACAACCCTAGCAAACTCTATGTACTGGTTTCCTCTGCCCTTCCAACTACCCGTCGTGATATGACCTGTACAGTGTTGAAAGCAACGTAAAACCCCAAATAAACAATCAGCTATGATAGAGATACTGAGAAGGAGATGTGGCTTGCCAGTAAGACAGAGAAGACACAGAAGATAATGGATCAGGCCATGGATAACCCAGGCAGAGCGTTAAGAAGAGGGTCAGTACGCCAGACTGAGGTAGATGACCCTATGGCATATCAAAACTTTATCCGGATGCCACCCCAGATGTTTCAAGAGACTCACTACTGAGCTCCAAAAGGGGGAGGACCTGAATGAGAGAACCCCCAAGTCCAGGACTCAAGTTGGCAGTCACCCTCAGACACCTGGCCAGTGGATACAGCTACCCCAGCCTGCAGTATGTCTTCAGGGTAGCAAGGTCGACCATCAACAAGTTTGTGCCTGAGGTCTGTGACGCTATTATCAGGGCCTATCGAGATCAGGTGCTGACGTGCCCCACACTCCCAGAGGACTGGTTAGAGGTTGAGTCTATCTTTTCCCACATGCCCTTTGTGCCCTTGATGGAAGGCACTTTCCAATCTGATGTCAAAATGGGGAGACAGCTTCTACCACAACTACAAGGGCTTTCACTCTATAGTACTCCTGGCCCTAGTGAATGGAGACTACAACTTCCTCTGGGTGAATGTTAGGACAGCCGGGTCAAGCTCAGATGCTCAGATTTTCAAGCACTCCAATTTGAGCCACAGAATAGAGGACAGCACCATCAGCTTCCCTGAGACTGAATCCATGGGGATTGGTGGACCAAAGCTGAACTTTTACATCCTCAGGGACCACTCTTTCCCCCTCAAGCTTTGGCTAATGAAGCCCTACCCTGCTGGTTGCCAGGGTGGTCATGGCCTACCTTGTACTGCAAAACCTACCAAGGATCAGATACCACACGGGTAAAGTGGTAAACTTTGGGGGAGAAGACCAGCCTCCTCTAATGCTGGAGGGCAATGACATTCTGCATGAGGGGAAGGAACCACTGCAAGCAGCTAAAACACAGAGGAATATTTTCAGGCACTATTTCATGAATGAGGTGCAGGTCCCCTGCCAAATGGACAGAATTTAAAATATTATGATACTGTGACTCTTTAATGTAAATAGAACAATGTAGGACTTTATTACCAAAACAATTTAATGAACAAGTTAAAAACTATAAATGACACACTTGTGCTCAAATTTATATACTACCTCAAGGACTGAAGAAAGTATTAGTATGAACACTCATGGTGAAAAAGCTTAATTATTATTTGCATACTGCTTATTTGTTTATACTTTTTGATATATCATACATTATTGTTTTTTTCTATGTTATAATGTTCTTTATTTTACTTTTGCAAAAATGAGATAATGTTTCATTTTTGTTTATTTTCTCTGATTTCTAATGTTACCATTAATAGCTCCATCTATTTGGTCAAGAAGGACATTGTTTACTAACTTAAGATAACTTTGATCACTGGTCAATGGTTTCACACAATGAAAATAAATCACCTATTGTTAACATGCCAAACATTGCATTCCGTTTCCTCTGCCTGTGTACACTAAATGTGTGTCACCCCACTGTGTGGTGACAGCCTCAAAGGGTTGAGCTACAATGCCTAGAAACAATGGACAAGCAAGCAAACCCTCCTCAAAGGGTACAAGGAATTAAGGAAAAGATGCTCCCATCACCCACAAAGAATAAAGAATGAAATGCTCAAGAAATAAATGAATCAAGTCCATGGAAATATATGTGTGGAATAATTATAAATTAAAGTTAAATTTTTGCACAGTCCCACCCCCAAAGGAAATTAAAAAATAAAAAAGTAAAAAACCATAACATTACTTGTGTTAACCAAACTCCCTCACCTCCAACAATTTTTTTTGGAAAAGTGCTATCAGTGCTGGTTGAGTGGGGCCCCAGCACTCTTGACACGACTACAAACACAACTTCTGTGGGGGTGGGGGGGTGTTAATACATACAATTTTTTTTTTTTTTTTGGGGGGGGGGGGGGGTTGAGGGGTTGGGGGAGGGCCTTTTTTATTGTTAAAGTTATCCTGTATTGCATAATCTTACATAATTTGTTGTGTCTGGGTGGGGGCTTTTATTATATATTTTTTTTTTGTTTTCAGGTTGGGGTTAAATAATAGTTGTGTTTCATAGGGGAGTTAACTTGGTTTGCCATATTAGGACTTGGGTAATTTTTTCTCTTTTTGGGTGTTTGGTGGGAGTGTGGTGTGGGGCATTCTTTATTTTTATTATTTAATATAACAACAGCATAGCTCAAATAATTGTTTTGGAAGATATGGAGGCCCCAAAAAGGGCCTTTAAAAATTGTTAGCTAATGCTGATATGTTTGCTGGTGGTAGCTGGCTACTGGCCTTGTGAGGCTGGTTGGTCTGGTTGGGTGGTTGATGTTTCTGCGACTGGCTGGAACTGAGGCATATTGATGGCCCCAAAGCTGACATCATGTGACGTGTTGGGAATGTTGCTGAAGTACTGACTGTCAACTGAGGGTGGATTCGTTGGTGGTGAGAGGGTGAATCCGGTTGGTGTACTGGTAAGTGGTGGGCTGGCTTATCACCTAATGTCTGTGGTTGTAACTGGTGATGACATGGGCCACAGGTGGGAGGAACTTGGTCTCTGTGAGGTTATCTACTGTGATGTATTTTGGCTGTGTTGGCTGTGTTGTTGTGTGGGCTGCTGCTATGAACTTTGACCAGTTTGTTGATGATGCTGTATGGTGACATGTTGTGATGTAGACATGGTTGTGGGCTGCTGTATGGGCTGCTGTATGGGCTGTGACTGCATGGAAGGCTGTATTAGACGATGTGGTTGTATTGGCTGCTGCTGCTGCATCGGCTGCTGTGGTGCTGTGGCTGCATGCTTTGCTGTGGAGATTGGCTGTGGATCTGCTGTTGAAATGGTGCCTGTTCCTGAATAAATATTAGTTGAAAATGCTGCTGTGAATGTTGTAACTGCTGTGCTTGTGGTATGTGTGTGAATGTCTGTTGCATCTGCTGCTGTTGGGCTGCATCAGGGTGTGAATCATAGGATACTGGTGCAAGGTCGAGGCCTGGCTATAAGTAGTGGTCTGGGCCATATTCATCACAAAATAGAAAATTTGCAGCTGCTTGCCCCTATGTTTGCATCTCATCATTAAGTTGAATCGCTTGTAAGTTGTACCAACTCCACCTTTAGAAAGTCACAGAACCCCAGTCTTGGGTTTTCACGCTTGTCATCTCTCAGGTTTTTAACCACAATGTCTTTTAACTCGGTTATACCCCTGTGAGATTCTGTAAGAGCTGATTGAAGGTCAGATACTGCATAGCTTGAGGTCACACTGACTCTACGCGATCTAGGAGTAGGAGTACGTGTATCCAGGTTTGACAGGTCTGCCGGATCGTCATTGGAATTTAGACAAGAAGTATCCTGGAACAGTTCCACGTGCATGGCCTTGCATCTGGATGCTGAGCCCGCTGCTGCTGAGGCTTGGGAAGCAGAACCCTGGGAACTTTTTGCTGTAAGATGGTGCATGATGTGGTCCTTCAGGAAAGGAAAATTGTCTCTGGTCCATGTCTACTCTCTGTCAGCTGTGGTTCCCCCTGGCCCGACTTCATGTGAGTGACCTTTCCGAAGAGTGTGCACTGGCTCTGAAACCATCTTTGGCAGGCATCTTTGTCCATGTTGTTCTCAGTGCAAAACTTATTCCACACAGTCTCCATCTTGGACTTGTCCTAGTAGTCCATTAAATGCTTTTTGTATAGAATTTCATTATCACGCAAAAAATCAACTAATTTCTGCTCCTCCTCAGCAGAGAACAGAACAGCGGTTTTTTAGCTTCTGTTTTGCAGCCCTCTCTTCTGTTACATCTTGTCCTTCCTTGGTCTTTGACTTGCCCTTGCCTTTGCCCTTGCCCTTCTGTGACCCCAGTAGCATGTGTATCCTGTGTGTCACCAACATCCTCATCACTTGAATCCGAATCCTGCTGTGTCTCAAGTGCAATGCCACCCTGTTCTGTATCTGACATCTCTAGAGAATCCTCCACTCGCACCACCAACTCCTCCATCCCAGCTGCCTGCTGGCTCTGTTGGGTCTCTGGTATACAACTCAAATCATCCACCTCTGGACTCCTGGGCTGGGCATGGATGGACATCCTCTCCCCGCGCATGACTGTTTCTCCTCTTTGACCTTTTCTTTGGTGGCATTTTACAGAAATATTCAACAAACTTCCTTTCCAAACAAAAAGTTTCAATAATTTTGGCTAAATATGCCAGCAAAATAGATCCTCAAATATCTCCCCTATCTGTTATAAAGTTGTTGAATTGATGTATCCTCATCGAAATGCAAAATGTCTATGAGCAAATGCCAAGCCCAGTGCCCTTTATATATACTTTCGTCCGTGAGAAAGTGTCTTTCCGTAACTTCCCAAAGAGCATGGGAAACCACAAATCTATCCAGAAACCCTGTCCTTTTTGTCCTTGAGGTGTCCTTATCATCTGTAAACCCTGTCCCTATTGTCCTGGGACATGTCCATGCATGTCCGTGTATATCCGCAAAGAAATTTCATTTCCGTGACCTTCCAGGACCATTCTGATTTGTCCGGGGGTTTCTTGGAATGTCTGTTAACATCCGTAAGCATCCTGTTAACGTCCTTGTTGCCTCCGGGGAAATCCATGGAAATTTTCCAAGCCTTCTTTTGCGCAGATGAGTCAAGGATGATATCAGATATCAATTACAGATAAGATCCACAAAGACTTTACGGAAAAATCAAACAGTTTGATTTTTCCATAGAATGCTTGCAGCCACATCTCATCCATGGCGGATGCCACAAGGACATATCGAATGAGCTCAAGGATGAAAAATATTATCCGTAAATCACTCAACATTTTCCATATTAGGAAACCTAGCACAATCCGGTGACCGATCCTTGGAAGTGTAATTGGGGTCTAAGAAACAACAAGGCATAAAACCTTGAATGCATATTGTCATCTGATTGAGGTTATAAATATATTCCACCTTGTTACATGCACTTAATCTCAATCACCAGTTTCAGGGCATTCCTTAGAATCATTTCAGTGAAAATGTTGAATCACTATTTACTTCAGAGAATCACAGAAATGAGAAAAAATAGAAAGTGAAAGAAATAAAAAAAATCAACGAAACCATAAGGAAATCCGATTGCTTTACAAGTTTGGCCACTGAATCACTTGTATCTCAGTGTTGTGGTTGTGAGTTTTAATCTACTTCATGTGAGCCTGATACTTGCAGGAATGACCTGTTCTTTTATTATCTGGTATGAAGTGATGTAAGACATCAACTATAATCTTCATGAGCACATTTGTTTGGAATATGCAAGTTATCACAATCCCACGTGATATCTTGTGTAAAACGCCCTCCTTGTCTGCAACGGGCTTATCAATCTTCATTTGAGTCAAATGACCAGACGTATTAACTTGTTCAGTAAGATGCCATACCAATCTGAAAGGTCTTAATGTCACTCCTGGGAAAGGTAGACCCTCTTAGTTCAGCCTCTTGCTGTTTGCAAGGCACAGTTTTGCCGTATTAGTTAAGTCTGTAAAACTATCCTCTACTGAAAGGCCTCTCACCAAGTAAACCTGTGTTTAAATCCACATCACAGAAACATGTGTCTTTTGCTGAAGGTCAGTCATGTAATGACTAGAACAGTTAAAAGAATGCCAAACAGATTGGAGCCTACATGAATGATAACTGTGTGAGATTATTTTTCTGAGATTTAAGACACTGATAACTAGTAAAAATACTCAGAACAGAAAGCAGATGAATAGCCTGGCAGCCAGGGTTTAGACTGTCCTGTCACATGACAGCTGATTAATGTACAAACAGAGTCATTAAGTGATCCATCAGAACAGTCCAGATATAGAGATCTGTGTTATTGGTTGTATAAACCAACACTGATATGATTGATGATTGAATATATGCCATTCACACATCCCCGATAAGGTGTCCCTATGTTTATGAGAAGTGGGACCGATTGCTTCAGTTGTAGTGCAGAATGTTTCAAACATGTAAGGATTGCACAATTACTTGGTAATTCAAATATCTCTGAGACTTTTAGCGTGGAAACAGGAAACACATGTGTTACGTCACTACTGTAAATAGGAAACATATATGACGTTACTATTGTGAATATTTACAGGTATATCAGTTAATTTATAATTAAAGTGTATTTATTGTGTTTGTAAGTTTTTGACTTCAGGGCTCCTAGTCAGGTCATATAGACACGTGACCTGTTTAACTCTTTAACCTCCACACAAATAGTTTTATTTACACAACAGAGGTACAGACAAGAATTGCTGGGTTAAATGTAACACTAAAGTATGACTTACTTAAACAACTCACTAACCCACACAATAACCAAATCATCCCGATTTCGCTCAACAAATGTCCAAATTCATTTCAGTACTTTGTATATATCTAGTTATGTCCTAATAAAAACACGTCAGAATTAAGGATTATTTTCGGGCAAGCCCTGGTGCCATGGCTCACTTTACAGGGATTGAAAACCCATTTAGGTGACCCAGTTTTAAGCAGGTTGTTAAGTCAATCTAATCCACAATGTAAGTCGGTATAAGCCTTTGAAATGACCTTGAGATTTGTAACTCACTTTGTACCCTATTTAACTTTTGACATAATCTGATGCAAGGCTCTGAAATGTATCAGCTTGATCACATTAGAATGTCTGTCTTGTGACATTCATTTGTTAATTTTGACATTATTTATACTTAAATATATTTCAATAATATTCACAAAGCTTTCAATTAAGAGCGACATCTGTATTTATATAGATTTATGTGATTGACTGATTGATTGGGGTTTTAAGTGGCTTCTATCACAGAAAACACATTTTACATGACAAGTAGATAAAGGAGTGGAGGAAGACCATACATATTTGATGATCAGATTATGTATTGAAAACCAATGGACACCAAAATGTAACTGCTGACTTTTCCCATTTTGTCCAGGGCACGTATGCCCAGGTTTCCCAGGCCCAGTAAACGCAGGTAAAAGCGATTATATACAAAAAATAATAATAACGTGTTTCTGCTCTCGAATAAGGTGACATATTTGTAAGTATGTCAAATGTTTATGTTTTTGTCCCAGTTGTAAATAAAGCCTGGTTTATACAAAGACAAACTTTCCACTTGTTATGTGGGGTGACTTTGAGCCAGGACAAGGCTACCAAACTACTGATTGGATTGTTGAGCAGTTTGATGGCTTTGAGGTCCTTTCATATCTTGTTACTGATGACAGGATTTCTGTGCTTTTCAAGATAGATTGAGTTTGGCATCTTTGAAGAGATTCTAAAAATGTTGTTGCCCAAGTTTTCCAAGCCCCAGTAAACAAGGATAAAAGCGATTACATATAAAAAAACAGATATGTTTTTCTCGTTTATGATATTAGAGCTAACTAACTTTTTACTTGCTAAACGCTGCTTGGAACTGTGATTTTGATATTCTGGGATGAAATTCTAAGAGATCTATGCATATTTTACATATTGTAAATGTTTTGAAGCAGGTTTCATAGCCTGGTTGACCTTGACCGCTTTAATATGCAATAAAAGGGTCAGGTATCGTATACCATTTTGAACAATAGGTGTAAATAGTTACATCTACTAATAATCATTCAAGAAAAAAGAAAATACATTTTAGTCGGCTTATTTGTTGCACATTTTGACATTATATCCCCTGCTGCTATGTAAAGATATTGCATATTAATTAATGTGAGTGTTCCACCACATGACTAAGCTCCCCGATTAAGGGTTTTTGGTAGCCGGGTTCAAATATTTGCTTAGTCCCAGACGTCCTGTAAGGGTCGGTAGTTGTCGGTTGTGGCTGTGAGAGAAATCAAACACAACTCAAACCGATTCTCATTTCCCGCCGACAACAAAATGTCCAGTCCCAGGCTTCCTCAGGCCTCCTCAGACCCAAATTTACACAGTCCTATGTTGTCCCAGGCGTCTTGCGACCCTTAGTCCCAGGCCTCCGTAGCTTAGTCCCAGCAAGCCTGTTCATAACAGATCTTTGAAGTTTCATGTGTGTGAAAGTGATTCGGTTTCATTAGTCCCGGGAAGCCTCAGACCATCTCAGGTGTCCTGGGACTAAGGAACCTGGGCCTGGGACTAAGCCCCGACTAAGAGAAGCCGACCCTAACCGATCCAAGCCGGCGTCCTCAGGCCACCTGGGACAACACAAATTTAGCCTGCGATGGTCTGAGGACGCCCCAGGAGGCCTGGGACTAAGAACCGATTAAGAGCCGACTGTTTTCCGCACGTCGGAAATTAAAACGAGGCAATAAGGGGGTCTGGGACTGTATAAGCGACCGGGCACACATTCTTGTTGTTACTAACTGGTTGGCTACTGAGAGACATGTGTCTCTGTTTTGTAGGGGTTTTCAGTTTTTTAAATATCATATAATACTTGAGCTTAATGCAAATTTTACAGTTAGGAGACACATTTTAAGTTTTTACTTTTTTTTTTTGCTATTGACTGGAGTTATGATCAAAGAGAAAGGAGGGAAGAGAGTAAAGAAGAAGATGGATGAGAGGCAAGAAGAGAGGGAGAAGGAAAGTGGAGAGGTGGAGGAAAGGATTGAGGAAAGGATGGAGGAGGGTACAGAGGAGGGTACACAAGAGATTGAGGAGCGACTGGAACTTACTGAGGAAGCTTGCGAGGAAGAAGAGAGGTGTGAGGAGGATTCAGAGTCACTTGGCAGCCAAGAGAGCCAGGGTCTGTGCACCTTTCACTGACAGTCTAGAAACTGCAATTGTGGAGTTTGTGAAGGAGCATCCAGAGCTCTACGACAAGGAGCACGAATGTTTCCATGACAGACAGAAGAAGGAGGCTCTCTGGGCAGAAATATCTGCAGAACTGAAGCTCCAGCCCTTTGATGTCAGAAGATGGTTCAAATCTCAGCAAACGCGTTATGACAAGCTGTCAAAACTACAATCTGGCCAAGCCCCAAGGGAGATGACCAAGAGACAGTCCTGGGTCTACCAGCAGATGGGTTTCCTTAAGACCCATATCAGATGAAAAGGGGCCAGCAGAAGTTCAGGGTTCGAGGCCAGTCAAAATACCAGCAAGCTGGACGAATCTCGTGGATCTACTACTGATACAGAACACCTTGAGTCCAGTGTCCTCCGGGAAAGTAGGAGTCAACCTATGTTTACATCTACACCGGTTTCAACAGACTCCAAGATACTAGAGCACTTTGACCAGATGAGGACATTGTTCTCAGGTTTCGTGCAGCAGAAGTGAGACAGGCAGCCCTTCTTTGACTACGTGGCATCAGAGGATGAAAAGATGACCCAAGAGGAGTTTGAGGACCTCAAGGGCAGAATTTTTAGAATTATGTTTAGCACTGGGTTTGTCTGTTTGTTAGTTGGGTGACTTCTGTAAGGCATTTATTTCTGTCTGTTTGTTGGATGGGTGACTTCTGTTGGGCATTGGGTTTGTCTGTTTGTTGGGTGGGTGACTTCTGTCGGGTATTGGGTTTGTCTGTTTGTTGAGTGGGTGACTTATGTTGGGCATTGGGTTGTCTGTTTGTTGGTTGCGTGACTTCTGTCAGGCATTGGGTTTGTCTGTTTGTTGGGTGGGTGACTTATGCTGCACATTGGGTATGTCTGTTTGTTGTTTGCGTGACTTCTGTCGGGCATTGGGTTTGTCTGTTTGTTGGGTGGGTGACTTATGTTGGGCATTGGGTTTGTCTGTTTGTTGGTTGCGTGACTTCTGTTGGGCATTGGGTTTGTCTGTTTGTTAGGTGGGTGAATTATGGTGGACATTGGGTTTGTCTGTTTGTTGGGTGGGTGAATTATGGTGGGAAATGGTTGTAATATTTGGCACAAGCACAGCTGATTAATTGTTTTTTGGAATATTTGGTAGTCCTGAAAAGGACTGGTTATTAGTCCTGAAAAGGACTGGTTACTGCAGCAGGAGTTATATTCTGCCATCTTGCCATGCCACTGCTCCCTCATTATTGAAGTAGTCCTTGAGGTAATCCCTCTGTCTTTTTGGCTTCTCTAGCAGGGTTTCTGTCTGGACCACCACCAGCAGCACCACCAAACAGTCGACAATCACCAGGCACATCATCATCATCTCCAGGCTCTTGACCACTATGTTGACCTTGATACTGGCTTCTCAGTATGTTGTGCAGAACCACACAGGTCATGATCACATCCCTGACTGTTTCTGGGGGTAGTTCAATAGTGATCAACATCACTCTGAATCTTGAGACCAGGAAGCCAAAAGCGTTTTCAACAACTCTCCTGCCCCTTGATATTCTGTAGTCGGCAATCCTTTCCTCTCTAGTTAACATCATTCTGCCATAGGGTTTCATGAGCCACGTCTTCAGGGCAAAGGCATCATCTGCCAGAATGAAGTGGGGGACATCTCGACCACCCTGGGTTATAGGAGCTGGGTCAGGGAAGCCTATCCTCCCATCCTCAATCCTCCTCTTCAGCTGACAGGAATTAAATATCTGGGCATCTGAGCAAGATCCAGCTGTACCAGCATCCACCCATCTGAATTTGTACTGCCCATCTACCAAGGCCAACATTACTATGGAAAAGAACCCCTTGTAGTTGTGGTACAGGTCTCCAGAGTTCTTGGGCTTCTTCAGGGCCACATGCTTGCCATCAAGGGCTCCCAGGGCATGTGGAACATTCCACCTGATCCTGAATTCCCTTTCTAGTTCTTTCCACTCATCTGGAGTAGTAGGACATCTGAGGTACTCTCTGGTGAACTCATCCCGGATGGCCCTGCAGACCTCTGGTAGAAACTTGGAAATGGTGGGCCTGCCAACCCTGAACTGACAGGATAATGATGTATATGACTCTCCAGTGGCCAGATATCTGATGCTGTTCTCCCCAACACTGATAGGAGCTCTGTAGTTGGTGGCCTGCCTGACTACACGTGGTTCCAGTCTGGTCTTTATCATTTCAAAGAATTCTGGGGTCATCCTCATGTAGTTGGTGAATCCTGGAATGTCTGTGTCATACAGTTCAGCCATAATGTTGTGGTAGGCCCCCTCTCCTCTCTCTGTAGTAGCCATGGCCTGACCCATGTCAGGCTGGTAGTGGTGGTGGAGGTGCTGGTGGTGGTTGCTGTGGTCGACGTAGAAATAGCAAATACAGCATCATTGGTAACTGAATAAAAACTAAAAAAGCCCTAAGTTGTTGCTGAAGCTGTCTTCCATTAAAAGGTGGCATCCTGGTGTGTTCCCAGAAAAGTAATGATGATTAGATCGTGGAATTTATATATATATATACGCAGAAAATCCAGCTTTTCTGCAAAACAAGAATCGGCCACATTGGTCTGGGGAAGACTGAGGAGGCCTGAGGACGCCTGAGGATGCCGGGACTTAATCGAGGGTTAGTCGGGGCTTAGTCCCAGGAGGCCTGAGGTGTCCTGGGATCCAGTCAGTATGTGTACGACAGGATCGTGGTTGAAACCTACCAGAAAACTGGCTTAATTGGTTCTTAGTCGCAGAACAGTCGGGGACTGTCTGGGCCTCCTCAGGCTTCCTGAGGCCGATCTGTAATTAATCCCAGGCTTTGATACCGATTCAGTATCAATAAAAGGTGTGCATCAGTTTATTTTTTCTCAATCTTCTATTATCACCCAGAAACACATATTGGTTTTGTGAATAAAGAATAAAATTTATGGTTACTTCACTGGTTTTTCTGGTATAAACTTGGCGTGGCCCATGCCAAGCTACAGTATATTTACATTTTAATGTGGGTGTTCCACCACACGACTAAGGCTCCCGATTAAGGGATTTTTGGGGTCGGTTTGAAAAATATGCTTAGTCCCAGGCGTCCTGTAAGGGTCGGTTGTGGTCGGTTGAGGCCGTGTGAAAAATCAAACATGTTTGATATTTCTCCCGACCCCAACCGATTATTTTTTCCCGCCATAAACAAAATGTCCAGTCCCAGGCGTCCTCAGGCCTCCTCAGATCAAATTTACACAGTCCTATGTTGTCCCAGGCCGCCTGCGACCCTTAGTCCCCGACCCTTAGTCCCAGACCTCTATCACTTAGTCCCAGGCTTCCTGCGACCCTTAGTCCCATTGCCAAACAAAAATCGGCGATCCTGGTCTGGGGACGCCTGGGGACGCCTCAGGACACCTTGTGGGGTCAGTACTTAATCCTGTGTTAGTCGGGGCTTAGTCCCAGGAGGCCTGAGGCGTCCTGGGACCCAGTCGGTTTTTCTAGGACAGGATCGTGGTTCAAACCGACCAGAAAAATGGCTTAGTCGGTTCTTAGTCCCAGACCAGTTAGGGACTGTCTGGAGCCGCCTGAGGCGTCCTGAGGCTTCCTGAGGACGATCTGTACTTAATCCCAGACTTTGAAACCGACCCAGTATTCCCGCCCATTTTTTTTTTTTTTTCACCGACTGTCCACGATTAAGGGTCGCCGACAGGGTCGGGGCTTAATCCTTTGGTGGATCAAGGGCATAAGGATTACATTACTTAACCAACTCTCAATTAACTGCTTTATTTATGATTAAATATTTAAAATTCTTAAAACAGAGAAGTCTATTCTGAATTCTTAGATTAGCTTTTAAATTTCAATGTTTAAACTCAAACCACCAATGGAGAATCTCCAAGTAGGTGAAATGTAAACCATTTGATTTATTTATTTGATTTATTTAATGTTTTAAGTCACGACAAGTACCTTTGTATTGGTTATATAAGTATTGGGTAGTTTTATGGGCAGAGGAAACCAGTACATACAGTTTGTCAAGGTTCTGTACTGTAAACTGCTGACCAAACAGCCCACTTGTGTGAAACAAGTATGTTACCACTGCACCAACGTGACCCCCTGAAAGGTAAAACAGACACAAATTCAAGAGTTGTATGGATAAAATATTAAATAAATACACAGAAGAGTATTCACATTTTTAAGGCACCAAGTTTGATAATGAAATGTTTGAAATCTTGACCAGGGAACCAGGGAATACAAAAAATACCCCATTTGTATGGCCAGCTATTTAGGTTCAATACTACTCTTGCGGATGAAAATTTTTTTTTTATTTCACAACTAATTAATTTGCACTCTTTTCTAAAAATGGAGATTATTAATAATTAAGCATTGAATTTACAAATAAAACATCCCTAGTTAGACTTGCATGAAAGCATATGTTGTGAAAATGATCAATACAATAATTGTGCAAGATATACATTTTAGTACATTTCACAGGTGACTCAAGGAACATCATTGTTTAAAACTTACATAGTTCTTGTACACACTTGGGTGGTCAATCAAGGAACCATCAGGAAACTGAACATTAGAAAACACTGTTTGACACTGGGGGTTAGATATCTGACAAGTGTGAACCACGCAGTATACCTTTCAATAAATAATTTCTGTGTAATTACAATAAGGAAAAATTGTGAATTAATATACTATTAGAGTCATTGGTGCCATGCTTACCTGTAAACTCTTTCAGCTCCTTGGTGTATGAAATTAGTTACATCTGAAAAGAATTGGCGTGAACCGGTAAATTAAACCAAAAATACGAAAGCTTTTTCTGTAAAATAACTATTTGGAAAAAAAATTAAGGTACTGAATGTTAATTTGATTCAACAAAAATATATTTAGGAATGTACAAATAATTTACTTAAAGGGACTACACCCCAAAACAAAAGGCCTTTAAAACATGTAGGCAACTGACACTATTTACTAAAGATCCCAGTCCACTCACGTAGAATGAGAGAAATCCTTGAGCAGATTACTACCTGTGTACTATTATCTACACTTCCATTCATGTTGTTATCTACTCAGTGATAAGTGAGAAGTGCTAGCCCATTTCACCAGATTAAAACACTTCACACAGATTACAGGAAGCTAATGGGTTGCTCACCTGCTATAAAGCGTGCATCTCACGAGTATTACCAACCCATAGCTCACAAAACCTACTCTAACAATCACACTGTTATATCTAAATATTAATATAAATTGACTTGGAATTACACACTGGACAATTTATTAAGATGATTACATTTAAATTTGAAATAGTGCTTTGAGGTATGGGAAGCCAATATAAGTTCAAGTTACAGGTTTAAGGTTAACCTTAATGTCAAAACAAAACAGAATGGCTGCATGACTAGGTGTACATTTAATGTGGGTGTTTACAGGAGAGGTAAATAGTTTACCTAAACCCCTGACCAGCTGTGGAGAGATGGGTATTAATGTGTGTATGTAGGCCATAAACAAGTCTGGTAAACAGCTAGATATGATGAAAATAAACAAAGACTTGAGGAAATGGACATTTACAATTGTTTGTATTGATACTTGTACAATTGTAGGACTGTTGATAAGTTTCTTCAGCACATAAAACACCCGTGTGTTGTCTTTATTAAGTTAACACGTATTTAAACACTGTTCATACTTCTCTGATCTCATATCTATTGTACATATTTTTGGTGATTTTGTCATAACAAAAAGACAGATGATAATAGTTCTTCCCTGACAGATTATATGACCTACTTAAGTCAAACTTTTCATACTAAACAGCCAGACAGTAGGCTTTGTTCCACAGTTATCTAAACAGTTTATACCATAGAGCTCATGTCATGGAGCACAGAACTCTGTGACATGTTACCAGTCTCTAATAACACATATATATCTGTACACGTATTGGGGCATCTTATCGGAGAAGTGTGCACTGGGTATTTGGTTCACAAGCACTATTTTCTTTTCTGTCTTGATATATCTCTAGTAAACAGATGTCACTATCTATACTTATAATGTACTCTAATATTTAAGCAAACCCCCATACTCATAAGTTAAATTGAGTTCGATTCTTCAATATATTTAGCCCAAGTGAAAGGTCAAATTCAGGGTGTGTTTTTTTTAAATATAGCAGAACATAATACTATCATGTCAGTCCCACTGTGTACATCACATGACCTGTATTCAAACCCCCAGGACTGAGAGAGCAGTGAATAAATGTCACACTTATTAACCCCACAGTAACTTAGGGCTGATAAATAATCAAACCCAGCCGGCTGATGAGATACTGTATGGGGTGACAGTGGAGTCTTCTACAAACCCTAATATGTGAGTGTTACAGCTTTGATGTTTATAATTAGACACTTCTGTATGTTAGCATATTTTAATAACACATGTGTATTTGTAACATATCTTCCACTGAATCCTGATGGTAGCATAATAATTTAGGGACACAGAGGGACTGTGTTCCAGGTACAGGCAGAGACATAGTGGCTCGGATGACCACTTAAAATGGCAGTCGTTTGTCATTGGGTCCTATCACCAGCGGCAGGTCAAAGAACCTCAAGGACAAATGGTCATCCTTGAGCCTCTGTGTCTCATTCAAGATGAATGTAAGGGACAGTTAGAACTGTACTTGTACAGTCGGGGCGGGTGAAATAGCACTTCAAGAACCTGTAGTAGAAAGAGATATTGCACTGAGTAAAATATACATTGCAATATTTAACAGATATAATCACAACTTACTTTACAAATTGAAATTTGAGCCTTTGTACTGACGCACGTAATCCCAAAACTGCCCGTTTCTGAGCTGTAAGCTATTGTACTGTGCAAATATTTGGTGGCTTCATTTGCATTATTTTGGTAAGTGGAGTATTGTCTAACGCACACATTTTCAGAACTCTTTAGATTTTAAAATGATGAATGCTTGCCAACATTTCTTGACCGCCTAAGATGCAGCTTTGGTAAGAATTGGTGAGATGTACATAATCAGTACATTATGACTTTATGATTTCTGTACACACATATATTAGAACTTTATGTGAGAGCACTTATTTAGGAATAAATATGCGTGGCAAATATGTCAAGCAAAGAACACATATTAATTTATGCTACATATTAACACCAAAATGCATGTAACAACGTAAAATTGGACTGTTGATTAACTCGTACAATGTATTTTGAATGGATAACCCCAACACACGTGATTTCTGTTTCACCTTTCTGCCACAATATTTGGCCGTGTATATTTGAGGGACTTGTGGTAGAAAATGTACCTGATCTGTAAAGTGTTTAGATGGAGGGGTAATTATACAATCACTTGGTTTGGGGACTCAAAGTCTATGTCAATATTCTACATCAAAACATCCTACTAATCTCCGTGCATAATATTGACAACATTTGCTATGATTAACCAGGTGACCTGTTATGGGAGGTTCATTGTATCCACTAGATGGCATCTGGTGGATACTATGGATTTCGCTTTGTTATGCTGCCACCACAGTGTGTAGAGAGATTTCACCGTTACTGATCTAAGGAAAAAAATATTATAGCTAGACTTCGCAAATTTGTAGGATATATTCATTACCATAAAATCCTGCTTGGAATATTTTTGGCCTCATTTTGAAAAACAAGATTTTTCCACTTTCAGCAAGGAATTTTATTGGTCCTCTAGAGCAAAGGATTTTATAGGTAGAGATCTAAAATTCACAGGATATTTTCGTCATTACAAAATCTTTACTGGGAATGTTTTTGGCCTCATTTTGAAAAACAAGATGGCCACCATGGACAATTCGTTGTCAGTCGTGAAAAATGCTTTTATCTCCCTTATTATTGGTCCTAGAGGTTGGTTATGTCAGGCCAGCCTATAGCAAATCATGGGCTGGGAATCTTCTGAAGCGGTCAGAGTTGATCTTGGGCCCCTCCTTCAAGGTCAAATGAGGATAGCCAAAGTTAAAAGCGCATACATCACTTATTATTAGTCCTAGAGGTTTGCAATGTAAAGCCAACCTTTTGGAAATTATGGACTAGGAATCTTCTGATGTGGTCAGATTTGACCTGGGGTTTCTCCTTTAAGGTCAAACGAGGATAGGCAAATTTAAAAGTGCTTTTAGCTCACATTATTGGTCCTAGAGGTTTGCAGTATGAAACCAGCCTATAAGAAACCATGAGCTAGGAATCTTTTGATGTGGTCAGATTTTACCTTGGGTCCCTCCTTTAAGGTCAAATAAGGATAGCCTCTTCAACTATGAGATTCGGTTTTTAGATCCTGATCGGGATATGTGTGAAACAACCTTTAGTATTCAGTATGAACAATATAGTCTGCTTTAATTGACTGGAGTCCCTGTGAGAATTTAGTGTTTGTATCATTTTATGTATTTCCGGTGGGTCATGCTGTGAGCTGATTGGACAGATTTATGGGTGTACAGAAGGTGAACCAATCAGAGCAAATCATTGGAATTGAGATGTACTTTACTCAATGGAGTGATTTGTGGGTAAATAGCCTGACTCAAAGCTACAGTGGAATTGGAATGGTAATTCTGTACAAGCCTCAGATTGGCACAGAATGAAGTAAGCGCTGTATTGTAACCTTTAGGCAATCGGGACAATTGGTACAAAAAGGGATTTGTTAGTTGGCTGTTTATTTCACAATTCTGGGCACTGTTTCACAGTGTAATTGCCTTATCAACTCCCCAAAAATTAAAAGGCTATTTTGTGTATTCTTTTGAACTATTCATTATATATTTTGCTTTTGTCAATGCTTCATATGAAATACATGTATTGGTTTACATTCCACCACCTTATAGGTCATAAAAGACAGTTTCTTTTGTATTTAGTGTAACTTGAAAATCAGTTACTTTACCATTACTGAGTTACTTTACTGAGGGTTTTTGTTGTCTGTGTGGTCAGTATAATACTGCATAAAACCAGTGCGTGTCTTAATTAAAATAAATTCATTACAATGCAAACGTGTAACGAAGCAAATAATAACATCATGATGACTTTGTACTGATTTATAATACAACGAATCAGATATTTCTTTTAAAGAGAGAATTGTGGCTCACCCTTCTAGTGATCATGAATTTCATTTTTTCCTTTCCCGAATACTTCAGTCCACTACTAGCTTTGTGGTGGTTGTCACCTCTGTGTGACTCCCGCAAGTAATAATACTGAAAGTCAGCCTCAAAATGAGCCTGGCTGTTGAATGGGACGTGAAACCTTCACCCTGAACCTTTGATCTATTGCACTACTCATGTTTGTGATTGTTTTGCAGCCTGCTGAGATAGACAGAAACAAATTTTAGCCTTTTTTTCTGTTCCACATACAAAAGCAGTCATTTGTTAGTTTTTTTTTTGTAATTACTGACTTTTGCCATTAAATATACCAAATCAGAGTAGGTTTCATCATAAAAGTTTTTTAATTTGTTTTGCTGCGAGGCGAGGCTACAGTAAGCTCCTTGTAGGCATTGACCTTCGAATATCAATGCGTTGGAATTTTGGCAAAATTTTGATCTATAAATAGCAATCTGTTTTTTGTTGTTGTTGACCAATGTACACGTGATTTATCACAGTTTCAAAATATCAAATATTCCGAGTACATTTGGCTGCATGGAATGATTGTCTAACTTGAAAATGAAGTAAAAACTGTAATCTGATATTGTAATTTACACCTTCTTGATCTGCTTCAAAACCTTCTCTTTTGTTCTGTAAATGACGTCATATGTGTGTAGTACAGATTTAAAAATAAAACCCTCATATAGCGATACAGACCACTCACACTAAACAGATCAGAATATTGTAAATAGTTTAGTAATTGTGCTTTATTTCCAATATTTAAGAATAAAATTAATTGCTGATAATAAGATTGCACAGTTGTTAAGCAAAGTTGATAATTGCTTCCTAGTACCCGAGTCTTCAGATTAACATCTTTACCAGTGAGTTTGCATTGCTTTCCTAGAGCGACCACTTTACTGTGACCTACATATATTATAATGATAAAGTTAGGAATGACTTGCACATTTAGTGTAAAACTGTGAAATGTTATTGAGGTACGTGTGTTACAATCAAAAGATTGATATTTATGGAGAGTAGATTGTGTAATGTGCTATAAGTGTACATTGCATGAGAAGTACAGTAGAACCTCGATAATCCGACCTGTTTGGATGTTCTCCATTGAGTTTGGATAATTGATGTTCTACTGTATTGGGTTTATTAGGAGTATATTAAATGTTTAGGGCGATAATACAATTTCTATGAGACATCACTGGCTTAACTTAGCACACAATCAGTTATAATCCAGCAAACAAATACTGGTTTTAATATCAGTAAACCAGACTGGTTAGACATTTAGTGCCATGTCCACTTTATGTTTGTACCAATGTGAGACCTCTGCTAATCTATCTAACAGTTACATTCATTATTAAAATGTCTTTAAACTACATCAACATTATTCATTTGTTTGAGAAAACAATAGTGTTTGCAAGATTGAACCTTATTCCAGGTTATGCAGTGAAGACAGATACACAAGGACACAGACTAGATATAGGTTATTTAATCATGCAAGGTTGTCCTGACAAGTTGATTACCACATTACATAATCCACTGCTGTATATTGCACCAAACCTTGACTTAATCACTTCTAAATTGAAACCCTGCAATCCAAGAAACAGTGGAACTAAAAACTAGTGAGGTTTTGTATTTAGATGAAAGACAGATGAAACACAGTTTTTATTTTAGTACAAGTAATTTTATTGTTTAATAAACAACAAATCGCCAAATGAACAAGATCATCCTCTAAAACTAGCAGTAACAAACATCACAATTCAGAGAAAAGGGGTTGTCAGCGCAAAGCAAGGGGGTGGTGAGGAAATATTGTTGAAATGTTCTCATACGTTACATTTCCTAGCAATGACCCAATGTTGTACTTTAGGAGCACATTTTAGCAAAACTTAAAATACAGGTACATTGATTCAGAGCATTGTGTTGTAAACAGGTGAGTTGGAGTCTAAGAAACAGTCTGTAGATGAAACAGACTATAGGACGACAGTAAAAAGTCCATCTTCAATTAAAAAGGAAAGGGCTTTGGCAGATGCTTTAAACAGAAACAATATTCTCTTGAGCTGTGAGTAACACCAAAGAACATAAATTACTTTTCAAAAAAATTTCTCTTCAAACAATATATACAGCACTTCCATCACCTGGACTTACATAACCACAAATATTGTACTTAAGTAAGAATTCTTACTTAAGAATCTTTGTGATTCCCGGCCCAGGAGATTATTAGATTTTTTGGATGAGTAGTTTAATACAACATTTTTTAATATGCCGTAACTCAGAGAGCTAAACTATGAAGGGCAAATATTGATTAAAGAACAGTGGGATTAATCGACGTAATGACATAACCGAGTTTAAGGAATCTATAATCTTCCAGTGAAATAGAAATAGTAAGATGAAATTAAGGACACAATGGTTTGCATGAAAGAACAATGTTGGATGAGGGTCCAGATGCAAATTGCTCCAATAACCTAGACAGTGGATACGGATGTAAATAACAATTGTGCAGCCACCGGTATATGAATAGGTAATGCATTCCCCTTAAATGTCTGGGGATACAAAATAACTTGAGGGGAATAATTTGCAAACATTGGAATATAATACAATACAGTAAAGACTGTTCTAATATTTTCCAACACAAACTGATAATTGGTTTCAGGAGACTCAAAAACCTTAAAGATACCTTAGTAACCAACCAAAGATTTCGAGTCTGTTTAAATGCATCTCAAACCAAGCAGTGAGTCTAGACAAGACCAACCACTTCCATGAACCAATGGAACTTGTGAGAAAGGATTTAGATGGTATTAACTCCCATTTTAAAAATAAATTCACACCTTAGAGGATGACCTCCATTAATCAGAGTCCGAGGAGGAACTTATGACAGTGTCCAATGACCTTGAGGATTTACTCATAGACATTTAATTATAATCCACTAAATTCCAAAGGACTAATAAAATCACCCACATCCCATTTTATTTTTATGTACTGGAGTATAGTTAAGAACATATATTTGAAATAAATGACAAAACTCTGTCACACCAAATTTGTTGACACACTTGAATTGATAATGAATAAATCATTGAGACATATACTAGAGTGATTAGATATATAACACTTTCAGTACAACAGGGTACAACTAACCAATGTATCCCTCTGGTGTACTCCATACTCACACTGCATCAGGTTCAGTCAGATCAAAGAATCTACTTAGGGCACAAACTTTTTCAGTTTGACAAATAATGCCCGATTACTTGTAGATTACATACCTTAACATACTCACCTTTCTGTAATCATCTAACCACAAATGATACTGTCTACATACAACACTGTCTGTATGTAACATGACATGTATACATGCAACATTCAGCATGTTACATTGTGATAAATGCAACCTCTTGACCAATGAGATTAGAGAAAACCCCCTGTAATATATACATTCTGTATACAAAAGCAGCAATCAATCGCTGTTGGTATACTTTTAGTACCTCACGAGGGCTAGGAGTGTTTTTGGCCTCTGATGGGATCTGATCACTTGGCCGAAAGGTATAAATACATAATATTAATTACCTCACACTTTAATTTGAGATTATTTGAAAACAAAAATAGTTACAGATTAGGTATATTTACTCAACGTAGGTGACTACCTTATGTATAGGGATACAAAATATATCAAGGGAGGCTGCATCAATTTTGTAATCAACTTTGCCATATTTTGTATCGTCTACTACTGGTGAGCTAAACCATTGAATTTTTCCCTTCATACATTATGATTTTTCAATGGATGATCCAATATATAAAATACAAATATACTTTTATGTTTAGGTGATCATTCACTTTAGCTGAAACAAACTAACATAAAGGGGAGCAGAAACACTTGGAATATCAAGATTTAATTATGGAATGCCTAGTTAATCCAAAGACAGACAAATGAAGTGCTTTGTTTTGTTGAGATATATGAACTTACACACCATACCCTTGTCTTCTGATCAAAACATTGCACTCCAGTACAGACGTCAAAGGATCAATAGAGGAAAGACTTATTGTTAAAGTGATCTTTGCTGCTACAGTTGGATAGATTCTAATGACTTTGAATTTGTAAAGCGTAACAGATACTGTATAGTGAACTATATTTTCCCTTGTCCCTCAGTATGTTAATGTTAGCCTGTGTCACAATTAATTTTCACTGAATATCATTTGAATATTGTGTGTTTTTGCATGAAAGTTTTTGTTAAAGTATTAATTTAGTAGTAATTTAAGTATTATTTTTATATCTATTAATACTGCTTTTTCCAACACTTTTCACTACGAGTAAAGCATATCATAGGTTGGTCCGACGCTTGCTTTGTTTAACTGAAAACAATGACTCCAAAGAAAATGACTTTATCATGTCCAGCTGTTAGCTCTTTTGTTTACTTAACCTGCCTATCACACCCCTAACTGAGGGAAACAGAATATGAGGGGGATACACAATATGGCTGCCATATTTTGTATCCTCTTAGTGTCCTGTTGTTGGGATACAAAATATGGCAGCTACATTGTGTATCTCCTTGACGATCAAAGAGGGGATGCAGAATATGTTGGGGATATAAATATTGTGTTACACCGGTCTGTGTTTGATGAAGGGCATGAACAATAAATTTTAACACTGGTGGCATTGTGGTAGAAAAATGAAGGTTTCTACAATTGTCCCTGGGTTAAGGTGTATAAGGATGCTGGCTATTTTTTACCTTATGTCAAAGTAGGTCTCCTGAAAGTCTGTTTCCTTTGTCCTCCTTTCAACAATACTATATGGTAAAATGTAGATAATCAAATTCACAAGAGCCATAGATTGCTGTGACTGATCGTGTCTACTTTATGGACATTTGAAAAGAGTTTGTTTTAACATTATAGGTGTGTTTTAGATGTAACAGGTGTTATTTAAGTTGGCATGATTGGACAGTAATAGTGTGGATTTATGAAGGTTTGGTATTAAATGTTTGCAAAGTAAATATACTATGATAGTATCAGTAATTAGGAGTTAAAAATAACATTTTGTAGTAGTCCAAAGTTTGCCACTAGTTCATGTACTTGATATATGTGTCTTCATCTAAAACAGTATGCACTGGGTGACATGGATCCTATCTGACTCTTACACATTATTAATTGCAGCTTAAGTGTGATTTTTTTCTTTGTGATATATTGTTTAATAAAGAGTACATCTTTTAGATGATCTCATGCTGAAGCAATGGATCACTGAAACAAATATTGATTTTAGGATTATAGGAGGTAGAAAGTTGCTATGTCTGAAGTAGATCATTTTATTGGATTTAATTTCATAAAAGTCTAAAGTACACATAAAATTAAATTTCCATCCATGTAACGGTGGCCCATTCTGATCCAGTAATAAATATGGAACTAATATCACAGACTTTGTCAATATATATTGAATTAATTATTATTTTTAAAAATACTTTCAGTTTTTATTGGATCAGTAGGTATTGCCATCAAATACCACAGAGAACCTGCAAAAAGGACCAGAGATTACCAGAACTTTGCTGTTGTAGATCAAATTTTATTCATTGTTCTGTTTAGTTTAAACGTGTGTACCTTAGTATTTGTTCAGTATGTAAAACAAACAAATACAGGGGTCTAGTCCACTGAAAGTCAGAGGGTTTGGTATTTGGTTGGGCAGTCCAGGAGCTAGACCTTATCTAATCAGTAGGGACAACAAGGGCCTGTCTGTGGAAACCTATCCTTGTATGTTACAGGTCCACATCAACCCACCGAGAATTTCCCTCTGTGGACACATTAAGGGGTCAAGACAGTTTAACCAAGATGCTATGTTCAAGTTGTCGATATCTGATATGCTGTAATAGAGTTTCGTTGGTTGGAAAACTTCCTGCCAATATTCGAGGTCCTCAGTGGCATAGTAGGTTAGCAGGTTTGGCGTCTAACCACGGGCAGTCACCTGTATGTGGGTTCGACTCCCATAAGTTCACTCTGATCCTGGCTGTTGAAGAGGATGTAAAACCCCAACTTTAACCTTCCGATATGGTGTCAAATTCAAAGGTGAACACCAAATAGGGACTGATGAGTGAGACTGATGAGGTGTAACCATCAGTGACTGGCTATGGTTCAGTAAACAAGTAAATATGTTACCTGGGTACACCCATGGATTTAAGGCTAATGCTAACTGTTATGGTAGTAAATCAGTGTAGTGATATAACACATTCAGTGACAGAATAAATAGCCACATTATTTCAAAGAAAGAAAGTTAGAACCATCTTTTTTGTTACGTTACAGTTTTAATCCCAACGTCAACCCAACATTGCCATATCTTCTCAGAGTAAGGCTCATGTGAATAATTAGCAGTCTTTTTTGACATATATCAGCTAAGTAATATAAATTTTGATATTAAACACAAATAAATAGTTAACATTAACAAATCCACATTAAGTTAAAGTTAATTTATTTTTTACCATTTTCTAAACTTTAAGTAAGTATGCATCTTGCACTTTCAATGGTGCAAACAGAGGAATACCACGTCCTTCTGCTTTCAGTTGTATCTACAACTTAACTTTTGGAGAATTCAATAGGATCTTTCTACTAAAATTGTGCAAACTTATGTACTGCAAATATGCTTTGTCAGACATGAATAAAAACAAACTATGTTTTTGATATTTTATTTCACCACACAAAATGGTATAGAATTGTCATATACATAAGCACATGCATTAGCCACACTATTTATTCTGTTAAACACATTTTCTTCTTGGATAAACATATTATACACTAAAGAAGGTGGGAATTATATAGTAGAAACTGCACACTGAGATAAACATATATACATTCCATTCGCCCAGTAAGTTAAGTTACAGTAGCCTTCTGACCTTCTCAAATAATAGGTCATGTTTAAAGCCAGTGAAATATAGTTTGAGGAAAGTTTACACCGAAATTAGTAACAAAAAATTACTAAAACTTGAAAATCTACAAATTGCAGGAAGTTCCAACACAGAGTAATACCTACATGTTTTTAAAAGTAACACCAAAGAAATAGTAAAAAGACCCTGCATAGAGTTATACCAAACTTAGGTGATAAGCATTGTGTGAGCTACCAACATCAGTGAAACCTAGACATATTACCCTGTGAGACAGTGGTACACACAAAACTATGTCATAACATATGTACTTATGTTATGCATGGTGATGTCATTTCAGTAAGTAATCTAAAATCTACAAGAAATCTACCTGACTCAGCCTTCTTATTCAGAAAGTCTTCACATTCAAATTTGAGAGGGGTTACCAGAGGCAGTCTTTAGTTCCCTCTATTGACATCATAATCACACAAAAGTTGAAATACAGGTGGGGTGGTGGGTGATAACGTTTGGTTGTTCAGTTGCTGCCAGTAAGTATCAGTAGCAGGTTTTGGGCAAATGATTAGATGTCAAGACATTTATCATGTGGTTGAAATATAACACTACAATTTGGTAATAAACACAAGATTTAAACCAAACTATGAAGGTGTTTGACAACAGAACTGCCAAGCCTCTTCCAGCTCATGCTTTATACACTCCCGGTGTAAATTAGTCGTACAATAAAATCTAAAAGAAACTGACGTCAGAAAGTTTATAAAAATATATATAAAATGTTAGTTTACAATAACAGCATAATTTTTCAGTTTTAATATCAACCTCATAATCGTATTTTTCTACAGATAACCACTTTAAGAATATATCATCTCTGCATTTGTGACATCTTCATTTTTAGATTGTAAATGAAACCTCCTTTTGTGAAATGGATCTTTGTTGGAATTTTTATGATTGACAGTTAAATGTTGTTAACTTATTAACAATTTTACTTCACAATTTTCTTATTCAAGTTGACAAGTTGTTGCAATTAGATATACCTCCTAAACTGTTTTCCTATTCTCCACTGTTTCATTCTACATTGCTATTTATTAGTAGCTAGTGTTATCAAAGTTTCATATCCAGTTCTTAGCCGACAGAGTAATGACATTACTTCAAATTATTGTGTTACATCCCTTTCAACAGCCAGTGATGCATTGGGACAATCACTCAGCGTTGTCACTTCTGGAATGATTGCCAACTTGCTAAGCATTAGGCTAACTTGAGGAACTTGGTATTATCTGAGCTCAATGTTATAATTAAAAAGTCACTGTTTAAATGAAATTTCGACCACTTTTGAAATTAACACAGGTATGATGATTGTCTAAATTCCTCAAACAGTTCCAGTTTTAGCTTACTTTATACAGATGTCTTTAATTCATACAATTTCTTTAATTGTTTTGGGTGGCAGGGTCAACTTCCATGTTTTCTTGGCTCTCATATGACAGCACTCCCGATGTTGTGTTACTTTTGTTCGCTCTTGTAAGAGCTGCATATTTTTGCAAATCAAAACATTTATCAAATCCTAGAAGTACATGTGGCTTTTCATCAGTTGTGAAAGCAACACATTGTGTTGCTGGGTGATTTGCATCACAATGGCAATGACCGTAACACATACAAAAGAATATGATTGTCTTTGTTGATCTCTCCAAACTGCCAGTAAGATGTTTGTCGTGGATAGCATCTATCCTGCCAATTATGGTGTCACGCTTCAGGAATGTTCTCTTACTTTCTTCTGTTTTAAGGCAATAACTTTCAGGATCACCATGACCCATTAAAATGATGTGCCTCATGCTATATTGACTGTTGTTCACGATAAAGACTTCAATTTTAGCAAAAACCTTTGTCTCATTGTCAACCTCCAACATGATGTAATTGTCAGCTTTTAGATTTGGGTATGAAGATATAAATGTGGAATAACAATTTCTGTATATTGTTGCTTCTTCCTCTTTTGTTATTCCTTCTGTGTATGAACTTGGCGCATAGAAGAGAAGAAACTTATCATCTATGATAACCTCATACTGTTTTTGGCTAGATGTAATCTTTTTATTAACATAAATCTGGCTGTCATCTGGAACAGCCAGAGGCATGTAGGGCTCCTTTTTAAGGATTACATTCCTTGCAAGTTTGCGTAAATAGCTTATATCTGCCCCTGTAGTTTTGCCAAACTCCTGGGCAAGCTCATCAGAGAGAATATTGAGGGTATTTTCCGCAATTTCAATTTTCCATTTTGCTTCCAATTGAACAAATTCAGCCAAAGATATTTTCTTAGCAGCCACAGCCATCTACAAATAATATGTATATTATTTTATGGGTAGAAATGTTTCCATTAATTATAAGTACTTTGGCAGTGAATGGGCAATTGATCTGTTGCTAAAAGGAAATATTATGTCTCAATATCGATATTTATCTTGAAATTAGGAAATGGCCACCAGTAAAGTTTGTTCACGTATTATCAAATTATGATGATGCATTGATTTGCTCCAAGATTTTGCTAACTTTCCAAGCCTTTGAGACAATTGTTAATTGTCTCAAAAATTTCAAATTAAAAGTCTATCTTGCTCAAGTATTCCAGACAGACTACATTATATCAGCTATTTCACATTTTTTGGAATGTTTTATTTCTATTGTATATTTCTAATAAAGTAAGCAAACATGCAGTAAGGCATTCAAAAAGAAGCCTTCAACACGGATGCCTACTGAGATTGATATTGAGTTTCAATGTCAGTTTGAACTAATAAATAGAAGAAAAGAAACTCTATGAATGATGCGTAATGAAGTTGAAGGCAGCATTTGACACAGTTATTCAAGATTTTTCACTAAAATAAATACAAAACCAGTCTAGAAGAGTTGAGTGAGCTTCAAACAACCGCCATATAACATCTATATGTTTTATGGTCAAAAACAGACAGATAAATCAATTGTGCAATTTTGCACTACCAATACAACTGATTCCATCATTTTAGGTTTACTAGGTTGAGAAATCATAGATTATAATGGTTTACAGAAATATCAGACAGCAGACATTACATATATTTTAATATTGTGTGAGTTGATATGGTGAGTTATAATGATAATATGATGTCAAAATTAAACACAGAAGCAAGACTGAAATCCAAAACCATTACCTTATACTTACAATGTAATTGTCATTGAAATAATTTAACATTTATCCATAACATGATTAAATATACAGTAGCCCATGACTTGTTCAATACTGTCTCCTGCAACCACTAAACTGGTGTAGTAGTTAACAAACTCACTTCCAACTATCGAGGTTGAGGGTGAGAATCGTAGACCTAACCTTTGGGGGAAGAGCTGCTAGTTGTTTACTCTTTAGAACAGTACAGTTTACAATGCAGAATCTTGGCCAATCAGAATGCAGTGGTACCATCTGAACTTAAAACTAGCCCTCATGATGTTGCATAATGTATTAAACAAAAAAAATACGACCTGAAATCTGGTTCAGGCCACATTATGAGTTTATATCATGTAATATGTTATTAGTTTTAATAGTTTAGCAAACAGTGACACATCAAGACAAGTCATACTTAAATACCAAAAAAAAAAAAAAAATGTGATCGCTAGACCTTAATAAAGTCTCAATGTAAAATGAATTTAAATTATAGTCACCTTTACAAGAGTTTTCTCTTGACATTGCTTTCAGATATGTGTTTGTCCAGAGCCTTACTCCTGGAATCCCATCTTAAACTTAGTATCTAGGATTTGTTTAATATAAAAGTTGAACCCACATTTGTTACGTGTGTTCTCTGCTGTGAATGGCTCATGGGTGTCTCATATTTTGCCTCACATCTCCTCAGAAATAGACCAAAGAAAGCATTTATGGAGGGCTGGTGTGATATTTTTACAAGATGGGACAGCACTAATACTTCGATGATCTTAGACCAACCAAGAGAGGTGTATTTCTACTTTATTGATGTAGAACACCACAGTTGAAATCTACAGTTCTAAGTGTTAAAACTAACGCTGAATCCACAGCCTTCACACTTATACTTCTCTACACTGAACCCTCAACTTTTCTGTGTCCCTTCCACAGGGTGAATCACAACTTGCACTGTTACTTTTACCAGTTCTTGTGGAATAGGAGGGTCTCTCTGTGAAGAGGGAGCCCTATTTTTTAATTTAAATTCCTCAAACTGAGGTGCAAGGGAAGCAAGTTGGCTACTCGTAAGTTTAATCAAACCCTTGAAGAGAGGAGTCAAACCTTTTAAAAGTTGACTTACTCTTGGAAGACTTCTTTATGTGTGGAATTTGTAAACAGCCCGTACATATAGAGCCCTCTCATTCCATTCCTGTTAACACCCATTTATTCTTTCCTTTCTTCTGCATTTAAGGCATGCCTGGTAATTATCCAATGGCAGCATTTTGGCAGAGTAGACTCGTCATTTTAATTGTGTGTCAGTCATGATGAAGTGAAAAGAATGCAATCTGAAGTTTACGGTGGTCAAAAAAAAGAATGGTAACTTCAAAGCAAGGTATAACCTCCAGCACCTGCCCGCTAGGGTTCTTGTGTAGAACTTAATAAAAACTTAATATAATAAAATGGCCCAACACATTATCTGTGTCCTTGACTGAATGGCAGGTCATGTAAGCAATTTTGAGCTTATGTAATTACTTTCTATGCAATACAAATGGTAGTCATTGTAAGCACAATGTATTCGGAATCTCTGTGGTCCTTTCTTTGACCATAAAGATTCAGTGGTCTTCAGGGGTAAGATTTTTACCTTTGGAATCTCCGGTTTGTGACTTTAAATTTGACCCCACAATAAAAGTCTGAAAACATTTTTCACAAATGCCTGATGTTTTTATGTAAAACCTGTAACAATCACAATGCTATACCCCTTTTCCACCCCTGTTTATAACTGTGATAATATGTGCTAAACTAGATGATAAAATGATCTCAAAACTAAGTATGTTTAAATAAAAGCTAACACAATGAGAACTTTCCTTTTTAAATATAGATTAGTTGAAGTATAGACAATGATTGATGAGTATAAGTACTGAGTGTTTTTTTCTAATTTGTGAAATATTGACTCAATTCTTTCATATTATCTTAATTTTGTGAAATAGTAATTCTATTTGTTCTTAATTACTAAGCATGGGTATTTTGCTCAGGCTTCACTTTCACCAATATTCCCACCAACTTCCTTAAAAATAAAGTCATCAGCATAGTCTTATTGATTGTTCTACTGACATTTATAGTCATAAAAGGGTACAGAGTCTAATGGCAGCAATTCTGAACACTACATAAAATTATTGTGGTGTGATAACTAAACTAGTACACTCATTTGAAAAAATGCAGCAGAATAATCTTGACCCATGAAAAGATTAGTTGTAGGAGTCAGCGTACTAATGCACAACAGGTACTGAGTCTGATTTTACGACTTATCTTTATCAACATATGACATGAAGAAAAATGAACATAAACCCCCTCAAATAACCAAAGGAATGGATACACTAGGAAAATACTGAAGCACAAATAGCTCTTGATATTTGGATTTAAATCAAACAATTAAATCAACAATGCTAATTTTTCAGGACAATGTGTCTGTGTAGGCAAAAATTATTGTACAAATCTTTGCTGGGATTCACAAAAGGTCTTAAATTTTAGACAAAGATTTAGCTAAGACGAGTCTTAAGTTTAAGATTTTTGTGTTAGCTGAGAATTTATCTTAAGTTGGGATTCACAAAAGGTGCTGAGCAAAATCTTAGCTGAGACAAAATTTATGCAAAAAGTCTTAACTATTTTGAATCCAAATTAAAAATTTTTAATAAAACCAAATATTTTTCACTGATAAATACACAAAACATGCTCTTCAAAATTATAAAACAGATTTATTACTTTTTTTGTAAAATTATGTAAAAACAGTAGTCTTTGTGTTTCGTTGTGAGTCAGCCATTTGTATGACAATATTTTAACCACAAGAAGGTAAAATCTGGAAATTTATAGGTAATTAAATGATGTAAATTCCGATTACAATCCACAGAAATTACTTTTATAGGAAGTATAGATCCCCATAGTATGTTTTTTGTTGGCATAACAAAGGGTAAAATATAAATACATGCAATGGAATATTCTAAAAATGACTTAAATCTGCCTTGCAGTGGTCTTAAAGTTAAGACAAAACTAAAGACAAAATTGTGTCTGAGATCTTTTGTGAATCCCATTTTGTCTAAGCATAAATTTTGTCTTAAGTTTATGACAAAGTTTTTAACATTTAAGACTTTTATCTTAGACTTAAGACAAATCTTAGACTTAAGACCTTTTGTGAATCCTACCCCTGAAGAGAAACACACTAATGGAACGTGGAGAAGTTATTGATATTGATTCAGTCCTCAGCCAGAAGGGTATTCAGACAAAGAGATATCTTATTTCTAAAAGTAAATATAAATCATGTATCCACAGGTTCCACATGAATTAGAGCTAAAGGTTAATGTAACGTGTATAAAAAATATTTCAAATTAATGTTAAAAAACAAAATATGAATGCGAGAGCACCTGAACGGTATATCAGTGAATTATAATGACATCAAAATGGTGATCGTTATCATAACATCAACTGAGAAGCAACATTAATCATACTTATGGATACAAATGAAGTCTTCAAATTATTGTGAATTCACTTCCAAAAAATTTTCAAATTAAATTCTTACAAAAACCCTGAACACGCTTTCAAGAGACAACAAATCTGACCATTTTGAAACGTATCTAATGTAAACCATTGCAGGTCTGAATAAACATACCAGAGACACATTTATATATTGGTTTCATGGGGAGAGAGCTTTTTTCCAAACTTCACATACTTTTTGACATTTTTTGTGGTATATACTGCATGATGTACCATTCAGAAATAAAATACCATACCCTTATTTGAGGTTGAGATGGAATATGTATGTACAGCTACTTAAAGTCAACTTTACATCTAACTTTATTTTATACACACTTCTCACCCTACAATGCATTTCCCCATGAGTAGAAACAAATTTTGTTTGAAGATGTTACTCTGAATAACCATTGTCGAACAGTTTTATTGTTTGTTTATGAAATATTTTTAAAGTGAAGGAAATTTAGAGTATAAAAAGGGCAGCCACCCCACTTTGTGTGTCAGACACCATGTGAAGTGGGGATTTTAAGGTTTTTGGACTTTTTTATTGCACTCATATTCACCAATGCATTCATTATAACTGGGGTGCTTTAAGGATCCTACTAGCTTGACTGTGATATATGTAGCCCATATTTGGTTTCAGTTGGTGCACACAGTCCCACCCTGCCTGCCCAATTATACAGTGCATGGATCTTATAGGTCACGACCTATGTGCTGATATGACTGGGTGATATAAAAACGCTTAAATTTCCTTACCTAAAGCCGTAACTAGGGATTTGTCAGATTTTAGGGCATCTCTACACAGAGATTCATGTTTGTAATACTGTGTTTCTTATAAAATCAGTCACTCAGTGTCAATCAATGCTATATTGGTTTATTTATTTATTTGGGGTTTTACGTCGCTTTCAACACTGTACAGGTCATATCACGACGGGTAGTTGGAAGGGCAGAGGAAACCAGTACATAGAGTTTGCTAGGGTTGTGTACTGTAAACTGCCCACCAACGGCAAGCAACTACCAGCTTTCCCACTTAAAGCCATCATGGGGATCGAACCCCGGCCTCAGAGGTGGGAGGCGAGAGTGTTACCACTCTGCCACCGTGGCCCCCAATGCTATATTGGGGGCGGATAACAAACTCATCATCTTACTATCACAAGTAATCTTTTTTTTTGCACATGGTAGTTTTTATTTGGTTATTGGATGGGATTAGAGCCAGCCTGGGGTTTGTTTTACTGTTTTATAATACTTATTTGACTGTCACAGCTATTGGTAGCATTGGAGTTATGGTATGTTAGCCATAATGGCTCATAGTGAGTATGAGTGGTATTATACGAATATGTGTGTGTAATTACGCTTGCCCCATTACATGTTAGGTGAAGGTATGGATATGTGTGCATTATGTGTCTATTTTAATGGTAACTTTTAATTTGGGGGCACTTGTACAACTTTAATGTTGTATACGTCAATAAGGTAATGAAATAGTTATATTTATGCTTGCTCCTTGGCTGATATTAATGAACATGAATGTAGTAATATGTTGAAAATGAAGTATATCCAGTGCCCAGGTACCCTTTGCTATGCATGAGTTAACACCAATAAACATTGTTTTTAAATATATTATCTCCAATGCACGCATTTCATCAGGGGTTCTATTTGGCTGACGGGTGCTTATTTGTAAAGGACAAAAGTACACCTCATTCATCAAAAGATAAAATGATGCAGGTGTGTGATAGCAAATCAGCAATCATTTATGTGATTCCACATCAATGAGTTATTCAAATAGCTGAGAATTCATCATAATTGGTGTCATTACATCAAAACCACCTAAAACATCAATGTCAGTTTCAGAAGAAACACAATATTTCAGCTGGCCTCAACAAAAAGTTTGCAAAAGAGAGATTCTGACATCATTTGGGAAATGTTCAGGATTATTATATTCAGTTTCATTATTTTAGCAATTGGTATTCAGAAATGTACAAACTGATTACATTTTTCACTGTAACTCAAATCATATAATATGCAGTTATAGGACCAGAAACTTTGTAAACTTGAACGTGGTTCATTTGATTGATATTTACGCTTCCAGTACTTTTAAAGAGAATTTAGTAAAACATTTCAGATAATATAGGATTAAAATACTGAGTGTTCCGATTCCTGCTATAGTGACAAGTGTTCTAAAGGATGTAATTCTATCCACACCACAGAACATTTATATTTATACTTTGTACTTTCAACTTATCAAAGATCTTGTCATGCCCAATGCTGAGTCAAAGTTGAAGAGGCAAATTGGTTTGTCTTTTCTTCCCAATAATATTTGTCATATAGTGACACAAGGTAATTATTACTCACTAACTTAAAACCAACTCACAGCTGGATATTATAGAAAAATGGTTGATATTTACTGCATGAACTGTTACATTTACAAACTGTTTGTAAAACAGTAAAACAAATACAGTAAACCCTAAAAATGTCATTTTCTGATACAATTCCAATTCCAATTAAACTTTTATAGCGCTTAATCTCTGTCAAAGTGACAGACTCTAAGGCGCAACATCATAAGCATAGTTTCAAAAATCCTTGTCCTTGTCCATAGCTATGGTCGACATAACGGAGAACACCATATGAGGTGGAAAATACTAAGGAGGATAAGCTTGGCAGAATAGGTATGCCTTAAGTTTTTTTCTGAAGGAAGCAATGGAAGTGGCAGATCTTACATTATCAGGGAGTTCATTCGATATTTTGGGAGCATCATATGCAAAGCTTAGAGCAAACTGCTTTGTGGATTTGTAAATGGATGGTTGGTATTGAGGAACATGTAGAATTATACCATCAGATTGACTCAACCAAGTATTATAGGCACATTGTCTAACTTTGAGAAATGGGCTGAAATATTTTGGACAGTTAGTATGTAGGTATTTATATACCAACAAGGCAGTCTTGAAGATGCAACAGTGCCTTATGGGTAGCCAATGAAGGGCTTTTCTTAGTGGAGTGGTGTGAGAAAGACATGTGGTTCTGCAAACAATTCTGGCCAGACTGTTTTGAATGCATTGTAGCTTGCGTAGGTTAGCAACAGATAGACCCCTAAACAAGGACAACCCTAGCGAACTCTATGTACTGGTTTCCTCTGCCCTTCCAACTACCCGTCGTGATATGACCTGTACAGTGTTGAAAGCGACGTTAAACCCCAAATAAACAAACAAACCTAAACAAGGAGTTACAGTAGTCAAGCCTACTGCCCACAAGTGCGTTTGCAGCCGTAAGAGCAGCATCACGAGTCAAGTACTGTCAAATTTGTCTAAGATCCCTCATCTGGATGAAACATAGTTTACATACATTTTTAACATGTTTGGTGAAGGAAAAGTCTGAGTCAAACCAGACACCCAAATTCTTAACGGCATCTGAAAGTATCAGTGATTCACCCAATATATTTACTGGAAAGAATGGGTTAAACTTTTCTTGTTGAGACTTGGCACCAAATAAAATAAAGTCAGTATTTTCAGCATTCAGCTTTAGTTTATTTGCACACAGCCATAGTTTGACATCTTCGAGGCACTTTCCTAGCCGATCGAAGGCAGTTTTTGCATTTTTGTGTTTGAGGTGAATAAACAGCTGTGTGTCATCTGCATAAAAGTGAAATTTGACATCTGGATGTTTAGAGATTACTTTGCTCAAAGGTGTGGTATACAACGAAAAAAGAATAGGACCAAGAACTGAACCTTGTGGTACCCCAAACTTAAGCTTTCTAGCCTCAGACAGAACAGAACCAATCTTGATGCATTGGGTACGATCAGAAAGGTATGATTTGAACCAGTCAAGGCATCTACCCCCGACACCGAACCATTTTCTTAAGCAATCAAGGAGTTTGTCGTGATCAATGGTGTCAAACGCTGCAGATTGATCAAGCAGCACCACAGTTGTGGCCTCACCTCTGGCTAGAGATAGGTGAATCTGGTTCTTCATAGACAAAAGAGCTGTTTCAGTTGAATGGCCACGTCTATAGGCAGATTGATACTCGTTTTCCAACCCATGGAGAGAGACATGTCTACTGAGTTGTGAGGCAACTACACGTTCCACGAGTTTTGAGATAAAGCTTGATAAAGAAGATTTCTTTATCAGTGGAGTGACAATAGCACTCTTGAAACCATCTGGGACAGCACCTTCCAACGAAGAACAATTTTTGTGATAGAAGGAAGCAGTATATCAAGGCAATCCTTAACTAGGAAAGTCGGCCAAGGATCCAGGAGACAGGATTTTGTAGGTGAATTTTTGATTACCTTCGCAATATCATCAGGTAAGGCATCATCAAATTTGAAAAGTCCTGGCGGATTCACTGGAGATGGCAAGGAAAAAGATGAAAAACTGGAAAAAGACTCTCGGATTTTAGCAATCTTATTGGTGAAAAAAGCGGCAAACTGTTCAGCCAATTTTTTTTGTGAACTATTTGATGGAAGAACCTTTTCAGGGATACGGTGCAAGGCAGAACGCAGAACTTGCCATAGTTTTTTAGGGTCATCACCGTTTTTATTAACAAGAGCTCTGTAGTATGTGGCTTTGTCTTTATTGGTAAGTGAATTACACCTGGCAATTTGTTTACGCAATAAGTCTTTATTTCAGTTATTATTCAACAAAATGTGTTTGGTATCATGGTTAATGTGTTAATGACTTTGTCCTGGCCATAGAGGTTATGGTTTCGAAACTAAAAGTAGGATAATATATGGGAGGATTTGTACTTGTATAACTGTTTCTGTTTAAAAGCAGAAGTTTACATGTAATGTAAATGAAAAAAACCTTTATGCAAAACAGTGCAATAAACGTCAGTAGGTTGTGGGCTCCAAAAATTTTTAAATAGATTTTGAAGAAATATTTATTATGAAATGATTTCTGGATTCAGTGTTATGACTTTTTTATATATGTTTTAAAATTCTTTGACATGGAGCTGATACATTTTTTGTTTCCAATGGGTGTGATTTGTATCATGTCAGTCACCACATGACATTATACTATGTGTGGTTAGCAAGACACATGTATTAGTTACAGAATATTATCTTTCTATTAGAGTGCTATTATGATATTAGCAAGCCTTCATTTAACAATAAGATTTTTATTATTTGACCACATTGAAGGAAAATTATTTAAGTTTGGACAGACCAACTTTACTTTAATAATATTGAAAACTTAGGATATGGCAGTGATGCTTCAGACTTTTGATAATATTTCCAATGATTGACCTTAATGCTAAATGGACGACAATAAATAAAATAAATACCAGGAATTTACATGTTGCATTCATTTTATGACTTTAATTGATAGCTTAATTATAACATTTTATAATAATTAAATCTTTGGTAAATAATCATACAATAGATGTATTTGGTTCTGTGATATTTGTTTTTAATTATATATATCAGCCATGTTATCATAAGGGATACATGATCTAAATGAGACATTCATAAATTTCCATATTTTAATTACTAGAGGTATTTCATTTTGATATAAATTGGCGAACTAAGAACTGCATTCTGTAATTGGGAATAACTATGAACAGAAGCCTATAAACAGGCTATAACATCCTGAATTTCACAATGCTCAGTCATCACTTGCCACATTGACCTAAGTGCAATGAAATACAATTGGCAATTTATTTTTATTGGTCCACTTTTTACTATCCATATTTACTGTCATCAATGCATAAAAAAACATTGATATTAATTTCATCTTTCACAAGTAGGATGCAGATTTTATTTGTTAATTTATTTTTTGACCTTGCGGTAAGATTTTAAAATATACATGTATATTACACCCGGTAACAGTGGATCCGAATGTTTTATTGGTTTTTGCATCACGTCTGTATTAAACTCAATCTGTTATTAAACTTTTATGTTCTAAAATGGAGATACATGTTTCACTTAAACATATATATAATACTTCAGACTGATTGGCTAAATTGTTTGTGACTTAAGTACTCATTAACACAAGTACCTACTCAGTTGTTCACATCAGCAAATGGGACAGTGAAACCGAACGGCAATCTAACAACAATATTGAAAGAATAGACACCTTGGACAGGGTTCCCCAGTGGTTGGACGATCATTCATTATTTCATAAATAAAACTAAGTGGGCCGTTGGGACACTTATGGTATGTATGAGGCAGCAGTAAACCCGTACCATTGTTTGTCAATTGTAATATTGAGATACATTTTATTTAAAAGCAAAATATTTATAATGCTTCCTGCTTAATTTACTCCATCATTAGTTTTTTAGAATACTGATTGACAAAAGTACCAGAAATTAAATATGTGCTTGTTGGGTCTTTACATGAATTTCTAATTTCTTGTATGCTTTTATAGAACTTAATCTCCATAAAAAGTCAGACTCTAAGGCTCAACCAAGAAACAAATGCAAAGAATTGAATTGATTTAATTCCACTTTGGGACCAATGGTGGTAGGTGAAACTCAATGATTTATATAATTATTTGGATTTTGTCATCACTTTCAACACTGTATCATATCACTATGGGTAGTTTTATGGACAGAAGAAACCAGTATATACAGTCAGTCAAGGTTCTGTACTGTAAACCGCAGACCATCGGAAAGCAACTACCAACTTCCCCACATACACTCCAGGGTTTGAACCCCAGACCTCAGAGGTGGGAGGGGAGTGTGTTACTCACTGTGTCACCATGCCCTCTCAGTGATTTCTATTTACTAAACTGTGTGGTATATTTATTTGGAAACCCATCCAATTGAAGCAACTCTCTGTAGAGGTGGGAAATATGTGCATATTATTGGAGTTACATGTATTTTTACCTCTAAAGCCAAAAGTAAAATTATTTTTCTAGCTTTTTCAAATGTTGGCTCATTTGGAATGAAAATCATTATCTTTCAAGTGTCTGGTGACAAATAATCGAACATTGACTATAAGCATTTACAATTCAAGTCATTTAATTTGACCGATATGCGATGGAATCAACATCACCAAGAACATCATACAAATCATTTGCATTAGAGCTCAGGAACTTTGATAGAGACATTGCATATGTGACATATTGTTACAGATGTCACAATTATGATATTTGCTATTGATGTTTTATACCATTTCATTGTAGTTTGTGAAACTTTTTACTAGAACATTGGCAAAGATGTTGGATAAGAGCCCATAAGTTCAGTTATGTGTCAATTATATCATCCATGAAATAGGAAAGTGAGAAAATAATAAAGTGAGCAGCAAATAAAAATCAAAATGAAGCAAATAGAGATACATGTTGACCTTTGAACATGTCAAAATTTTCTTTTATGTTGTGTTGAAATTCATTATAGATAAATAATTATTAAAATATCATCTGCTTAAACAATCCCAAAGACATTCATCATTGATCCCCCACTCAGGCTCAGTGTGTATCTCTCAACACTCATTAATACTATACTAAAACTTATTGATCCCTTCCCCCAAAGAACTCCATCAGGATCTACTATAATCACCATATTATTGTCCCCTTGCAGTAGACTCTCTCACTCCGCACACTAATATTTGAGAATAGTTGACCCCCAATTCCCAGCCTACACTCAGTCCACAGTCCCTCATCAAAGTTATTTGTGTGCAACTCTGATACTTTTGACACTCTGTGCTTAGTGATTTTTGGAATCACAATTATTTCCTATTATATGAACAGCTATTTAAAAACTTTATTTATGATTACTAAATGCAGTTTCATATATGTTATACAATTATTAAGAAGTGTCATAGGCAAATTGAAGATCTTGAAGAAATTTAATTTGTAGATTTTTGTAGCTGTGAGACTTCAGCCTTCTCTACATAGGCTAATATAGCTATTTTGTTGCTCTTAGAAAATTTATGTTCTGTCATGCATTAATGACACTTTTGATATGCATGATAGACACCAGAATCTTTAAATTTACTAATTTCTAAGCATATAACATATTGTCAGAGGTTCTGAATGCAATTTAAAGCAAAAAATTTTTTCTGCATGCATTTTATGTTTGTATTAATATTTCATGTATACATAATACACAATGAATGTATGCTGGTTAAACTGTTCATGATGTACCTTGGCTTCATTTTGTTATGATATGACCTGTTCAGTGTATTCCACTGCTATCTACCTCCTTTGGTATGACCTGTACACTGCTTTGCAGTGATTCCCCTCAACACCCAACCCAAAATGCTGCCACTGATATGACATACGCAATGTTTTGCACTGTTTTCCCTGGAACACACTACCCAGTTTGATACAGGTGATATGATCTACTTAATAATTCTGAGTGACTCCTTGTATTTAGTAAAATTCTGAAAAATAGTTTACCTAGAAATGCCTAAGAGCAATCAAAAATTAAAGCAATCCCAAGATACATGTCGCATATTTTTCACAGGAGTCAAAGACAAATTGAGAATCAAAATAAGTAGCAACTGACAACACAAGGTAGCTGTACAGAATACCTTATTGAAGTTTTATTATCAATTAAAATCACTTGAGAACATAATGCACATATTTGATGAGAGAATTTACTTTTGACTATACTTTTAGAGGTAATAAATTTGCAGAAACTCAATTTTATCAAGTAATGAGGCTATTGATAAGGGTACAACATGATACTTTCATCAATTTGATCATCAAGTACCCTTTGCTGTCCCACTAGCTGATGGGCCATTGGATCTCAATTGGAATTTTCCATCAAAAGTTGAATTGTAAGAAACCAGGAAAGTCTGAAGGTCTGGGGAAACCATAAAGCAACATGGGAAGAAAAAAAACATTGCAATACATTCAGTTTTTATTGCATATAGGTGCACAAATGGGTAAGATAAAGCAACAAGATAAATGTTTATACTATTATACTTATAAAATTTTTCATGGGAAATAAGTTTCATAATTAATTAAACATCCCAGTTATAACCAACTCAGAAAATACTTTGGAACATAGATAACAAGAGTATTGCACATTCTGTATGTGAATAAGGGGTACAGGCCCACTGAATTCCACAGTGAGGAGCTATGGATTCTGTTTACAGACATTAAAGGCTGAACAGATACTGTAGACCATATAGTGAGAGTAGTGTTCGCTGTTTTCAATGTAAAATATAGCTTATGAAAAACTGTATGCTCATTAAAACAATGCAGTGGGCCACATGCTGGCTCTTGTTTCATTTCAGTGCTAAACCCCCTTTTTATTCAAACTACGCACACTTGGGGAAAACCCAAAGCAGAATACAAAGTAAAAACTATAAATGTCCGTTAGTGTAGAAACAGAGTAAAATATACAAAATAATGATATAAACATCAACGGGTAGGTATAAACTTAATTATCTGTTGCTTTCAATGTCATTTGTTTACTATTTATATTTACGTTCGCTTTTACTGTCCCGTTTGGACGACTGTTACCGGGTGTACTAAATTTACTTAATCAATATACAAAACTAACCCATAAATTATTATCTATTAACAAACCATAGCCACATGTTATCGTAATCATGGTCATCAAATAAATAAAACTAACCAATCAAATCTCAATAATTAATCACCTTCCAAAATTGATATAATGGTTACAATTCATATAAACATTAAAGTAACAACTTTGGCAGAAGATGTCAAAGGTTCATTCCAAATATGTAAAATATTATGCAATTAAATATATTACAAGTATTTAGGATTATCTAAGACACTACACTTCGTTTACACCATTGAAAATTGGGAGACAACTCACTCAGATCTGACTTGCATGTCTTCTGTATCTGGTAGTAGTGGATTTGATTTTATGCCCTTAAATGTTGATATTGGTCTGTTCCCTCAGTGATCTGACAGAAATAAACGTTTACTAAATTTCAAGTCATGCTCAAAACTACAAGTTTCAGTAACTACTTTACGTGATATTCAAGGCATTCTGCAATACCGGCAGCAGAAACCATTCCAATATAACATAATAACTAAATATGGGGTAATAAATAAAGGTAGACAAAGAAGAAAGATAACTCTGACTGCAGGTGGTCATCATATTTTTCTGTATCTAGATGGTGATTGAGATCAGACTCAAAATTTAATCGGATCTAATTTGGACCAAGAACCATCTTCTCATTTTTCATGAAGATTAAAACAAAGGCATACCCACCTTAATTTTAATCATCCCCTGGCGTTCTCTGGGGTGCTTGGCCCCTGGATACTCAAATTGGTTACTGTTTTTACTTCTGTTGCGCCTTAGAGTCCTCTTTGTAAAGAGAGATTAAGAGATACAAAAGTCCAATCAGAATTAGAATTAGAAAGAAACAGGCCGTAGTTTCACAATCCTGCTAACATACAAACAGACTAACAAATAGTCATGAATCTAATACCTCTTTTGCAGAAGTAATTGATTAAATTACATACTTCTTGTAAGTTACCTAAACACTTTTTAGAGACTTACAAGTAATATTAATTCAGTGATTCTGACTATGTATCCTTATATTAAGCATTGTTATAGTACGATTGCTCAGACCTGAACTTATGTTTCACCAGTGATGAGGGGGCCACGGTGGCAGAGTGGTAACACTCTCGTGTCCCACCTCTGAGGCCGGAGTTTGGTTCCCTGCACAGCCTGAAGTGGGAAAGCTGGTAGTTGCTTGCCGTTGGTCGGCAGTTTACAGTACAGATACCTGATGAACTCTATGTACTGGTTTACTCTGCCCTTCCAACTACCCGTCGTGATATGACCTGTACAGTGTTGAAAGTGACATAAACCCCAAATAAATAAATAAATAAATTTACCAGTTATGTGTATGATGAATTTTAAACTTACCAGTTTATTATTTTAAAACAATTATTTAAGAAATATCGACATATTAACAAAGCTAATTAAGATCTGAAGAAAAAGGCATTGTGTCTTCTTTGGATACATGAGCTTGGTTTAGATCACAAATAATTTAGTGGGTTTAAATAATACCTTTACCTCTCAGCTTCTAGTCTTTCAAAACTATACAAATGGCTTTCTTTGATACTTTGTGATTATCATTATTGTAAAAAAGATTGTTGTCACAGTATTCACTATTAAACCACGCTGTAATAATTTTAGTGATTTTGTCTCCAACATGAATCTTTCTTATTTGCATAAGTTTGCTCATTAAACATAGGGTATTATTCATTATTTGTTCCCCACAAGGAAAAAAAAATGTCAGACAAAGTAGAAGGAAATGCGGATCAATCTATTATACAACCTATTTGCTCTCAGTAAGAGTTTCATTATTACACAATAGTTACATTTTACATGTAGGAACTTATCTGATTTATATAAGTTTTATTTTCAATCTCTGCATATTTTTATTTTCTGTAAATTGTTGTATATTGTCTTATAAATGTGCCTTATCATTTTACTATAAGTATAACCTCATTTTTCAATATTGTTTGCAAAAACTTCTCCTAAACGACAGTTTTGCAATCTCAATATTCAAAACACTATTTTAATTTGATAAGCCAAACTATTAATACTATAAATAATGACTTAAACAGCTGTTCCTCTGACATGAATTAGCATTCCCACGAATCAGAGATTTAATCATTAAAAAAATCATAAAGAGCTAAATTGTGTCTGTCATGGTCAGCTGTTGAAAATGTTGACTCTCTCTCTCCCAAATAGTCACTACTGATTTGTCCATTGTTAGGGACTTTACTTTTAAATTGTATGGTTTTAATCTTCAACATTTTCATGCTCACACTGAGTCCAGGAATTTAGACCTGAGTGAAATGATTGGTCATAGCAGTCAGTATATAAATCATCATAAACAAAAGATAAGTCTGGCCAGAATAAAGGTAGGTACTGACAGATTATCAGTGCTCAAGTATTAATTTACAACCAGTCAAGTGATTTGGGAGTTTCTTTTCTAAGACTCAAAAGAAGGGTTCTCGCAAGGACATAAATACTTCCTGGCACTGTAGCCTTTGCCATATTTGATTCTGACTTCTGGTCAATCAAGAAATATTTAACAAAGTGGTATTTGTCGGTTGATAACTTTTGTTTATATAATATAAAGAAATCCTTGTCATCAAGTTCTTTCCATTTATGTATCCATGAGCAAGTGGAAATTTTCATCTATACTTGAAAATGGTCTCCTTGGTATATCAGTTCTGTGGAGTGGTGGGAGAGTCCAGTCTGTTCCCGCCGTTCATGTATGATGAACTCACAGCTTTCTCGGACAAACTTATTTATGCTAGTCCTGACCTCCCTGAAGAAGTGTTGTATTTTTCTCAGTTGTTCGGTATGACTTGCCAAATTTTAGCATTGGACAAGAGACCCATTAATAATTTCTGGATTACTTGATTTAATGATACAAGTAGAAAGTGGTGCCAAAACCCAATAAATGTAATTTTTTTTTTTTTTTGCAAAATGCAAAATATTATGTGAAGATTTATTTTAAATTGCTTACCATGATTCTTATTCCCCTGTTCCACTCTAAAAATTCCACCTTTTAGCCGCCCCTGATAATGTTGTATGTGGGTAATGTTATTGGTCTTACCACTTATCTTTTAGTCTTTAAGATCAGGATTGGCAATCTTAGACACTCATGCCATTATATATGTATATATACTAGTATTTGTTTTAAATAAAGAGTAAAATACTAGGCTCCCGAAATCTACTATTTGATTGAACAGCCAGAATAAAAAACATTGCCCTCTGTACACAAACACCAATTATGCGGCTGAGAAAGATCAACATAATAAACGGGAAGGTTTTTATCCTCACACAAAGTTAAATTGCACTTCTCAGTACATCAGTGTGAGCCAGTATGTTTTCTTTTATGTGGTAAACCCATGGGATTTAGTGGATGTGACTGACATTTGAAAATTTTTAACAGTTAATAGGTGATATCATTTGTTTTTGTTGGGCGAGAATATAGTATCTTTTACTGCGAAAATTAATTCTCGTGAAACAAGGCTTCTATGTGGATTCGCGAACTTAAGTTCCCGCGAAAAAAACCACTTATACAGTATTTGTTTTAAAATTTCGGACCATTTATGTTTTTTTTTGTAAGTCACTTCTGACTTATTTTTGTGGCATCACAACCTATTTATATATTGCAACTATTAAGCTGTGCTGTTCAGAAAAATCAGTAAAAATGGGGTTGAGTGATCTTGTATGAAGAGCAGAGTATTCACATGAGGCTACCAATTACTGTGTTTTGATGACTACTATTTAATAATTTGTTAGCAGATTATAGTTATTTATATCTGGTTATGCAACCAAGCTTTTTCAAAAACAAATAGGCCTTTTTAATGGGACTAGTCATAACAACCTTCCAAGTTATAAATCTGGTAGTTCTTGCAAAAGTCATGAGGGTTAAACAGTAATATCCATCATCACAACTGTCATTCAACTTCAACATTTCAGTTTCATCTCAACATAATTAACTCTACCTAAGAGCTTGCTATTTGATCTAAATCATGATAGACTAGCCAACAAATATATATTTGAGGTGAAAAATTAACCAATTTGTCAATTTTTGTATTTTCAAATTACAAAGAAATGTTGTTTAATGTGGAAATAAATATCACAAAGCTTCAGTAAGCTCAGTTGTCTTTTCTCTCTCTTTCTCTGTGTGAAAAGTGACAAATGGATGTGAATCTGATGTGGAATTGAGAATAGGTTATATTTTATGGGAAACATATACAAAGAGGGATATACAAATATAGCTCATAGGTGAAAGTGGAAAAGTAAGTTGATCAGAGTAAAATTATAACAATAATCTCGAAGAATCAACTCTCTTAAAATGTGAACATTTTGAACAGCCTAGTCACTTTGTAACATGCCACATCTATTTAAAAATTTAACATGACATGGTAAAAACAGACTTTCAGAGAAACAGTTTTCCCAAAATAGTGAATCATAAACAATTCTGCCCTTTACCAAACCTGCCCCCATCAAATTGGCCCCTTTGGAAATAATACTCCCTAGTCAAATTGGCCCCTTTGGAAATAATATTCTGTTCAAATCGGCTCCAGGAAATATTAACCTAGTCAAATCCGTGCCTAGATGTTAAATGCCTATAAATATTAGATGTCTATGCATATATTCAGGAATAACAATGTCATTACAAAATTCCTGAAATTCGTCATGAAATAAAATAGAAAACAATAAGAACATTCAGCTTAGTTTCAAAAGTTATGCAAATCTTACACAGATATTAATCAAACTTAAATATTGCACAAATAGTAATGAAAAAAGCCCATTGTTTTTAAATGATCACAAGAGTCTACAACAGTTTAATGTCTAAGCAGAGGGATTATTAGATCAGCTACTAATCAAGCAGCCACATACATTAAAAGCTAATTGCTCTTAAAATATCACAAAAGTTATGAAACAGTTTAATATCCAAGCAGAGGGATTATTAACAAAAATACTAATCAATCAGTAGAATATATTGAAAGCCAATTGTTCTTAAAAAGATCACAAAAGTTATGATCTCATCTGCAGTGGCTATGCATTTAGTATAACTGCACTTTTAATAATTGTTATATAAACAATTATGTAAATAATATAGGTTAAAAGGGATTGATTACCAAATCCAATTATCTTTGATGTGTGTTAATTACACATAACTATACAAAATTATCCCCCTCTAGTCAACATTACCATGTATCAGATTTTAATTCAACATCATTACAAGTAAGGCGAGCAGTTTCTGTTGAAAAGGGTCCCTTATTATCCTGTTTTAATGACGCTAAAACCATATTTATCCATCCTGTCAAAGGCTTTCTGTACGTCTATAAATAATTTCCAATTACCAAAATTTTCACTAGAATGCTCTAACTGCGTAAGTAATAAATCTGGCAGAAATCTGAAAAGCAATAAAAAGTGGAAAAGTAATAATATTGATGTAGTTTCCAGCCAGAGATATCTGACTTCAAAGGGTAAATATAAATAGGTTGTGTGTAGGAATGACATAAATAAATAAATAATTTCCAATTACCAAAATTTTCACTAGAATGCTCTAACTGCGTAAGTAATAAATCTGGCAGAAATCTGAAAAGCAATAAAAAGTGGAAAAGTAATAATATTGATGTAGTTTCCAGCCAGAGATATCTGACTTCAAAGGGTAAATATAAATAGGTTGTGTGTAGGAATGACATAAATTTAAGTGAAAGGTTTTAAGTCGTGTGTCTTTATATATGACAATAATGTTGTATCAAAGACCACCTGATGTGTAAGCAATGAAATCTCATAATTATATAGCCCAAAAATTGACATTGTCCTAAATTAAATCTGACATTTTTCCTATATCATTAATATTAGTTGATTAGATCAGCAAATATTACTTAAGATCATATATGAAATCTTCAAAATTTCTTGATTTAGCTTATTAAATGGTCTGAATGGCATATTTACTAAAGGACTGAATTGAGTTTATACAGACAAAAACTTTCTCTTTGTAAAAACTATCTAATGTGTCCATGTGTCAACAAAAGTTGAATGATCAACACCAGAGGCAGACCTGTATGCAAATCAGTAAGAAGGTCTGTTTACATAGATGTTAATTGGGGATTGTTTACGAAGTTGAGAAAATATGAAACCTGGGAATCGTGACATTTATAAAATATTTTCTTTGACATTTGCAAGCTCTGTGTGTTTTTATAAAGTGAGCAGAATTGTAAACCATTTAAGACTGCTATTACTTGAAGTTTATGAAATGTTTTTTCCTTAGTCTGTTTTGGTAAGCGTTATATGTAGTGATTCAGACATAATACTTTGTATTGGTAAGCATTATATGTAGTGATATATATAAAATGCTTAAGTATTAACTGTACTATAATGGCAACACATTTATAAAAAGTTATCCATGTTCCACTTTTTCATAGATTGGATGTATTCGACTGCAAATTGATAATAAAAAGTTAAAATGGCTCTGACTGGATGGGTCTGTTGGTAAAAGGTTCTTTCTAGTCATTGTGTCATGTTATCATTATAAATTACAATTTTGAAGGTATAATATGTTTTGAGCTTCATGAAATGATTAGAATATGATTATTGATTATTATATTATAAAACCTTATGAGTGATATAATGTTTCTGTATGTGTCTGATGAAGGATGTTTTACTTTTATAATTCGCCATGTGGTATGCCTTATAACTTAAACACATCCATATTTAATAGAAAATGTGAAAAACAGAAACAAAACAGGGCAATGGTGAATATAAAAACTTCAGTGTTTAATGTGGGTGTGAAACCACACAACTAAGCTTCCCGATTAAGGGTTTTTGGGAGCCGGGTTCAAATATTTGCTTAGTCCCAGATGTACTGTAAGGGTCGGTAGTGGTCGGTTGTGGTCGTGGGAGAAATCAAACATGTTTGATATTTCTCCCGACTCTAACCGATTCTTATTTCCCACCATCAACAAAATGTCCAGTCTCAGGCTTCCTCAGGACTCCTCAGACCCAAATTTACACAGTCCTATGTTGTCCCAGGCCTCTGTAGGACTGTTTGCCAGTCCCCGACTCATTACATATATTTGAAGTTTCATGCGTGTGAAAGGAAATCGGTTTCATTAGTCCCAGGAAGCCTCAGACCGCCCCAGGTGTCCTGCGACCCAAAAACTTGGGTGTGGGTCTAAGCCCCGACTAAGAGAAGCCAACCTTAACCAATCAAAGCCGGCGTCCTCAGGCCACCTGGGACAGCACAAATTTAGTCTGCGATGGTCTGAGGATGCCCCAGGAGGCCTGGGACTAAGAACTGATAAAGAGCCGACTATTTTCCACAGATCAGAAATTAAAAAGAGGCATTGAGGGGGTCTATATAAGTCTATATAAGCGACTGCGCACAGATTCTCATTGTTAATGACTGGTTGGACTCTGAGAGACGTGTGTCACTGTTTTGTAGGGGTTTTGAGTTTCTTTAAATATCATATAATACTTGAGCTTAAGGCAAATTTTACAGTTAGGAGACACATTTTAGTTTTTTACTTTTTTTGCTATTGACTGAAATAATGAGGAAAAAGAAAGGCGTGAAGAGAGGAAAGAAGAAGATGGATGAGAGGCAAGAGGAGAGGGAGAAGGAAGGTGGAGAGGTGGAGGAAAGGACGGAGGAGGGTACAGAGGAGTGTACACAAGAGACTGACGAGCATTTGGAACTTAATGAGGAAGCTTGCAAAGAAGAAGAGAGGTGTGAGGAGGATTCAGAGAGTCACTCGGCAGCCAAGAGAGCCAGGGTCTGTGCTACATTCACTGACAGCCAAGAAACTGCAATTGTGGAGTTTGTGAAGGGGCATCCAGAGCTGTACGACAAGGAGCACGCACATTTCCAAGGAGGCTCTCTGGGCAGAAATCTCTGCAGAACTGAAGCTCCAGCCCTTTGATGTCAGAAGATGGTTCGAATCCCAGAGAACGCATCATGGCAAGTTCTCCAAGTTACAATCTGGCCAAGCCCCAAGGGAGATGATAAATTGACAGTCCTGGGTCTACCAGCAGATAGGTTTCCTTAAGACCCACAGACTCAGACGAAAGGGGGCCAGCAGAAGTTCAGGGTTCGAGGGCTGTCCGAACACCAGCAAGCAGGAAGAATCTCGTGGATCTACTACTGATACAGAACACCTTAAGTCCAGTGTCTTGAGGGAGAGTAGGAGTCAACCCATGTTCCCATCTACACCAGTTTTACACAGACTCCAAGATACTTCAGCACTTTTACCAGATGAGGACATTGATCTCAGGTTTCCTGGAGCAGAAGTCAGACAGGCAGCCCTTCTTCGACTATGTGGCATCAGAGGCTGAAAAGATGACCCAAGAGGAGTTTGAGGACATCAAGGGCAGGATTTTTAGAGACATTGAAAGCATTAAGAGCAACTGTAGACATCAACCACTACCCAGAAGATCAGCCACTATTACCATGAGACCCAGAGGGTCAGGATACTGCCAACAACCACTCAACAGGCGTCTACTTCCACCCAAGCTGAAGCTAGCAGCAGTCACGTCTACTACACACCCAGCCCCATTGGCTTTGGAAATCGACATAATTTCTAACAGTACAGGGTAAGGGCAGTAGACACAACCTAAGTGGAATACTAAGCCAGATCCAGATCTGACATCCAGATCTGACATCAACACAGATCATTGACCAGCCTCAGCAGCAGCAGTCCCAACTCTTCACTATCACCACTACAGCACCGCCTCAACAGCAGCAGCCTCCTCAGTAGCCATCCAGTCAGGGTGGGTCTTTGACCTGCCAGGCCCTTTTCAGGGACATCCAAATCTTCCAAAAACAATTTATTAAGCTGCAAGTTGTTCAAATTCCCTTCCCAAAACATAACAGTTCAGTACAAATACTTATCACAAGAAAAAAAAAAAGTCCAACACCCACACCACCCCCAAAAATGATCTGGGGAAAACTTGGAAGCCTCAGGATGCCTGAGGATGCCGAGACTTAATCGTGGGTTGGTCGGGCCTGAGTCCCAGTCGGTATGTGTACGACAAGATCGTGGTTGAAACCAATCAGAAAAAGGTTTAGTCGGTTCTTAGTTCTAGACCAGTCGGGGACAGTCTGGGGCCTCCTCAGGCTTCCTGAGACCGATCTGTACTTAATCCCAGACTTCAATACCGATTCAGTATTCCCGCCCATTTTACCTTTTTTCACTGACTGTCCACGATTAAGGATTGCCATGAAGATGCCTTTTTGGCTGCCAATGCTCTGGTCGGAAGTCATCTTGATTACTGTTACTCTGTTTAGAGGTCTCTCAGCTCTGGGTCTGCACAAACTTGTATGTGTTCTGAACAGTCTTGCCAGAATTGTGGCCAAAAGCACCAGATACTCACACATCACTCAAGTTAGAAAAGCACTACACTGGTTGCGGATTAAGTACTATTCTATCTTTAAGACTGCTGTTTATAAGTTCTTACACAGTTGTAACCCTTTGAACCCTTTTCTGATACACAGACATAATGCATATAACACTCATCGAAGTCAATCTGATGCCATGTTCCCCACTTTGCTTCAGCTTTCAAGCCTAAAAAGTATTTTGGACTCAGTTTTGCATATGACGCACTTATGATTTGGAATGACCTTCCTGACGAGGTCCGTTCTGCAAACTCACTTGCCTCCTTCAGGTCAAAGTTGAAGTCATACCTCTTTGGAAAAGCATATCCACCCTAAATTTCCAATCCCCTCCTGCTTTTTCTGCTGTGCTGACCCCTGCAGTGCCTGTGGTTTATGAATATTGAACAATGTGTTTGTGTGATGCGCCTTAAAGTCTGCCTTTTGACAGAGATTAAGCGCTGTAAAAGTGCTATTAGAATTAGAAAATGGATTGATAAAAATACATAAAATCATAAATATTTGTTGTATAAGTTCCACAATGAACAGAACAATAAAACTTTAAAACTTTCTGCCCTCATCAACTTTTTAAAAAAATATCGCTGTTTTAGAGGATTTTTGTGGGAAATTTAATAAAAGAAGTCAATGGTCAACCGATCAGAACCATCAAGTCAGAAACAAAAATACTGGGAAAATTATACAATCACTTGTTTTACAGACAGAAAGTCTATGTCTAATTATTGTACATCTTAACATCCTACCAGTCACCCTCTGCAAAATTAAAAAAAACATGATTTCACAACTGACCTGTTTTGAAAGGTTGCCTATTCTTAATTTACAATGTTCTTTTTATACCTGAAATTCTGTTTGATTTTAGTAGTGTGTCAAGACCTCTGATGACTAAGTTATTTGCTGTAAGTCCAGCTGACAGGAAAGTACAGTTATGCTTTGGAAACAGGGTTGTAACAATAAGATACAGTAGCATAAGACCAAAACATGACTTTGATAATAGTGAACAAATTCACTATGACTAATTTATTTATTTGGGGTTTTAAGTCGCTTTCAACACTACACAGGTTATATCACGACGGGTAGTTGGAAGGGCAGAGGAAACCAGTACATAGAGTTCGCTAGGGTTGTGTACTGTAAACTGCTGACCAACGGCAAGCAACTACCAGCTTTCCCACTTAAGGCCTTCACGGGGATCGAACCCCAGCCTCAGAGGTGGGAGGCGAGGGTGTTACTACTCTGCCACCGTTGGCTCCCATTATGACTAATGAACATCTTATTTTTTCTTAATGTTATTTTTATATGCATGTTACAATATGGTAACATCTATTTTTCCATTTAAAATATGAAAATAATTTTCTGCAGTTAAAGCCCCAGCAAACAACAAAATCAGGAAGCCTTCAATGGTGAAACATTCTTCAATAGTGAGTAAATCAAAATATATTGAAGTATAAGTGTTTAATGACATAAATAACATTTAAAAATAATAAATATGTGTAATAAACATGAAGTGTTACTAGATCAGCATGAATAAGTCAACTAAAAGTCTGTGATTTATAAGACAGTCATGTTTGAATTATCAAAATCTGTGCAAATGTTTGAAAGGGCAGGGTCCCTTGTCAGTTGACTGATCCATTGGCTGTATGTCTCCTTTTATGTCTTCAACTGTAAGTATTTGGTTTTGAGATCCTCATAATGATATTTGTAAATGAACCTTTAATGTTGATGGTGAACAAGCCAGAGTTTAAATTTTCTGGAGTTCCTGTGAGTATTTGATGTTTCTGCCACTTTATATGGAGATTTACTTCCCTTGGGCCAAAATGTGAGCTGATTGGTCAGATTTAGTGGTGTGCAGAAAATGGACCAATAAGACTAAACCTTTTAAATTGAGATGGACTTCCTGAGTGGGGTCATTTGTGGGCAAATAGCTTAGTTAAGGCTACATTGTTACTACATAGCATGGTAATTTTGTACATGCATTAAAATTTGCACAGTATCAAATATACAGTTTTTTGTGACCTTTACGTAATCTTATTTATTTATTTATTTGGGGTTTTACATCGCTTTCAACACAGTACAGGTCATATCACGACAGGTAGTTGGAAGGGCAGAGGAAACCAGTACATACAGTTCATCAGGGTTCTGTACTGTAAACTGCCTACCAACAGCAAGCAACTACCAGCTTTCCCACTTGAGGCCGTGCTGGAGGTGGGAGGCGAGAGTGTTACTACTCTGCCACTGTGGCCCCTCTCCTTTACATAATCCTGGACATGGGTATATTAGTCTTTGTAAGATGTGTGTTGCTTGATCATTGGTCAATGTGGGGCACTGTTCCATTTAAAAACTACCATAGCAACCAAAGAAATGTAAAAGCTTATTTGGAATAACCTTTTTGCAGTAAACCATTTTTCATTTAAATTATATATTTGACTTGTGTCAATGCCTCAAAGAAATACATGCATATGTTTACATAATGTCACTAAATAGATAATATAAATCCTGTAGAAATGATAATTATTACAAATTTTTCTGCTTTTTAATGAGCAATATATTAAGTTAACAAATTTTATTAATTGAACCTGTTCTAAGTTTAAATTTCTGTTACTAACTTTCAACCAGATTAGGGCTTTGATTATCAAAGCATTCAGTAAAATACTGCATAAAACTAGTATTCAATAATTCAATAAAAGATGATATCTTTGAACTCTTTACTAATTTTAGCACAAGCGATAAATCTGCAATAACAGGAAGTAAGTTCAAAATTTGGTGTGTAATTACTTATGATCACAGACACAACAATAATGTATTGGGGTTCAGTTTAATTGCTTTGTGAGGATATTTTTCTGGATTATTGTCACTTTAAAGCTTAACTGTGTTTTGTGTAAAGGACTGTACCAATGCATGTTTTCATCGAAATAAGTAACAAAATCAAGCTCTTTTAAACACATATCAAACTCTTTTAAACACATATTTTGCATTTATACATGTTTACTGATATGGCTAGTCATTGAATTTAATAAAAACTGCAACAAAAACAAATTATAATACACATTTATTAAGAGGTAAACGTACAAATGCCAACACCAGAAATGACAAAGCTATGGTAAATAATTTTCTACTGACTGTGTTAAAATGGAAAAACTGAAAATAGAAAAAGACCACATAACTCAGACAACAAACTCATCAGAAATATATCTCAACGAGTTAGTCATTCTACTCTAGAACTTAATTAATATGATGTGGACTTACGATTCAGGCCATGTCTCAGACAACAAATTACTGAAGCTAGACATTGTCAAACTTTCCAGATATGGGAAAGTCAAAATGAAGAAGAACTCTGTTTTATTCACCTGGGCAACTTAATTTTCCCTGATACAAATCTTCAGAAAGTGTTGAAACAAAAAATGTTTGATATACATAGGTGGATAAAGTCTTCAGCTATTCACAACTTCATGGATGCTCAGATACAGATTCGGTCTCAAGTGAAACCAGACGGGGATCAGGTGGAATGTTCCACATGCCCTGGGAGCCCTTGAAGCAAAGCATGTGGCCGTGAAGAAACCAAAGAACACTGGAGCCCTGTACCACAACTATAAGGGGTTCTTTTCCATAGTAATGTTGGCCTTGGTAGATGGACAGTACAAGTTCAGATAGGTGGATGCTGGTACAGCTGGACCTTGCTCAGATGCCCAGATATTTAATGCCTCTCAGCTGAAGAGGAAGATTGAGGATGGCAGGATAGGCTTCCCTGACCCAGCACCTATAAGCCAGGGTGGTAGAGATGTCCCCTACTTCATTCTGGCAGATGATGCGTTTGCCCTGAAGACCTGGCTGATGAAACCCTATGGCAGAAGGATGTTGACCAGAGAGGAAAGGATTGCCAACTACAGAATATCAAGGGGCACTAGAGTTGTTGAAAACGCTTCTGGCATCCTGGTCTCAAGATTCAGAGTGATGTTGACCACTATTGAACTAACCCCAGCAACAGCCAGGGAAGTGGTCTTGATGATGATGATGAGGACTAATGTCTCTGGTGAACTCATCCTATTCCAATAACAATTAATAAGCTGTGCTTGTTCCAAATATCACAACCATTTCAAAACATAAGTCACCCAACAGACAAACACAATGCCCAACAAGAAGTCATCTACCCAACAAACAGACAAACACAATGCCGGACAGAAGTCTCCACACTGACAAACAGACAAACCAAACAGCTTACAGAAGTCACCCACCCAACAAACAGACAAACACAATGCCCGACAGAGGTCACCCCACTGACTTAATCGTGGGTTGGTCGGGCCTGAGTCCCAGTCGGTATGTGTACGACAAGATCGTGGTTGAAACCAATCAGAACAAGGTTTAGTCGGTTCTTAGTTCAAGACCAGTCGGGGACTGTCTGGGGCCTCCTCAGGCTTCCTGAGACCGATCTGTACTTAATCCCAGACTTCAATACCGATTCAGTATTCCCGCCCATTTTACCTTTTTTTCACTGACTGTCCACGATTAAGGATTGCCATGAAGATGCCTTTTTGGCTGCCAATGCTCTGGTCGGAAGTCATCTTGATTACTGTTACTCTGTCTCTCAGCTCTGGGTCTGCACAAACTTGTATGTGTTCTGAACAGTCTTGCCAGAATTGTGGCCAAAAGCACCAGATACTCACACATCACTCAAGTTAGAAAAGCACTACACTGGTTGCGGATTAAGTACTATTCTATCTTTAAGACTGCTGTTTATAAGTTCTTACACAGTTGTAACCCTTTGAACCCTTTTCTGATACACAGACATAATGCATATAACACTCATCGAAGTCAATCTGATGCCATGTTCCCCACTTTGCTTCAGCTTTCAAGCCTAAAAAGTATTTAGGACTCAGTTTTGCATATGACGCACTTATGATTTGGAATGACCTTCCTGACGAGGTCCGTTCTGCAAACTCACTTGCCTCCTTCAGGTCAAAGTTGAAGTCATACCTCTTTGGAAAAGCATATCCACCCTAAATTTCCAATCCCCTCCTGCTTTTTCTGCTGTGCTGACCCCTGCAGTGCCTGTGGTTTATGAATGTTTTTGTGTGATGCGCCTTAAAGTCTGCCTTTTGACAGAGATTAAGCGCTGTAAAAGTACTATTAGAATTAGAAAATGGATTGATAAAAATACATAAAATCATAAATATTTGTTGTATAAGTTCCACGATGAACAGAACAATAAAACTTTAAAACTTTCTGCTCTCATCACCTTTTTAAAAAAATATCGCTGTTTTAGAGGATTTTTGTGGGAAATTTAATAAAAGAAGTCAATGGTCAACCGATCAGAACCATCAAGTCAGAAACAAAAATACTGGGAAAATTATACAATCACTTGTTTTACAGACAGAAAGTCTATGTCTAATTATTGTACATCTTAACATCCTACCAGTCACCCTCTGCAAAATTAAAAAAACATGATTTCACAACTGACCTGTTTTGAAAGGTTGCCTATTCTTAATTTACAATGTTCTTTTTATACCTGAAATTCTGTTTGATTTTAGTAGTGTGTCAACACCTCTGATGACTAAGTTATTTGCTGTAAGTCCAGCTGACAGGAAAGTACAGTTATGCTTTGGAAACAGGGTTGTAACAATAAGATACAGTAGCATAAGACCAAAACATGACTTTGATAATAGTGAACAAATTCATTATGACTAATTTATTTATTTGGGGTTTTAAGTCGCTTTCAACACTATACAGGTTATATCCCGACGGGTAGTTGGAAGGGCAGAGGAAACCAGTACATAGAGTTCGCTGGGGTTGTGTACTGTAAACTGCTGACCAACAGCAAGCAACTACCAGCTTTCCCACTTAAGGCCTTCACGGGGATCGAACCCCAGCCTCAGAGGTGGGAGGCGAGAGTGTTACTACTCTGCCACCGTTGGCTCCCATTATGACTAATGAACATCTTATTTTTTCTTAATGTTATTTTTATATACATGTTACAATATGGTTACATCTATTTCCATTTAAAATATGAAAATAATTTTCTGCAGTTAAAGCCCCAGCAAACAACAAAATCAGGAAGCCTTCAATGGTGAAACATTCTTCAATAGTGAGTAAATCAAAATATATTGAAGTATAAGTGTTAAATGACATAGATAACATTTAAAAATAATAAATATGTGTAGTAAACATGAAGTGTTACTAGATCAGCATGAATAAGTCAACTAAAAGTCTGTGATTTATAAGACAGTCATGTTTGAATTATCAAAATCTGTGCAAATGTTTGAAAGGGCAGGGTCCCTTGTCAGTTGACTGATCCATTGGCTGTATGTCTCCTTTTATGTCTTCAACTGTAAGTATTTGGTTTTGAGATCCTCATAATGATATGTGTAAATGAACCTTTAGTGTTGATGGTGAACAAGCCAGAGTTTAAATTTTCTGGATTCCCTGTGAGTATTTGATGTTTCTGCCACTTTATATGGAGATTTACTTCCCTTGGGCCATAATATGAGCTGATTGGTCAGATTTAGTGGTGTGCAGAAAATGGACCAATAAGACTAAACCTTTTAAATTGAGATGGACTTCCTGAGTGGGGTCATTTGTGGGCAAATAGCTTAGTTAAGGGTACATTGTTACTGCATAGCATGGTAATTTTGTACATGCATTAAAATTTGCACAGTATCAAATAAACAGTTTTTTGTAACCTTTACGTAATCTTATTTATTTATTTATTTGGGGTTTTACATCGCTTTCAACACAGTACAAGCAACTATTAGCTTTCCCACTTGAGGCCGTGCTGGAGGTGGGAGGCGAGAGTGTTACTACTCTGCCACCGTGGCCCCTCTCCTTTACGTAATCCTGGACACGGGTATATTAGTGTTTGTAAGATGTGTGTTGCTTGATCATTGGTCAATGTGGGGCACTGTTCCTTTTAAAAACTACCATAGCAACCAAAGAAATGTAAAAGCTTATTTGGAATAACCTTTTTGCAGTAAACCATTTTTCATTTAAATTATACATTTGACTTGTGTCAATGCCTCAAAGAAATACATGCATATGTTTACATAATGTCACTAAATAGATAATATAAATCCTGTAGAAATGATAGTTATTACAAATTTTTCTGCTTTTAAATGAGCAATATATTAAGTTAACAAATTTTATTAATTGAACCTGTTCTAAGTTTAAATTTCTGTTACTAACTTTCAACCAGATTAGGGCTTTGATTATCAAAGCATTCAGTAAAATACTGCATAAAACTAGTATTCAATAATTCAATAAAAGATGATATCTTTGAACTCTTTAGTAATTTTAGCACAAGCGTTAAATCTGCAATAACAGGAAGTAAGTTCAAAATTTGGTGTGTAATTACTTATGATCACAGACACAACAATAATGTATTGGGGTTCAGTTTAATTGCTTTGTGAGGATATTTTTCTGGATTATTGTCACTTTAAAGCTTAACTGTGTTTTGTGTAAAGGACTGTACCAATGCATGTTTTCATCGAAATAAGTAACAAAATCAAGCTCTTTTAAACACATATTTTGCATTTATACATGTTTACTGATATGGCTAGCCATTGAATGTAATAAAAACTGCAACAAAAACAAATTATAATACACATTTATTAAGAGGTAAACATACAAATGCCAACACCAGAAATGACAAAGCTATGGTAAATAATTTTCTACTGACTGTGTTAAAATTGAAAAACTGAAAATAGAAAAAGACCACATAACTCAGACAATAAACTCATCAGAAATATATCTCAACGAGTTAGTCATTCTACTCTAGAACTTAATTAATATGATGTGGACTTACGATTCAGGCCATGTCTCAGACAACAAATTACTGAAGCTAGACATTGTCAAACTTTCCAGATATGGGAAAGTCAAAATGAAGAAGAATTCAGTATTATTCACCTGGGCAACTTAATTTTCCCTGATACAAATCTTCAGAAAGTGTTGAAACAAAAAATGTTTGATATACATAGGTGGATAAAGTCTTCAGCTATTCACAACTTCATGGATGCTAAGATACAGATTCGGTCTCTAGTGAAACCGGAAGTATGTCAGCTATACTTAAGTAATTACAGGGATTCACAGTACATTTTCCTGATCAGATTCGGATTTTTCCTAGACTTTGATTACAATAAAACACTTCAAAATGTCAACAAAAACATAATTCTGATATCTTCTATTCAAATAATATACAAGCTTAGATGACGAAAAATAATTTGGGGCCATACTCGACCCCTTTTCACATCCATCCATCAGTAACTTACATGTATCCCCTCAGCACAAGTGGGTTATAGTTGACCTTTCACGAGGCTATTTCCCCATTTGAAAAATTGTGTCAGAATACCAATCATAGGCAGGTAGACAAACATGTACAAGAAGAGAACTGCAATCACTTCTCGGTAGATTACTTTACATTGCAAAATGTGTCAGACTGTCAAGACCTTTACTGAATCATATATTGGAAATACTGAGAGCTTTAGATAAAATCAACAAAATTTTAACAGGTTCATAGAATTAATTCTAAAGTTCAATGGAAAAGCCTTCATTTTTCACAAACACATATCAGAAGAGATTGAATTAGATGCCTCTGTGCAAGGTCTGGGGGCCAAGTGGGGCCACTAAGTATATGCCATGGCTGTCTTCTTGGGCTATAATGACATGTTCATTGTATATTAGAATTGTTGAACATACTGGTGGTCATCAGGACCTGGGGACCCCAATATGTAACATACTGTAACAGTAAAGTTGTAATATCTGTCTTAAGCACAGGCAAAACCAAATATCTTTCACTTGCACCAATGGAATCTGTCCAATATATTTCTTATAGCAATCCATGTTATGGGCCCAATTAAGAGGATTCCTGACAGTCTATATAGTTTACTTATTAGCACCTGATATCACACAAAATTGAAATACTTCCTAACCTCATCTGGGTGGACAACATGCAGTTATTGTATTGCATTTGTTTTCCATTTTGTTTCGCCTAAAAATAACAATAAATCATTTCACGTGGCTCAGTTCGAATCCCAGCCTGGCCTCAAGTAGGAAAGCTGGTAGTTGGTTGCTGTTGGTAGACAGTTTGTACAGGACCTTGAACAACTGTTTGTACGTTCCTTATAATTGACTTTCACCATTTCATCCATGTTTTAAAGAAAACCAAATGCCAAAACTCTTAAGTGTACCATAATTAATAGAGCATTAATGATTTCCCAAATTAAATTGGAAATTGCTCTATTGTATATTAATTGGTGTATATAATTTACAGGCCTTCCCTCCAGCCTGAGAGCTTGAACAGGTAGTTCTACTTCAAGATTTAGGCTGGCATTTGCAGATTCCACATTTTAAATGGTATATATAGTTTACAGGTCCTCCCTCCAATATGACAGCTTTAATGAACAGTGCTACTTTGAGACTTTTTATATCAATTGCTCTTGACATGTTCAAATTTAATGTTGTGGCTAAGAAAATCACTAGATATTTTACATTTACAACCTTTCACAATTTGTACTAAGAGGCAGAATTTAAACAATAAAATTTGCAATCAAGTAATCTGCTTAAAACTTTCCTCGCTTTCAGCTTAATACATGTTCATACATTGGGGCCATGGGGCCACAGTTGTAATACATTAGCCTCCCATGCCTGGGATCAGAATTTGAATCCCGGCTTGACCTCAGGTGGGAAAGCTGGTAGTTGCCTACCCTTTGTTAGTTCACAGTACAGAACTGTCTGTACTGGTTTTCTCTGTCCTTCCAACTACTCGTCATAATATACCTAAAAGGTTAATAGACACGATGTAAAACACTAAAGGAACAACTAAATAATAAAATAAAACATCACTAGTACCAATTCTCACTAACATGTGGCTTTCAGATGTTATTGTGATAACCACTTAAATACATATGATATACATTGATATGGAATCATGCCTGTTGGAATTGGAAGTGACTTTTAAACTTTTAAATGTTTAATGACATCACCATACTGAAAACACAACGTATTTCTCTGTTATTAGTCACAGGGGTTTGGAATTTTATAATAACTTATATCATCGGTTGTGAATGCTTTAGAGATTTCAGATTTTATATTTAACCCCTGTTTCCAAGTCCAATAGGACGGATTTTGTTAAAAGGGTTATACTTCCATTTGTATTGATCTTACGAATTAGGTTTGTAAAACAAGCAATTGAATCTTTGCAGTGCGGATACAGCTTTTAATGTCCCGCTGACACATATGCGTAAACAATCTCATTGCAGGCCGAAGTAAGAAATGTTCTTGTTTGTAGTTGACAGCTCCCCAACCCGGCCAGTGAAAAGCAGACAGCGCAGCATCATTTTATTTATACATTAAAATTACATACAACATTTGTGGATCTGAGTAAATATGAATAAACCTGACTACTAAGTTAATGTACAGTCCAAGATGTGAATATATATTATTAAAGTCTCTGAGTGTGTACAGTTTATGAACATAAACATAGTGGGAATTAGCAGACATCACATTTAAACCTTTACCATGATCTTGAAATGAGTGAAGGTCACCTAACTCAACAGTTACATGACACAGATTTTCAGATGACCCAGAATAAAGGTCAGATGAGGTCACCCTAAGTACAGGTGTTATAGTTTTTAATATGGAATAAATGCAAAAAATAAGTTGACCTTAAGCCATGACATAAGAGTTGTAACCCAGGTAGGAAGGGTGATCTTATTTACATGTTATACATGAATAATTATGAATATTACTGTAAATACATAGAAAAATCCCTTAGAGGTTCATCCAATAGTAGGGTAGTCATGCATAATTAATAATATCTACAAAAGATCTTCACTATATGTTTGGTCTTGCTGAATATATATGCCATGATGGAGTCAATTTTTCTAATTGGGACATCAGCATTGTAAGCCAGGGTAGCCGCTGAACACTGGAAAGTTTGTGGAATAAGAATTGATGAGGGAAAAATCCTAATTTAATATTAAATTTGGTCAAAGTTTTCTTGATCTACCAGTAAGCACTTGCCAACCTGAAGATGTAAAAACTTTGGGTCATGAGCAGAAGTTTTACATACAGAAAATGCTTTTTTTCTCTGTTTATTTGATCTACTTCCCCATTTTGTGGGTATAAGTGAGTTCAATGTCATATAAAACAGCCAAATCAAAATGTTCCTGACACACGTAGCCAAGAATAGGTCCCTTGTCTTACCTGAATTCAAAACTTCAACAAATTCTTCATTCTCAGATTTGCCTAATCCATTTCCTGTACCAAAAACCAGCAAAAACCTATATGGCTACCAGAATATTCATCATCTCTAGGTGTACAATAGAGAGATTTGTATAATGTTTCGCCAGGCAAAGGTGATACACCCAGTACCTCCATCTACGACCCAGGACCACCAAACAAGTATCTTTTCAAGAATGTGGTCTACAGGCTAGTGGTCATAATCTGAGGTACCATTGCAGTGTCAAACCACATGAGGTCTGTCTTAGAAACATATTTCAAGATGACGTCATAACTAGCTCTTAAAGGTCCCAGCATCATATTTGGGAAAAAGAATGAGTCGGGCTAACTCACTTGTAGACAAATTAGAAATTTTCAAGTAGAGACAGAAGTTACCATGTGGAACAGATTTTTTTTGGACCATGCTTTGTCCATGACACAAATTTGATTCATTTTTTTTTCTGGTGGGATTATAATGGTGACTTCTTTAGTGTTTATTTCAATGCCTAAGCATACACCCACAGTACCAGATTCAAATAACTTTTTCTGGCTGACATCCAGACAAAGAGCTTGCTTTACTTGTAATAATTTTTCAAACGACAACCCCAACAAACTCATCTACGTAATTCATAATGTTGTAGCCCCCATGATACATGACATAATGCACAGCGATGCTTATCATTCGAAAAATTGTGTTCTGTGCCGACTGTAGAATGGCAGGCACATATTAAAGTGACGTCACGCCAGGTCAAAGCCAGAAGGTCATAATCATGAGGGTCAATTTTAACATGCCTTAAAGATCAGCTAACGTCTATTTTGTACAAGTGTGCACCTGTACCTATGGCTTTCAAATGAGCTGTAATATGATTTACTGTTGTGTAGGATAAAGTGAAATCTGTTCCTAGATAAGAATCCTTGTCAATGTCCGCATATACTGAGGCTTGCTTTGGCCATAATAAGTCAATTATGACCCTCCTATGGTTTTCTTCTGTCACGGGTCATAAATTGTGAATAATGACAGTTTAATTTTGGAGTTTTGTGCAAAGGACCAGTAATGCCTCCAAACTTTGTTTCTTCTTCTAAATATGTGTCAGTTCGCAGCGAACTCATTTGCAGAGGTATGATTTGTCATGTTGGATCTGAGCATAGTGTTCCTATAAAAATCTAGGAGAAACCCCAACTCCAGCAATTTGAGAAGCTTGACATCCCATTATTCATTACTTTCCACAAATCAATATTCAACTGGTATTTAACTAGGAGCCTACAATGCAAATAGTTAGGACGATCACTAATTTTAATTTTTCATGTATTTCAAACTCACTCAGACTTGCTGGGCATGTACTTGTTCTTGCATTTGACATAAACAAAGTTGGACAAAACCAAAATCAAAATCTGTTTGTTCTGACCACTCACTGAAATTTTTTGACAAATAAATATCGAGCCTTTGCAGGGCACGGCCCAGTTAGGGGCCTGGTCTATCAGTTGCCATGTACCTTAAGATTCCTTGATCTACCCTTATAGACTCTGTTTGGTACAATGACCCTGCCTGGCCAATTACCAATTAGGTGACCCCATTTCATCCACTAGCATAGCATAGGGGTCACTTTCAAATTGGCGGCCATTGTGCATACATGAAAAAGATTTACATGAGAGATCAGATTGTTCTAGTGTTTTATTATTTTAGTTTTGTTTTATAATTTACAATGCCATCAACGAGGAAAACATTACCTAATGACAGGAAAAAGGTTACTGCATCGACCAGTGCTAGGACATCTGTGAAAAAAACTGGTCCCAGGAAAGTGTCACAACTTGACGGTTCTTACTTGGAGAAACTGGCAGGCAAGAAGACTGTAAGTACAAGAAATGTTCAGCCCAGCTCATCTGGACCGTCAGATAACGACACTATCCTGTCCATGCAACAAGAAATTATGGACTCCAACGCAGCCTTGGCCCAGCGAATGGACAGGGTGGAGCAAACGGCTGCTAGAGGGGGACTCCTGTTAACATTAGGTCCCATAGGCACGATTTCCAAGCTCACCCTTATCAGATGGGATCCCCTGTGATGCATTTAAATCAAGGGGACGTGGCCAACACAGTGATGGACCCAGTAAATCTCCCCGGACCCAGTCAGCACTTCACCAACAACACCAGACCCATCACTACTATCAGAGGGCCCAACAACCAAGTGCTTCCCAATTGGTTCAGACACAATTGAAGGACAATTTTCAATCACAATAACAAAATGAACATAGTGACGCCGTCACATCCCCAGCTTTTAGGGCATAGCCAGACCACTCGAACCCAGGACTGGGGGACTACCAAAGGACACAATAATGATATTTCTGGAAAAATATTTGACCCAGTAGTTATTGAAAATGTTATAAATTCTTCTCCTGATAATAGTTCAGTGTTGCTTGATTCTCATGGTGTAGATTATAATGGAAAAATATCTAAGCCAGTTAATACTGTGGATTTGGGATTGTATAATTGTCAAGTGTCTAATGTAATGTGTTTTTGTTATTCTGATGTTGATTGTATGGACATGCATGTAACTCCTGGCCCTAGCGCTGGTGTCAGTAGTACTTATCATGTGACTGATTCCAAGGGATGCCAACAGAACCTTCATATGATCAAAAATTACACAAAGACAATCGCTGGTAGGGAAGCTATGCTTAACCTTTCACAAGTAATGACCAAACCAATTTCGTGCACAATTGATGTCACCAATATTTATTTGTTCGATCATTTAAACACTTGCATCAATTATGACGTGTATTTACACAAAAACCTTCAACAGAAGCCCTCTGGCTTCTATGTGCTTCAAATAAGTTATTTGAGAGGTCATATGTGTCTGATGCAATGTTCTCATGCCCCTGCTGGCCCACTTTGGATTCTGTCGACTATGAACTTTTACATAAAATTTCATATTACTCAATTTAATCATGCAATGTCATGCAATGAAACTGGAAGCCAGTAAGGCTTATGATAATTACAAGCAGGACTGCTTTATTAGACATAAATATGGTATATCATAGGAAAGTTACATGGACAAGGTTATTGGAGATCCCATGATCAGGGGACTAGAGGTTATATTGCCACTGAACCTACAGAATATAAATTTATTGGCCCCGACAGAGCCACTGTCAGCATACCAAGTGTTACTCAGTACCTTAGAATAGCGAAAATCGTTCAATCTTCTGGCCTTCCAAATTATAAGCAAGTGAGAATTCCTATCAAATCTGGCCTCAATATAGAGGCGTGGAAAAAAGTACTTACATGACTATCCAGACAAGAAGTTACCGTAATATCTCCAGTACAGGTTTCCCTTATCCATTAGTAAGTCTCAAAAATCATACAGTCAAAAATCATTTTTCAGCACTGTGGTACCCAGCTGCAACTGAGCAATACCTGAAGCTAAAACAGTCGTATGGTGCTATAATTGGTCCTGTAGAGAAATTCGGTCAAGACCCTGAACATGAGTTAATACACAGCTTTCCACTATTAACTAGGCCAAAGGATGGGGACAAATGTAGAGTCATTCTGGATCTATCCTATCCCCATGGTTTATCATTAAATGACCAAGTTGACAGATTGGCTTTCAACGGCTCAAGTTTTCACCTTAAGTTTCCATCTGTGGACGACATTGTGCAGGAAATTTATAGTCATAATGACAATGTCACAATAGCCAAAATCGATGTGGCCAGGGCTTTTCGCAGTCTGCGCATGGACCCAGCTGACGCTGTCAAGTTGCGAATAAAATGGAAGGATGACGTCTTCATTGATGTCACGATCGTGTTCGGCTGGGTCCACGGCAGTGCGTTGTTTCAGTGCGTCAGCAACGCCATCGCGTTCCTTATGGCTAAGTCAGGCGCTAAAATGTTTACCTACATTGATGACTACATTCTCATATCTCCAGTGAAGCATGCTCAACGACATTTTCAATGCCTGGCGTCACTTTTAGCTGAACTTGGATTGCATAGCAACCCTGACAAGCAAACTTCCCCTTGTTGTAAACTGACCTGCTTGGGTATACTAATTGATCTTGATGCTAACACTTTAAGTATTCACCCTGATAAGTTACAAAGCATCTATTCAGATTGTATTGATGCCAGCACAAGGCGTCACCTTACTAGAACACGCTATCAATCACTTCTTGGCAAACTTTTGTATATACATAAGTGTGTCCGGCCAGCAAATACTTTCATCAATAGGATGCTGGCCCTGTTTAGAGCTAATTTCAAAGCTAAAAAAATTATTCTGACTTCAGACTTCCACAAAGATCTTAAGTGGTTCTTAGCTTTTCTACCACAGTCTAATGGTATCACATACATCAGAGAGCCAAAAATTTTGAATAGCCATTATTTGCATATAGATGCCTCTCTAACTGGCCTGGCTGGCATATGGAATGATGAAGTGTATGCCACCCCCATATTTGACCTATTTGGATTTGACCTCAAAATAGTACATCTCGAGATGCTCAACTTAGTCATTGCACATAGAGTGTGGGCCAAGAAATGGACCCATTCAGTGGTTAAGTTCTACTGTGACAACCAGGCTGTGGTTCAAGTGGTCCAAACAAGTCAGACAAAGGACCAAATGTTGGCCCTCTGTCTCAGAAACATCTGGCTCCTGACTGGCTCCTATGACATCGACCTTGATATTGACCATATCCAGGGTTCTCACAATAAACATGCTGACCTCTTATCTTGACCGTATTCAAATAAGCCAGTTGATAGAGTTCTACTTGACACAATTCAAAACAATTGTTTTTGGCACAACATACCTGTACAATTCTTTAATTTAAATTATGATATTTAATTATAGGTGCATCCACCGCCTCCAGTCCCCTATTACAGAAAGCTTGGATCAGGATCCATTCTGCATATAGACCTTCTACTGAATCAGCTCACTCTGCATTTTAGAACATTTGTTTCTTTTTATTGTTTATGGGCCTTCCCATATCTATGACAGTCCATAACATTCTTACTTTCTTGGAGTACTTGTACCAAAATGTGTTATCTCCTCAAGTTATCTGTTCTTATCTCTCCTCTATTCAAGCAAGAGCCAAGTTATACAATTGGGACATAGCAGCAGCTTGTCATCCGGCTGTCACCAGATATATATGTAGTATAGGCATTAACTCGAAATTCAATCCCACACCCAGGGGTGTTTTCGACATGCGTACAATGTATCAGATATCTTTATCATGTGATACCCTTTCTGATCCCCTCTTATATAAGGCAATATTTTTAACCGCAATTTTGAGGTTCCTTAGAATGTCCAATATAGCTCCTCACAGTGCTGCAAAATTTGATGAAGATCGTCACTTGTTGCTAAAACATGTAATATTCACACCTCCAGATGCTCATTTGCTGGTCAAATGGACCAAAACTCTTCAAAACCATGAGGCTTACCACTGGATCCAATTACCTACAATAAAATTTTATTTCTTGTGTCCAGTGGCAGCACTAAAAGCCCTCCTTCGATCAAGGCCTCTTCCTTCATCTGCTCCACTCTTTGCAAACAATTTTTACCCTCATGCTCAGGTCATAGACACCCATATTCGAGATGCACTCAAGCGAATTTTATTGCACAAAAACATCCCAACCAGAGGTCATGGCTTCCATACCTTCAGGAGATCTGGAGCGACATTACCTTTTGATAATAATGTCCAGCTTCAGGATATTATGGCACATGGACTTTGGAAATCTTCTTCTGTCTGGACCTACCTGGAAAATGCATCCCAAGCTCCTTCCATCATACCTTCCACTTTCTCTTGCATCATTCCTCCTTCATTCTGGTTGGGCTTGGGGCTCTTAAAATCTTACCATGTAACATTTTAAAGCTGTCTTTACCCTAGTTTACTAATATGTAAATAAAAAATTTTCCCAAGCCATTGATTTTATCCCTTAACTTCTGTGACCTTTGACCTCAGATTCAAATCTTCTCCATCAGTGCTTCACTATACCTTCACCCATACCAATTAATGAAGGTTTGAATCTAGGCAACTGTGCAGGGCACGACCCAGTTAGGGGCCTGGTGTATCAGTTGCCGTGTACGTTAAGATTCCTTGATCTACCCTTATAGCTTCTGTTTGGTACAATGACCCTGCCTGACCAATAAGCAATTAGATGACCCCAATTCATCCACTAGCATAGCATAGTCACTTTCAAATTGGCGGCCATTGTGCATACATGAAAATGATTTACCCACCACCCTCCTCTTAAAACAAGATGAGCAAACCGCAACTCATTCTGAAATAATTTCAGGAATGTTCTTAGTCAAATTACTGACTTTAAGGCAGGACCTGGCTGACCCAGGCAACCCCCCTACCAACGTTGACCTAGGGAAACCTAGTTTCGATTTCGTAGCTGAGCTTGACCCCTTCAGGACTAACCCACCTGAAGGGAGGTCTCTTCAGATTGATGTGGCTCAGCTTAAACCTTGGGTTCCTAGAAAATTCTAGCTTTCGATTTCGAGGTTGAGCTTGAACCCTCCAGACATGACCCCTCTAGAGGGAGGTCTCTTCGGATTGATGTAGCTCTTCCAGTATATTGGGTTAAAAGTTCTTATTCATGAGCTGGATCTCTGTTCAGACCTTAATTGCCTTTCAAGGAGATCTTTAGAGCTAGCTCAACAGGCTGGACCCAGCTGACCCGGGCTCCCCCTACCTATTATGACATGAATTTGACCTAGCTGAACTAGATCATACCTTAACTTGACCTTGATCGGACTGACTGTGACATGACAGTGAAACCAGATGATGGATTCATGTGTATATGTATATGTTTGAATTCACCCTTAGGGGTATTTAAGTAACCTTATGGTAATTTTATTTATACATATGTGTGTATAACCTTACAGTATTTCAGTATATGTCTTTTATATGTCCTCGTGTGGGGGCTCTTAAAATCTTACCATGTAACATTTTAAAGCTGTCTTTACCCTAGTTTACTAATATGTAAATAAAAAACTTTCCCAAGCCATTGATTTTATGCCTTAACCTCTGTGACCTTTGACGTCAGATTCAAATCTTCTCCATCAGTGCTTCACTATACCTTCACCCATGCCAATTCATGAAGGTTCGAATCTAGGCAACTGTTTGATGCATTTGCCTTTGTACAATATTCAAATACTTATCGACATTGCTTCTAGTATTTATGTTAAATAACTTGTATACCTTGCCTGATGTGTTGCTTGATCATGTAAGTGTGACAGCACCTGAAAGAGGCATACAATTATTTCTATTTTTAGCCATGCATGGGGCAGCATCCCACAGAGTATATTTGTGTGTTTCAATGCATCTCTTTTTGGAAACAAATCGCGTGCAAGCCGCAGTGACATTTATGTCCCCCTTGAATGACCAAACCAGCCATCTATGGAGAAGTGACACATGATTAGGAGTTGCTTTGTGAATGGATCTATTTTTAGAAACTAATTGCGTGAATCTAGTACTACAATTTCTATTAGTATCACCTCAATTGTCAGCATCGACTGCCCTGGTTGTGACATCAATGTTTTGCTCATTGCAGTGTTATAAACAGGGATGTTGTGACTGGTAACCCCTCTGTCTGAAAAATAGGCCTGATTTACAGTGTCACTGTTGTGATCATTGTTTACACACTTACCTTTCTTCCACACGATCTCTCATTGACAATCTTTGCACTTTCACACTTTACAATATTTACAACACTATCAATTGCATTTGACTGAGCACACGTCAGGTCATTGTTTCCAAGAACTTCCTTTGCATAAAATGTGGAAAGAACAGGTGTAGAGTTTACCTTCCTCCACAGGTCTGTGTTCTCAAGGCACTGTTTTATTGCTTTTTTGCAAATAAAGCTTGAACCCTTCGTCTGGTGAAAACTCTACTGTCCACATGGTTTTAATGCCAATGGCCTGGCATTTGCTAGAATTTGACACAATATTGACGATATGTTCATTTAAAAATATATTGCACTTAGAATCAGACTTATTACATGAGCCTATTCTGATGTGACAGTGCTGCTTGAATCACAGTTTTTTACATCCTCATTATTGCTGCTCAGAATTATTCAATGCTGAGCAGCTGTTGTCTCGTTTTTTGAATGAAAAGATTTTTCATAAAACTGCAATCTTTCTCCGGATGGCTTATGAATCTACCCTGGGATAGACCTATGTGTTTATGCAACTTAACTACTATCTCATGGTCCTTGAGGATATTTCAGTGGATTTCTGTATTTTTTTCAAATTGAGAAAGAAGAGTTTGATAAAAACAACAAAATGCAATGTGAAAGTACATGTCCGATCTGATGGATAATGCCCAAGACTTTGGAGGAGGGTTAAATATCTTGGTAAGATGCCACAAAAGATTGATAGGATCAGGCGAACCCACACCCAAAATATCCCCAATACTGAAGCCAATACCAATAACTCCCAGAAAAAAAGCCAAATGACACAGTAAACCAATTAACTTTTACCAGACTCAGTCTTGCCCATTGAAAAGAGGCCACATCACGGGGGATCAAAATTACAAAGATATTTGTGCAACCTGATAATCCATATGGCTGGTGTATAGTAAATCCCGACAAAGAATACAGACTGGCAAATCCTTTCTACAACACCACTTGTTGAATTTCATCAACAGGAGTAAAGTTAGCGTGGGCTAACAATTTTTGAAAAACTTTATAACAAGAGAAACACTTTGATTAGATATAAAATATCACATTTTAGTAAGTTAACAACTTCAAACACACAGCCCTCTGTTGTATAATTTGAAGACAAATTTTGAAAAACTTCTGACAAATTACCCCATGCACCGTCTTAGCAAATTTTAAAAAATAATTTATATCATATCTCATAGGGAATGGAGCCACTTAAAAACTTGTCCATAAAATATAAATATCGTATCTATTGATATACTTCAAATGAAGTAAAGAACCTTTTTGCTATTTTTATATTTTTATTTCAACACATGAAAATAGGCTTAGAAGGGTTTGCATATATATTAGTCAAAAATCCTCAAACAACATGTTATTTTATACACACCAGAAAGTGTACAAGAATCAGTACACTTAAGAATGGAAATATTATACACAAATTATTCATGTATCCTTTACACATTGTGATACATTTTTCCTTTGCAAAATGATTTCACAAAAGAATAAGCAGTGTCAGATATTAACGTCATGATCAAACATAATTGTTACATGACATAGATATTTGTTATACATTTATTGGTAGTGGATTAATTTATTTTGATGTTTCATGATCCAATGTTTATTTCAAATACGTTATCAAGTTCTTCTCTTTGTCTCTGGCTTCTAAAATTCCCCATTTTCTGATTTTGCACAATTACAAAGTCATTGATTGGATGAAGTTTTGGTCAGGTAAGAATTAACACAGGTATTTCTGTGGTTAAATTAAAATATTATGATTTATTGTGCTCTTCATTGTAAACACCTCACTTATTATTTTGAATACATATTATTGGCTGCCGCTCACTACCTGTGTATGTTGTGAATTGTTGCCCATTCTCTCTCTGACAAGCTTTGCATATGTGTCAAGCTCAAAACATTTGTCGCTTGTAATAAATATGTCTTTCTTCTCATTTGTTGTGAAAGTAACAATTTCTGTTGCTGGATGATCTGCAGGGCAATGTTTATGACCACAACACATGCAAAACACTATGACAGTCTTGGTCCACCTCTCCAAATCCCCGGTAAGATGTTTATTGTGAACATCATCTACAGTCTCGATTATTAAGTCACGGTTTACATATGTTTGAACATGCTTTGTATCCTCAAGACAATAACTGCTTTCATTACCATGACCAAATAAAATAATGTGCCTCATGTGAAATGACTTGTTTTCTACAATGAATTTCCGTATCTGTAATAGCAATGGTTCCTCACTCTGGACCTCAAACATGATACACTTTGAACCTTCACTTAGATCAGGGATAGTATTGATAAATGTGTCATAACATTTTTGGAGTATTTTGGTTTCTTCGCTCCTTGCTAATACAAATGAAGTTGGTGCAAAGCATAGGAGAAACCTATCTTCTTGTATAACTTTGTATTTGTCTATCACACTTTGTGCTGTTTCCTTAATATTTGTTGCTTCTTCACCTCCAAGACCCAATATGGTTTCTCCACGAAGAGCTTTCTCGGCAAGGCAGGTTGTATCTTTTGGGTCAATATTTGTGTGTTTTGTATACTCACCGGCTAGTTGAAAAGTCAGTAATCGAAAGGATTTGTTTTTAATTTCTTCTTTCCAACCATATTCCAAATCAACAAAATCCTTCAAAGATATAGCTCTAGCCATCTGCAAATAATGTAAATATATTGACGTTAGAATATATTGTTTTTAATGTGAAATATATTGTTTTCAATGTTTCAGGAAAAGTAGGTGTTAAATTAGAAAGCACTTGTAAAGTGCACACCTCCACCACGGAAGGCTGTTTCAGAAACTTTTGGATTTCTTTATGTGATCCGAATCTTTCCCACTATGTAATTCCTACTTCCTTTAACCAGGCCCTTTCTACTGAAAAAAATGACGATATCCTTGGAATTATGTTAATTAGAAAGCCAGTCATTGAAAATGAGACCTTTTAAAATTCGGACTTTTGAGCATCTAGAATATGATATGCATCTTTCTATAAAATTAATCATTTCTTCTGTTGGTATGCCTGACATACATAAAACCTTTCATAAAGATCTGTTTATTTGTTTCTGCGGTAATTCTGAACACAGACAAATGAAACAAGCAGGCAAATAAACGAACCCAAAACATAAGCGACAGCTGCATATAATAAATATTTCAGTTGATAATCTATCAATGAGAGCTATGTGAGGGTCTTCATAGATCAAAGATAAACTATTTGACTTCAGCAAATCATGGCTTCATCACACGTGTCAGCAAAAGGCATCTTAAACATTCATTCGTTGCAGATTTTAAACAGGAATCATAACTTTAACTGATATTGTCCATGGGTGGATCCAATATACTAAATCTTAAAACCAAACATTTTATTACCATTCCAAATTTAAAAGAAATAAGTAGACGATAAATCTGTTCTTTTGAGAGAAGAAGCAATATGTAAGTAGCTGAAAGGTCATTGAAGATTTTAAAACTACAGGGGGTATATTTGGCTATAGAAACAACATTCTAGTGAGTAATTTTTGTGAAAATATTTCCTTGATCCTTGTAAAAATAGTCTTCCTTTGCATCAAACACCAATGTTTAATTTTACACAATCAGTAGATTCATTACAATGCCATAAGGTGGATTTGGTGAGGGGCAAGAGCCAAGTGATAATTAGTCAGGCTCCTCAACCCCTCTGAATTTTTGCCATGTGTATAAAACAATATAGATATGTATTGTTTTACTCAACAAGTTTCTGAAGATGAATGCTTGCTTATTTACGAGTTGCATCACATGTCATGTACATTGTGTAACAAGGCTGCACAAGTTCTTGTTTGTATAAAAACGCTAGAGGGCTGTTAAACAAGTTGGATTGATTGACAACTTCAATTTAATTAAACATTTGCAAAAATATGTACTTTGATTCATGAAGGCATCAAAATTCACATGAACGTTTCATGCCTTTCACTTTTGAAACATTAAACATTAAAAACAATATATTCTAACGTCAATATATTTACATTATTTGCAGATGGCTAGAGCTATATCTTTGAAGGATTTTGTTGATTTGGAATATGGTTGGAAAGAAGAAATTAAAAACAAATCCTTTTGATTACTGACTTTTCAACTAGCCGGTGAGTATACAAAACACTCAAATACCAGAAAAGTAAGAACTACCCTGTCAACAGATAACATAATGACCCAACAAGACGATATTTTAGCTAGCTTTTATTGGCCAGTAGTTGTGTGATGATGGCTGATGATGCTGATGTTAACTGCACATTAAATATACAAATATGTGATCTTGGATACATATACATAGATTCCATGTATTATAAACTAAATATACGTCGGGTTATATCCTGCAATTTTTTTTGAAAAAAAAGAGAAATATAAAGCATGGTAAGGATTGGGAGGGTTCAGACACCTTATTTGTTATTTCATGTCAGGAATATCCATGTCAACGGGACATGAAATCCCTCAGATTCATGGCTGGTCTATATGGAGGCCCAATGGAACACTGTCAAAAATCTAATCTGTAAAAATGACTTCAGAACTTTCAAAAACAAAAAAAAAAAAAACATCTCCTGATCACAACTTATATTTTTAACCTTTCAAAAACAAAATTTCTAGATCGTTATCACAGAGTAGATAGTTTTGGCAATTTTTCTAAATGTTGGGAATACAAGTTCACGTTATCTTCTGGCATCATTATTAAAATATTTCATCGCCATATGTTAAATCATTCAGGATATAATATGCATGAGATTAAAAGCATTAATATCTTGAAATAACTAGAAATCACTGTTAGGGTGCAGACTGCCAAGCCAAGGACCATCATTTCTAATATTGTTTGTGAGTGAATGAGATAAAAAGCTTAAAACAATTTAACACTCATTCACAGGCATTACATTGCAAATTATATGACATACATGCTAAACAGAGGAATGCCATTGTTTTAAATAAGCTTGGAAAACACTTACAATGTATACATAAAGTTTAATTTTATATACAACAGAAGAAAAAAAGTTGTTAAAAGTTGTGTCCATTGTCTAATTGTTCATTGTTATTTATTGGTATGTTTAGCTTACCCAGTTTTTATTTTATGCTAAGCAATTATATTAGCAGTTTGTAAGTTCTTATCAGTCTGATTTAACAGAAATTTTGAATGGCAAAAGTTTGAATGGCAAAAGTTTGTTTATAATTCCACTGCTGTCTTACTTGCCCTGCAAGTCATAGTTCAATTTAACTGTAATGCTTTGCCTAATTGCTCTGTCTATTCTTTGAATTCACTCTCGTTTTATGAAATAGCAGGTAAAACCTCAATGGAATCCAAATCTGATGGCTCTCTTGGAAGCATTGCATATTTGCACATATCAAAACATTCATCAAATCCTGGAAGTACATCTGGCTTCTCATCCGCTGTAACAACAACACATTGTGTTGTTGGGGGTTTTGCATCACAATGTCCTTGAACATCACACACACAAAAGAACAGGATTGTCTTAGTACATCTCTCCAAACTGCCAGTGAGATGTGTCTTGTGGATAGCATTTATCCTGCTTATCATGGTATCAAGCTTAAGAAATGTTCTCTTATTTTCTGCTGTCTCAATGTAATAAATATGATCAGTACCATGACCCATAAAAATGATGTGTCTCATGCTTAATATCTTATTTTTTACAATAAAGTCTTCAATGTTATCAAAAAAGTTTTTCACACTGTCGACCTCTAACGTGGTGCACTTGTCAATTGTTTGATTTGGGTAGGAATTTACAAATCTGATATGACAGTTTTGGAACATTTCCACTTCTTGTTCCCTTGTTGTCCCTTCGGTGTATGAGGTTGGTGCATAACAAAAAAGAAACCCCTCTTCTTGCAGAGCTTTATACTGTGTTAAGATAGAGTTTATTTTGTTTTGAACAATAGTTTGTTCTTCGCTTGGAACTCCAAGACACAAATATGGTGTCTCCTTCATAATAATCTTTTTTGAAAGTTCACGTAAAAAGATGAGATCAGCATTTGTCTTTTTTGAAAATTCTTCCGTAAGCTGATCAGAGAGAATGACAAGAGATCTTTCCACAATTTTATTTTTCCAGCTTGATTCCAATTGAATAAATTCCACGAAAGGCATTTGTTTAGTAGTCACAGCCATCTACAAATAATGCATATATTTATGTATAATTAATCAGCAGTAATCATATGTCTAAGTTATTACGTAGTTTTATTTATCATATTTCCATAATTCAAAATGCTACGTCACTAGTTGGTTATATTACTGCATAGCCAGATATTACTTGTGATATAATTTCTTTTATGATACTGATAGAATACCCATGTATGGTGGGTCATAGCAAGGTTGTCATAGCCATGAATCATAGGCTTATGATCCTGAATTAATTTATGGATATAACCTGATCATTATCCGTAACAACCATGATACGATACAAGTATTTTAGCATTAATTTAACAACACTATTTCTGTAGTTGCAGAATATCATTTGTAATCTGTTTAGTTGACAGTGCTCTGTTTTAGTCATTTATATTATTTAACGAGTTATATGATTAATGGTCCAACATTATGAAATTTCCAAACGGACTATCTATCTGTGATATGTAGTTGTTGGCTGATCTCTTTTACAAAAATTTTAAAATAATTTAACTTTGTTATAACTTTCTGTGTCTTCATTTAAATTCACAAGGCATAGGGTCACCTTTCCTTAGGCACTCTTACAATTTATCTTCTAAACTTAAGCACTTTGCTTCATTATGTTAAGGTTACCTTAAATTGTGCCATTTAAGGTGACCCTATGCCTTCCTTACTCAAATGTTTCAAATCTGGCATGTATATAATATTAGTGAAGCATTTATGTAAAATAAACTATATTATCCGCAATGCACTTTGAATTTGACCTTCAAGGTCATTGTTACATCAACACTGCCCGTCTGGGAACAGTATGTAGATTTGTTTGCATTAATTACAAGTACCTTGTGAAAAAAGGACAATTCATCTGTCTCGAAAAAAAAATAGCATTTTGTATCTCAACGCAATGTCATTTTTATATACATTCTTTTGCGAGACCTTTTCCTCTCGAAAAAAGATCTCTCTCAGAAACCGTCGTGTCTATGGCCCATTGTATACCTACGCGCCACTTTACTGTGTTAATACGCTATCAAAAATAGTTTAAAAAAAAATTTTTTTCTCTACAGCAATTGTATAAAATAGTTTAAAAATTCATAAAATTATATTTTTTGCTCGATTTTGACAAGCAATTAATACACCATTTTAAAGCTTACAACACGCGGCATCTATCTAGAGTGGTAAAACATTCTATTTAAATTGATAAAGTCATGAATATGTGGTCAAAACTAACATGTAATTTAAAGTTTTCTATTCACTTCTTCAAAAGTGCTATAAATCTGGCATTTTATTATCAATATATAGCATTGGCAACAAATATCATCAAATGTCTGCATACAATATTGTAACTTTTAAGTATTTTTTTTTACTTTTATTGTAAGATAATCAACTGCATGTGGAAATTATTATTGGAAACTGGTGTTCTGTTAAAATGTCTTTGAAAAATGATTTTTAGAGAAGACTGCTTGACACATTGAATTTAATGTTATAAATGTTTACCTTAAGTAAGTCTGAAAATTTTATTTCTGTTCTAAAGGTGGGAGGTTAAGGTGACATTATTGTAAGCTATTTAGCTATACAGAGTTGTCTGTGGTACATTCATGCCATTATGTTTTTCTTAATAATGTGATTACTTCAATTTGATTTGGGGTTAAAGTCTAAAGTTCATCATTATAACGGTTTAAAGTAAATATCAGACAACAGATTTAAAATTTATAAACAATCCATTCAAGATATGTTGTTGGTGATCTTTTGATAACATGAGTTGTACCGACGCTAAGATGTCAATAATGAATGCAGGAGAGATGAAATACAAAAAATGACTCAATACTTACAATGTAACTATTATTAAAATACTTCAATATGTAAACACAACACAATAAAGCGTTTAGAAACCCTTGACCTGATTAATACAGCCGCCCACAGCTACTAAACCGGTGTAGTCAAATGCAAATCAAGTTTAAAATTACGAAACAGTAAACAGTTTCTATATAAATAAGCTAAAATCATATATTCACCTTTACAAGAGTTTTTTTTTCCTGATAGTGCTGTAACATATAAGGGTGAATGACTCATGGATGTCTAATATTCTGCCTCATATCTCTTCAAAAATAGACCATTGCAGGCATTTATGTAGGGCTGAGGTGATATTTCCGCAAGATGGGGCAGTGCTAAAACTTCAGTGGTCTAAGACCAACCAAGGTCTAAGACCAAACCTTTAAAAAGACACACCAGGAAAGGCAACACATTGATACAGTGTCTGTTCCTGATTTAAGCAGTTCAATGTAGCGTCAGATAGTGTCTATCAAACAAATGTGTTATATTATTCCTGCACCTAGACCGTCTCCTTTGTTCAATTTTTTTTCTAAATATTTAACTCTCAATCCCCTTTCTGTTTGGCATGCTACAATACACTTAGGCTACTGTGGCCTAGCGGGTAACACACTTGTCTAGGAACTCAGAACACGTGGGTTCAAACCCAGGTACAGGTAAATACAGGCTCATATGACCACTTAAAATGGTGGGCCTCTGTCATTGGGTTGCCAGTGCCAGGCTAAAGAACCTAAAGGACATTCATAAATTATCAACCTTGACCCTCTATCTTTAAGTTAGGGGAATGTCAGTTGAGTCTGGGAATGTCTGAGTTGGGGCTTCATCTGTGCAGTCTGATGGGTTAAATAGCGCTTTGAGTCCTGTAGTATATGGATATATTGTGCTGAGTATAAAAATAAATACACAAGATACACAAAAAATAAGGTACATTGTGCTAGCAAACACATGTTACATTTCATAGTCTCAGACTTAACGGTCTTTAGACATGGATTGCCAGTCTAGCACATTCAGGCACAGGGCACATGGTCCTCTCATTGTGTGTCATGCTACAACTCCCACCATCCTTTTCTTCCCTTATTTCTAAAACATGCAAACTTTTTCTTTGGGGGTTCTGTGCATGCTTACAAAAATCTAAACCAAAAATGCACCATTTCACTTAGCTCCAGTCTAGATTTACATTTTACTGCCTGGGGTCCCAGGCCTTGACCCATAGTTTCTGATAGTTCAATGGCCAATCTACTTGCTAATGCTGATTTTGTTCAGCTCATTGCTGAGTGCTTATTTCTACTATTGTTACTGTTGTTCCCTCTTTGATTGCATATCACGAAAAATACTTTTAGTGGTCTTATTTATTATTGTTAATTACAATAAAAATAGCGTTGGAGATGCCTGTACCCCACAGCCTGGTGAAAGAGTTTTCGACACCTTGAGTTGCAGAAGTGAAACTGTACAAAGATCAGGAGAACGTCAGAACAAACAGTGTCAGTTATATCAGTTAGGTACAAATAATAGAGAGAAAATGCATGTAAAGATAAAGTATTAAAACAAGACAATCCACAGCAAGATGGCAGTATTAATGAGTAAGCTAAAAAGTAAGTAAATAGCAAAATTAAGTAAAATTAGATACAATAATCAGTAGCAGCCATGCATACATCTTTTTGATAAGAGGAATATGTTTCAAATATGGAAGGTCAAAACACTTTGGCAGGGCCAAGGTCTTCCTACACCTTACGGTCTGCAAGATACAGATTGGAGAAGATTTTAAAGTTCAAGCTTAGCACTGCAGGTCGAAAGGCCAATTGAAGGCCAAGTCATGACGTTACATACCTACACCCCCTAACTAATATCCCTACCAAGTATCAACCTTCTACACCTTAATATTTCCGAAATTCAGCCCAGACAAGATTTTAAAGGTCAACATCACTACTGCAAGGACAAAGGTCAAATCAAGCTCCCACCATGATGCTGCACACCTACAACTCTCAATTGATGTAAGTAGTAACGTCCTACAGTTTATTTTTTCAATATACAGCCAGGACAATATTTTCAAACTCAAGGTCACAACACCAAAATCAAAGGTCAAATTACGGTCACACTATGTCATTTCACGCTTACACCCTCCTACCAATGTCCCTACCAAGTATTAACATCTATTAGCTCACTGTTTCTAAGATACAGCACAGACAAGCTTTTTCCTGCCCGAATGCCTTCCATCCATATGTCATGGGTTAAACAAATACCCACACAGTCATAAAAGGCCGTTAGGTAAAACAATTTTAATCCGCTTGTCAGGTTTTCATATGGGTCGCATGGGGTACTACTTAGTGATTATGTCAATTGTTGTCAGAAGAATCAGCCTTTAAATAAACTGAAATAAGATTAATTACATTGTGGCAGGTAACTGTATCAGTTATTTGTGTTTATTTGCTCTTGTAAATCTATCACGTTGGAACAGGAACACACCATAAAATAGTGTACCTGTGACAATTATGGGTGTTAAGAGGGATGTATTACCCTAAATTGGTCTTTTGTAAAATGGTGATTCTTTATTTATTTATTTATTTATAGCAATCGTGCTCATAGCACAGGAAATACACACATATACAACTATGAATAGATACATGAACATATGAACAACATGAAACTACATCAAATTAAATAAGATAAAAAAAACCACATTTCATATTTACACATTCTATGTTATACACAAGTAATTTAGCATACTATTGATCTCATCTTTACTAAACTCTGTACAATTTTTATCTCTTATATACAAAAGGTCTAAAATATTTCCAACTACCACAACATCCTCATCACTATACATTGTTTTAAAGTTTTCCATAACTTTTCTACTAAATAGCGCTGGTGACATACACACTTCTTGCCTTGAACACTTTAACTCATTCGATATATTTTTCACATTTTTGTCAGCATTTGAATTGCTACCTTTCAACAAAATATTACCACAAAGTCTAACAATTGAATTGTCACTGTTTACCACATTGTTAAGAAATTTGTTAAATCTTTGATACATATTTAATTTAATGGGTACATCTTTACAAATTAAAGGAAGAAGAATGAGTCATATTGGATATGTGAAATATACATCTAATGCACTTTCTCCATGTTGTACAGACCTTCTTAAAAGCTACTGAATTAAAATTCCATAAAACAGCACCATACAGAGACATGCAATAACTCTTGAACAAACAATATTTCACTGTTGTGTGCGCATTACTAAATAATGATAGAATACCATTTACATTAGTAATCAGATTATCAATTGCATCCCTATACAACATACTTTCAGCATCTTGACCTACATAGTGACCCAAATGTTTACACACTGTTGTGACTTTAATAAATATATTATTATGTGTAATGCCTTCTATTCCATGATCTTGTGATTTTGTAAAATACAACAGTTGATATTTATTTGGATTGAAAGACACATTATATTCAGATCCGAACTCCTCACATACTTTTAACATTAATCTAAGAGAATATACAGTGGGTGCTATTAACAGAATGTCATCAGCATACCCTATTCCACCTGTAAATACATCTCCTATATGGCAGCCCACACCTGCATTCTGTAGCCGTACTAGTAACTGATCAATATATAGAGTGAATAACACTGGTGATAGGATTCCACTTTGTTTGACACCATTAGTGACCTCAACTTCCTGTGATATAGCATCTCCCCATTTAACACAATTTTTTTGGTTTAAATACAAATGCAACAGCAAATGAATTATCATAGGACATAAGTTTTTCTTTACTAAGAGATTGAACAACTGATAATAATGCACACGGTCAAATGCTTTTGATGCATCTAACATCATAACAAAGGTATCTGTGTTATTACTGTGGTAATACTCAATTATCTCACTTTGGTTTGGTTTAAAACCAAACTGCAGTTCACTACTTCATAATATTTCATTATTATTTGCCAACACAATCAAGTCTAACACTTTCCAACAATACTGCTCAGAGCAATACCACGGTAATTACTTGACTGAGACAGTGACTTCTTTTTATCCTTTGGGATAGGAACAATAGTGGCTGTCAATAGGTCATCAGGAGAGCTACCATGGATTAGCATAGTGTTGTACAAAAAACTGAGATAAACATGTAGCTTATGACTACCATTTATGACATATTCAGAAAAATGTACAATATTACCATCACTTTTATAGTGCTTAAGCTTTTTCACTGCAGTGACAACATCTTTAACTGTAAACATATGGCTAGAGTAACACTTGCCAATTTTATGAGCGATTTTATAGAACCATCAGTAAGGATTGGAACTGAGACTGTTGAGATGTGCTTTATTGTTATTGCAGGAGTCACATCTTGAATAAATGAATAGCAGTGTCCCCCATCCCCGGGCATCAAAAGACAGTCTGCAGAGTTTATTATTATATCCTGATATGTAAATATCTGTGAATAGTATAATGAATACAGCTGGGGCACCAATATCGAACATATTTACAGTGTATGAGTAATAACATAAGAAAAACCTTCAAGCAATATACAGTCAGAGTAGTGTTATACATGGACAGTTAGACAATTGCATAATTTGTTATAACAAAAAAATTATAAATCCTAGTATCAACTGAATCAAGATAAGGCTGACCTTATAAAGTGACTAATTTATTACTTTATTCTTTACATATACCTACGATAAATGATATTATTACAAGTGAGGCTGAGCTTAAATTAATATCATTACAACCAAAGAGAAAAAGTACAGATAGTAGATTAACTTGCTAAATTATATCAGTTGCATGGTGAAAACACTAAAAGGATCATCTAGAAAGCATTTGTGATTGTATAAGTTGACCAAAAGAATCAGAAATATCCTTACTAAAAGTATTAAATTTCTTGAATGTACCTCCACACACAATCTGACATCAATGAGCCATGTTGTTTGATTTTTTGAATTGGAATATGAGTTGTAGGCCAAAGCGGTTCCTTTCAACCAGAAAATGTGGAAGGTGAAAAAGTTTTTGTATATCCTAATGTTTGTTTCAATTTAGAGAGGACTTTGCATATACGTCTTTAAGTAACTACCTGCCAAACACCCAACATGTAGATTTGACAAAAGGATCCTGGGGACCAGGTTTATAAGTTGTGATGGCTCTTTTCTATGCTTTTACAGGGCAGAAAAAAACTGTTTAACTTAGACGGGTTATAACAAGTGTGCAATCTCTGGTCTGTAGACCATTTGATGGCCAACAGAATATCATTTTTTGACCACTTAATATCACTAAGGGTAATTCATTGATGGAGGGTAAGGTTGGATATTCTTAAAAGAACAAAAAGCAATTAAAATAATTCTAATATGACTTTTGTAGCACCACATAGACAATCACATAGTATGGTAATGCCAAAGGTTGGGTAGGCTTTTTTGAAGAGATAGTCTTTCATGTTTTTCCTTAATGATTGAACAGATGTGGCAGAGCAGATGTCATCAGACAATCTTGGGAGCATCACAGACAAAACTAAAACTAAATTGCTATGTTGACTTATGAACAGATAGAATGAACTGTGGCACCTCAAGAACCTCACCCCATCTGGCTTCACTAATATTATAAAAGACTTTTCTTGGGATTAAAAAAAGTGTGAAATAAATAGGATAACTACTTTGAGGGAAATAATAGACCATGCAACCATTTTGAACAAGGACTGTTGTAGAACAGGCAAGCAATGCAAACCCTAATAGGGTATTCCACTGGGGCTGTCTTGTCGGTAACTATGGATTTTTTTAGGGTCGGGAGCAATGTTTACAGATACAATTAACATTGGCTGTACTTTCCCGGTTTGTTGAAGTCGATCCTCAAATTATCAAACATGTTTGATATTTCACCAACCCGCCATCACTCCGCCGATCCGACCCTTGACTCTGCCCACCTGGAAACCACCTTGTTGTGGATCTCTATGGTTTGGTGGTCACACTACCTGTCTTGTCCTATACTGTTAATGTCTTGTCTGGAAGAACTTCCCTGCCTGTCATGGTTAAATACATAAACACCACCTCGCGACAGGCCATACACACAAACCAACCGTACATGAAAGGAAATCAGCCTGTTGAAAACATTACTGACCTTACTTGCAGCCTTCCTGTTAAGACAAGATGTCTTCAAGTCTTCAACCATAGGGTTGGTAACATCTCAGCAGGAGAAGCTGGGAACACATCATGAAAACCTGTCACCAGAAACCGACTGGGTTTATCTGATATTTGACGGATTACATTTATCAGCGTTTAAGATAAGGGTTTTCTTTTTTACAAATTAAGGAAGATTTAGTGAGAAGGGGGAGAGGAAGGCAGAGAAAGGAGGAATGGGCACAGAATAGAGGGAGGAAGCCAGGAGTGATGAAAGAACACACTCAGCAGGGGAGGGAGTGGCTAAAACACGTGCAAGGATAGACAGAAATGACACAGAAATTGATACAAAGGCTAGTGGAGAGGAGAGCACATCTAAATTGCACTCAAGGACTCAGAAAAGTAGAGTATTGTGTACTTTGTGAAGGACCATGAGGAGTTATACAACAAGAGCAATGAACATTTTAAGGACAAGGCCAGGAAGGAATGCCTTTGGGAGAGGTCTGCCAGCAGCCGCTGTCAAAGTGTGCAAGACTTGCTTTGAATCCCAAAGGACCTGCTACTGCAAACTCATGCAGTCCAAATCTGGTATGGCTCCAAAAGAAATGAAAGAAAGGCAAAACTGGATCCAGGGTAAATTTAATTTCTTTAAAAAACACATCAGATACAAGAGACCCAGCAAACCTTCACCATTTATGTCTCCAGTCCGAAGAGCCAGTGCATCTGCTGCTTCAGCAAACAACATCTTCAGAGGTTCATATAACACTGATAGTATGGAGATCAGTGCAATTTTTGTGCTTTCTTTGGTCAACCAGCAGGTCATGGACCAGTTTGCACAGATGAAAACAGTGCTGTCATCATTTCTCCATCCAAAGCAGGAGACAACCAGAATAACCTTCTGAACTACCTGGTATCTGATGTGAAGGCCTTAGAGGATAGAGACTTTCAAACATTCAGAAACAAGGTTGTAAAACTTCTAAGTGGCATCCAGAGCAGGGCATAACAAAAAAAACCCGTCAAGCAAAGCAACCACAGCAAAAGCACTTTCTAGGAGCTCAAGTGCAACTTCAACATTTGTGCCACATACATTTCAACAGCCAAAGCAGCCAGCACCAGCTGCAAGAGAATACATCTTAACCATCCCAGAGACTCAGATGCCATCAAGCCAGCTCCTCAAACCAGCTCAGAACTGCCAAGTGGCTATCAAAGGACAGCAGCAACCCAGAGAGCAGCAGACTTCCTTTGTAGTTATTGACGGGCAAAAACCCGGACCTTCAAGATTGCTAACTTTCACACTGAACTAAGAAAAAAAGAATTGTCCCCTCCCAAAAATTAGGCAAAGCCAATAAAACTTTTGTCCGCCCAAAGTAAATAACTAGCAAATAATTGAAAGCACTTCTACTTTTAAGAAACTTTGATAATTGATAAGTATTTTGACTTTAGGATCCCAGCTTTTGGCTTTTGACCTTTGATAAAGGTTTTGACTATGGATAATTTGGAACTTTGAAATATCTTGCAAATTTGTCAGAAAAAGAAATTGAATAAAAACTTCTTTAAAGGTTTATAAATTTTGACTTTTGAGGGGGGATATTTTTACATAACTTGGGGTTTTCAACAGTCTTAGGGGACCTCTGATTTGGTTTGAAATAGATGGAATTTTAATGGATTTTCTTTGGAAATTTGATCAACACCAGCTTAAATAAAAGTTCTTGGAATAATTGGTTAATCCTGAAAAGGACCGAAAGATGCCAGCTTCTTCTTCCCCCAGGGTATTTGGCTGACAAATTTCAGATTCTATCCTGTTGTCCACCCAATGCCCCCATGCAACTGAAGTAGTCTTTCAGTAAGTCTCTCTGATGTTTGGCCTTCCTCAAAGGACTTCTGTAGTTGTCATCCAGCACATACAGCATCTGTTCATTTTGGAGGACCGCTACATCATTTGCTGCAGTTGGTTCCCTATCTGCTCCACCCTAGTGTGTCGTCACATGTTGTGCAACACCACACGTGTAAACACAATGTCTCTGACAAACTTTTTGCTCAATGGTATCTAGTAGTACCCTGAATCTGCACACTAATATTCCAAATGCATTCATCACCACCACCTCCTGCCTCCGTAAGAAATAGTGCAAATATGGCCCTCCCTCCACCAGTGGTTCAGTTGGCAGAAGCCCTGAAGTGCCATACTCAATCTTCTCCCTCAAATCGCTTCTGTTAAAAATCTGTGCATCTGATGAAGATCCACTTGACCCCACATTGACCCAAAGGATACTGTTTTCTGCATTGACCAGAGGTAGCAGAATAAGGGAATTGAAGTCATTGTTGTTGAAATACTGTCAGATTTCTTTGGTTTCTTCATGGCAATATGCTTCCTGTCTATTGCCCCTACAGCATGGAGGACATTCCAACTGGTTCTGAATGTCACCTCCTGATTTTTCCTGTCTTCAGGGTCAGGTGGGCAGTGCAAATAGTCATCCTGGAATTCAGATTGCAGCCAGAAGGGGTTGAAATAGTGTGAGTTTGATCCAGATTCTTGATCCTGACTCCAGAAATTAATCAGTCCAGTCGAGGTGTGTCAGGATAATGCTCCTGTCCTGTCTGTTTGTCACTATGGCTTGTCTGTTTTCAGCTTGTACTGGTAGTTTCTCATTTTGTCTTGAAAAAAATCATCTTGATGAAGACAAGCCTGGATGTACTACATCCTGTCTGGGAGATGAAACTGATCCAACATTTTCCTCCCTTTTTTTCAACACTTTGGTCCCAGACTCCCGACTTTTGCAACTAACTTTATAGTCAAAGCGTTGGTTATAGAGTCGGCTCCAGTGGAATACTCCAGTTAAGTACTGAAGTTATATTTGAATGTCTTCATAGATTCATAGACTTACACATATGTCTACACAGAGGAGGAATAGGGGTAGCAGACCTTTGAGATTAACACTAGGTGGAAATCAATTTACACTGAGGGCACATGAAGCCTGAAGTACCTAAGCAGTAGGGACCCAGACATTGGGACAACCCGAGAAAAAAAGAAAAAGAAAAAAGAAAGAGTCCATGCCCCTGTGCCTGTCTACTCAAACTGAAGAAAAGTATAACGTCAATATTATTTTCATGTTATGATTTCAAACAAAGTGGGATAATCTTGATCATCTTCAGAAGTGTCTGTATGAGAAAAATTCTGCTGCGTTTAGTTATTTTTTCCAATTAACCAAAATATCTGTCCCTTTTATGTACTGGTCCAGTTGTTCCAGCAGCAAGCTGTTTTCAAAAACATCCAGACTGTCACACACTATCACTAATATGCAAGTGCATCTGCTATGCTCAAACGACTCCACGGGCTCCCAGTTCAATCTCACTGCATCTTGAGAACCTCTACTTAACAAATTTCTTCACAGTGGTCATCCCACTGACTTTGGTTCTCTTTTATCTACCCATTGTGGAAGACACAGTGCAAGATATAGCCATCCAGATAAAATGTTCTTGGAAGTTCCTCCATTCTCGATCTGTACACAAATAAAAAAAAACACTTTGGCCCCATTTTGCTTTTGATGCTCACATGATCTAGAATGATTTACCTGATGAGGTCCATTCTGCCCCAACTTTCACCTGTTTCACGAAAAGGTTAGCATTATATCTTTTCAAAAAGGCTTTCCCAACTTAGCATACACTCTATCCGGTGTCTCTGTGGTATCGGACTTGGCAACTGCTATGGAATAATGATTTTTTAATTGAATTCTGGTGTTGCCCCTTTAGAGTGTGTCTGCAGAGATTAAGTGCGATAAAAATATAGAATAGAATAGGATATTAAACTGATATGATTACACATCACTGAAGTAGGAATGGGGTCTAGTTCACAGGATGTATTGGGTGTTGACTTGCTGACTTTGACAATTTCCATAATTTTGAAAGCTATTAACTTACTCTTAGAGGACCCAGGTCAGGGGGAGTGGCATCTATCAACATAATCCTGATCTTAATTTAGCAATTCTGTCTGCATCATATTTACCAAAAGTGTTAGCTACACAGATAACAGTTGCACAGTCTGGGGGCACTAGTTTGGTGATTTGTGAAGGGTTTTTATGGAGTTCCAATGGGCTTTGTGGTTGCCCTAGTTCACATTGACAATCGTTGCTATAATATTTGGTTTTTTAAAGCTATAGGACTCAGTTAAAATGGTACACTGCAATTCTGTACCACTGCAATTTAAGACAGACTTGTCTCACCACTAGACCCTTTCATGTTTGCATTTTTTGTCTCCTAGCCGCCATGATCGCACTGTTCACTCTCCCTTTATTGATATGTTATGAAATTGTTTTTTCATATGTAGGTGCGTATTTGTCAAGCAAGTTCCTTAATGCATTACAGCCAAGTGTTCTCATAGTTATATAGTAACGTGTTGGTGCATAGTACATCAAAAGTAAGTCCATGTAGGTTTGTCAAGTGTGAAACATGTTGAAAAACATCAAAATCTGACAAAAATGAAGTGAATTTATGAAATGAAAAATTTCATATCAATGTGAACAAATATCTCTCTGCCAAAAAGATGTAGGTAACCCCTCATCCCCTCGCTATTCTGTAATGTTTATACAGATGCCATGCTAATGACAAATGACAAAAATCTGATAATGCGTGTGTTTCCATTTTGGTTAGTCCAGAAGCTTTTCAAGATACTTTGTACATTCACTGAAGGAGGGGCACAAGGTAAAATCTGACCACATTACAAGAATCCCAGCCCATGATTTCATATAGGTTGGTTTCATATTTAAAAACTCTGGGACCAATAATAAGGGAGTTGAAAGCACTTTTAAGTTTGGCTATCATCGTTTGGGCTTGAAAAGGGAACTTAGGTCAAATCTGACCACATCAGAAGACGCCCAGCCCATGATTTCTTGTAGGTCAGTTTCACTTTCCAGAAACTGTAAGACCTATAATGAGCAAGTTAAGGACTTTTAAGTTTGGCTCCTCTGTCTGATCTCGAATGAGTGGCCAAAAGTCAAAACTGAATACGTCAGAATATTCCCAGACCATGATTACCTTTTGGTTGGCTTGACATTGCAAACCTGTAGTACTAATAACAATGGATGAACAATGAACAGTTGCGTCAAATAATCCTAAAATATGTTATTTTAGATTAGAATTTTGTACAATAAATGTTCCTCTTTGTATTTATACCTTCAATCTATGCCAAGCGATTTTCTGCTCTTTAGAAGGAGTTTCTTTTAATTTTATGCTAAATATATGCATCATGTTTATGTGAATGAATGAATATTCTAAAACTTGACTTTTCTGATATAGTTAGCACACACATTGATATATAACAGTAGCCTCAGCAATACATGTATATACCCAGATAACTAGTCTTGCTTAGTGTTATACTATGATATGATGTATATTTTGTATATGCTTGTATTTTTACATTTCATTTTGTTTGTTGTTTATGTATTGTTGATTGTTGTCTTTTACTTTGTTTCTTCTGGTCATTTCGTATAATCTTTTTTTGTTTGGTATTTTTGCCAGTTTTAAATTATTTGTAGAAATGTGCTTGTGAATGCTAATTTCTAGTAGTTAATGTATTCATAGTGCAATGGGACACATTTATTATAAGTGTTTTGCACTAAAATTTTAATTATCTTTATCTTTATACCCAGATAACTGGGATAATCAACTCGATAGAAACCACAAGATATAAATTTTAATTTTTTTTTTCATCTGGTGAAAGTGCAGCAGCTGCCATGGATGTGTTGAAATCCTCCATAAATATGCAGTTGCAAGTACTTGGGGGTCAATGTAGAACATGTACTGTCCAATGGTTTGACCGACTGTGAGATATTTTAACAGTAATGCATTCTAAGGTGTCATATTGAGCTGTTTGGCACCTTTGGTCCATATTGCCTCTGAAGAAGACGGTCATTTTCTACTATGTCTCTATGAGCTATATATGAAAGCATGTGGGTGTTACCTGATATAATATACCTTGTGTACCTGTTGGTCTAAGCCAGGTATTGATGATACCAATGACGTCTAGGTCTTTTGAAAAAAATAAAATCATTAATGGACAATGTTTTATTTTGAAGTAACCTAGCATTCAGCACACAGGCTTTGATGTTTCAGAGGAAAGGGCCTGGGTTTAAGCTGGTATTTCCATAGATGATCACAATTATAGATAGGTTTTTTCTGAAAGTGTGTTGACCTATACAGTAACAAAAGCAGTATTGCACACTGTCAAAGGATAGATTGAAACTTTCATAAATGGCAATTCTTTTCAGCTAGGACAAACATTCACAAACTAATAATGTCAAAGCTCGTTCAAGGGACAAAAACATCATCAAACAACCAGAATGTATTGGTAAGAGTGTGTCAGCCCAGGTTGTCATGGTGATCAAACCTCAGCAGGAGGGGAAGAATATAAAAAATCTTCACATCACATGCATTATTTGATTATGAAAGAGCTTCAGAGAGTAAACTCCATACTTTAAGAGAGGGGCCACGGTGGTAGAGTGGTAACACTCTCGCCTCCCACCTCTGCGGCCGGGGTTCAATCCCCGTCATGGCCGTAAGTGGGAAAGCTGGTAGTTGCTTGCTGTTGGTCGGCAGTTTACAGTACAGAACCCTAGCGAACTATATGTACTGGTTTCCTCTGCCCTTCCAACTACCCGTCGTGATATGACCTGTACAGTGTTGAAAGCGACGTAAAACCCCAAATAAACTTTTAAACCATACTTTAAGATGTTGAGAGAGGTAAAATTTCACAGTCAAGATAGCACATTTACAGTAGAACACCGGCAAGATAAATATCCTAAGTTTACATAACACTTCAGTTGAATAGTACACAATGCAAATAGGAAGTACAATAGTAGAAAAGTGTCACATAGTGTCCCAAAGCAAGTAAAAGGGCATTTTTCAGAACTTGAGACTAGGGTAAATTATGAGGAAACTACACAGAGCTTCAGGGTGAAACCTAAAGGGGGTCGATCAGTGGGTCTCTCTAGAGGCAAAAATGGGGGTGTCGTATCATGGGAAATCTTTAGGGGGTGAACCAATCAGTTGGTAACGTGTGACATACTGTTTACCTGTGGTTTTAAAAAATGTGACGAGCAAAACTGTGATATAAGAGGAAATGCTCCAGTGAGTGGTACATTTTCCGAAACAAAACTCCTCTGTGATATTGAGAGGGGGACTCATGGACTTGCTGATTAAGGCCCAGATTGATTTGTTGTGTCACATTTAAAAACATGATCAATTCTTCTGTCCGGCAAATCCGGGACCTTTTCCCCTTTTCTTTCTAAGTGAAAACAAATTGTGTTTGTGACATAGAAACCACGAAATTACGAAAATTAATTTTTGTGATTACTGTATATTAACGTACATATATTGTAAGAATTATTACTGTAAATAGATGAATAAATTTGGGAGTAAATTATTTAGTTTTGTTTTAACTTACTGAGGTGCCCTACTTTAAAGTAGGTCACTTATGACGTGTTACCGGACAGAAGAATAGTGCAGGCAAAATAGGAGCAAAATTGTAAGCTATTTCATTCAGTTCAGTGTAAAGCACTGAAACAAATTTGCTTTTTGTGCATCACACAAACTGTCAACAGAAAATATGATAAAGCTCAAACAATGAGTAAAAAACTGATAAATGAAATGGTAATCTTTTTTACCACAATGCATTTGGAATCTCTGTGGGCCTGAGTTCAACCATAAAGATTCAGTAAGCTGGAGTCTGCAGAAATGAACACCCATGAAATGAATGAAGATGTTACACTTATGGAAACACTGAAGCATAAATAGCTCTGTAGTGCCTACATATTTTGAAAATTGAAAACAATGTGAGTTTAGCTGGGAAACCATGTCTGAATAGGTAAAATTTATGGTACAAACCTGAAGAGTAAATATTAGAAAGTGTAGTTGTTATGGATATGGATTCAGTCCTAAGCCAGTAAGGTATTCAAACAAAAAGAATTTATTATACCTTAAAGTAAGGTATAAATCATGTGTCAACAGGTTTAACATGTATTAAAGCTAAAAGAGCACTTGAATGGTATACCACTGAATTATAATGACATCAAAATAGTGGTCATGATCTTAACATTATTATATCAACTCAAAGGCAAACAAATTAATGAATTCACTTATAAAATCATACAAATAATATTTTTACAAAACAGACTTAAAACAATTTCAAGAGACAACAAATGTCTCCATTCTGAATGGCATATAATGTAACCACTTGCAGGTGTGGACAAATATACCAGAGGCACACTTTATATTCATTTCACACTGAGAGTTTTTCTAAACTTTACACATCTCTTTAGATTTATTAGATTTCATTGGGATTTGCACTGCATGTACTATCCAGAAATCAAACACTACACTCTGATTTGAGGTTGAGATGACAATATTTATGTAGAGCTACAGCTACTTTAAATCAACATTAAGTCTTATTTTCTTTTACAAACAGGTCTCAGCTGAAAATACAATTCCCCATGAAAAGAAAGAACTTTTGCTCGATTATATTACTCAAAACAAATGGCATTTAACAGTGTTATTGTTTGTTTATAAAATATTATAAAAATGGGACTCGCAGAGACAATACTTTGCATGTCAGACACAAAACCCATGTTTAGATTTTTTGATTCTTGATTGCACATATAATCTGCACTGAATATATTATGTACAGGTTAATGACCAAGTAAGTGTCCAATGTTAGAAAATAACGGCTCTATTATTATCTAATACTGGACGCTGAGGCTCTTAAACTAATGTAATTACGCCTCTTCCATGATTTGCATTAAGATGCTGTTTAACATTATTTTACTTTATTTCTATATTTCAGGTATGTATTTTGGGGCTTTATGATCATTTCAGTTGAAGTATATGGGCTTTTTTAGAAATGTATTATGAAAACTTCCACATATGGTCATAAACACTGAGCAGAATAAGTGCTCATTAATGGAAGATATTTGAAATCTCTCATATGTAATTTAGCATTAGGGAGTTTTTTGGGAGGCCTACTTGGCTGGCTGTGATATCTGTAATCATGCCCACCCTGCCTTCCCCATGATAGGGAGCTTGTATTTTATAGCTCATTACCAACGTTGTGATATGAATGGGTGATATACCTACACTTTAATTGTCTTACCTCAACCCCGTAATGAGGGATTTGTCAGAAGTAGGACACCTTTGGGCAGAGATGAACATTTGTAATACGGCATTTTTTATAAAGTCAATCATTGTCAATATGATGTTGTGGGTAGTCAACCGACTCATCATCTTGCTGTCATACGTGACCCGCCTTTGTACATGGTAGTTTTCAGAAAGGTTATTGGCTGTGATAAGCAGCAAACATGGAGAGGTTTTAAGGCGTTTGAAAAAAATCATATGACTGTTTCAAATATTGGTGGCATTGGCGCTATGTTGTATTAGCCATGATGACACATGGTAACTATGAGTAGTATTCTACTAGTATGTAACTACAATTGCACTTGGTCTATCTCACGTTAAGTGAAGGTATGGATATGTGTGCATTATGTAACTGTTTTCATGGCAACTTTTAATTTTGAGACACTTGCACAACTTTAATGCTGTATGTCAACAATACAATAAAATGGTCATATATATGCCTGCTCCTCAGCCCCTGGGCAGACTTATTAACATAAAAATAACTCACACCTGAATATTATAGAGAAATGATTGATATGTATGCATTTATTATAACATTTACAAACGATTTGCATAATATTCAAGATTGCAGTGTGAAGAGTGACAATTGTATATTTTTGTGTCAACAGTTCAGCTCACATCTCGTGTTCTATAAATGGTTCTATAAATGGTAACTGATTTCTATATGTCAATAAAAATTTTGAGAGTTGAGGGCAGTGGTGTGTTATATACATTGTTACATAGGATGCGTTTTGCAAGGAGTTACTGCATCAACTTCCTCAACAAAAATTCTTCATTAATTGTCCTTGACCACACACTAATGGGGTTTTACCTCACTGAATCTTCCATGTAGGTTCAAGGTCACTTTGAAATAACTATCCTAGAGAAAACATAAAAAAACATTTTTATCCGACCTTTAATGCATGTATTGGGAGTGTTATTCAAATAAAAAATCAATGAATTATGTGATTGGTACATTGTATGTAACCTAAAAATACTCCACTTTGGAGGGACCCAAAAGAAGGAAAAAAAGCTAGATGAATGTAAAATGCGAAAATATATTGATGCTTATGTTTTTTTGCTATAGTTATTTTTAACCGAGTTTCCAAATTGATAAAAAGGCACAGACATTATTATAACTAATATGTTAATATGATACATTAGTACTAAACATAATTATCAATCAATATGCCTGGATAAAAGTTTATGTAAGACATTGGCAGAAGCTTTTACTACTCTCCGCCTTCTAAAACGTTAAAAGATCTGTGTTTTGCCAGTTGCAAATTGATATACTGCCCCTAAAAATGGTTAGGTAAAACCCTGATGAAAGGGAAATTCGATAATGTAACAGAGCTGTTCAAGATTAAATTCATTTATTATTGTGTGTTTATCCAGCTTGTACAACTATTTTATGACATTAATAAAAGTTAAGGTATTCCAGAAGAGTTTTGTGTATCACGAAAATACAAAGGTATTAATAAATTTTGCGTATGATCTCTGGAAGTATAGAAATAGTCTTTTATGTAAACTGTAGTGTTATAATAAGAAGAATATGTTTTTGTCAATTAATTTTTAAAAACCTGAGAAATCTGTCTTGCCAGTTTAATGTTTAATAGTGACTAATAAGTTCTCTTTGGCTGGGTATCATCAATAATTTATGTTATTTTATAATTATTGTATACTATGCCACTTTAATAATGTGATGTTAATACTTATTTTTCTTAATTTTTATTCAAATGCATGATTTTATGAACATAATATGATCGCTTCTACAGTGTTTTACAACATAAGTTCTTATTATTAGAAGTAGTGACTTGCTATTTTATATTCAATAGAATAATAATCTTTGTAACATTAATAAAAACCAAAAGTACATTAGGCTCGTGCTAAGCTTAAAAATACTACATAAAGAAAATTAGTATACCATAAAAATTCCAAGCATAAGTTAAGTTAAAACTATATATTCACCTTTTCCAATAGTTTTCTCCTAAGACTATGCTCCTCCAGACCTGAAGTGACACTGCTAGTTATATTAAAGATTAAGCCTTTAAATTCCGGACAATGATTTATTTACTCACTTACTAAGTGAACTCCTATTTACTGCGTAAATAATGCAGTAAACCTTATAAAATGTCAGTGCTGAACATAGGTAATGATTAGCATATTATTCAACAAAATTTGATTGGTAGATTGGTTAATGTGTCAATGGCTTTGCTCTGGCCCCATAGATTATAGGTTAAAACAGATATGATGTCATATGTTATTTAAATGAGAAAATGCCAAAACACAATAAAACCAGTACACAATTTTATGGGATAAACAAGACTAAAGGATTTCAGGATATAGTGGGATGTCTTATTTACAATTAAAATTTGGTTGTGAAAATATAAAGCAAAATAAAGTGAAACTGTTGATTTTATTTTTTCACAGATTTCTCCAAAAACAAACATTTTATTTTATTTCATTCTTTTCGTATTAGCTCTATAATCATCTAGAAAACAGGTTCTGCATGAACTTATTTCATTTTATTTCAATTACTGAATCTATTTCATATTTGTATAAAAAGTGGGAATGTAAGAACTGCCTTCTGTAATCGGCGTAGAAAGAAGACTGTAAACAGACTATAAGATCCTTAACATAACAATGCTTAATCATCGTTTGCCAAATTAAACTTAAGTGTCACAAAACCCAACTGGTCATTTGTTTTTATTGCCCCACTAGTTACTTTGCATATTTACTGCTATGAATGCATTTCGGGTCAGGCGCTTCATGTTGGAAAGTTGGTAGTTACTTGCCGATGCCCGGTGGTTTACAGTGCAGTATGCATTGGTTTTCTAGACCTGTAAACTTCCCGTCGCAATATGACCCTGGCTGTTGAACGAGACATAAAACAACAAATCTAAATAAAGCTATGAATGCATAAAAATGCATTGATTTTAATTTCATTACTTGGAACTAGGACTCGGATTTTATTGATTTGTTTTCTCTTGTGACAAAATTTTAAAATATGCACTACCCAAGTTACCTTCTCACTTAAACAAAGCTGACCTATAACTTGTTAATAATTAACAGAGCATAGCCAAACAATATCATAACCATGGTCATCAAATAAACAAAAATGATCAATAAAGTTTCAATAATTACTTGCATTTTTAAATTGTGATAATGGCAACAATTTATTTAAACTTTAAAGTAACAAGTTTTACAGCAAATATTAGAGGTGTGTTACAACTTTATAAAATGCAATGTAATTAAATATATTACAATAACTTATTATTTAACGGATTATTTAAGACACTTAAGTTTGCTTATTCCATTGAAATTAGGTGAAATAAATGTCTCAGATTTGACTTGCATGTCTCCTATATGTGATATCATTGAATTTGATCTTCTGCCTTCCGATCTCTCATCAGTGATCTGACACATGGAAGCTTACTAAATTGCCAGTCATATTCGACATAATTCCTCAACAACTACAAATTTCAGTAACTGCTTAAATGCAAATATTCATATTTTGCAATACCAGCGGCCGAAATCATGGCAATCTAACACTATGTAAAATTACAAGTTTTGAACATTTAACATTTTGCCACAACTCATCATATGTTTGGTCTTTCTTATTATAAACACTCACTGATTAACATTAAATGCAGGCAAAATTACTGTGTGTAGTTAAGAAAGTAATAACTGAATATATGGGGCAATATATAAAAGTAGACAAAGATTAACAGAATAAAGATAACAGTGGCTCCATTTGTCACCATGGGAACAAGAGGACGACTATTACGCAAATCTTAGGTCAAATTACATTTGTGCATTTACGCAGCATGAGTCTGTGATGATGTATTTAGATTATTTAGATTTAGGTAATTCTTTGAGACTTACAAGTAATAATCAATCGATGATTTTATGTATACCTTATATTTTTCTTTATAATGCTACAATTGTTCAAACTTGAACCCGTGGTTCACCGTTTACGTGTAAGAGGAGTTTTAAACATACAAATTTGTTATTTTAAAAATGATGTTTTAAGGAATATCGCCACATTAACAATGGTCTACTAAACCTTAGTAAAATGTATTATCTTGCCATCTTCTTTGTACACCTGATCTGAGTTTGGATAAGACATGATTTATTGGGTTCAAATAATAAAGTGAGTTCTAAAGCTTTAGACTTCCAAAATTATTCAAATAGTTTTTCTCTGACAGTTACTCTGTGATCCTTATATAAACAATGATTATTTTCACAGGATTCAGCATTAAACCATGCTACAATGATTTTATTGACTTGTGGCTCCAACATGAATCTATCTTTTTTGCTCATTAAACATAGGGTATTACACATAATTTGTTCTCTGTATGGAAAAAAATGTTAGACAAAATAGAGAGAAATGCAGCTCAATCCATTTTATCAGGCCTGTTTTTATCAATAAGGAATTCTAAAATTAACTATACAATTTAAGTAAGTTTGTTCTAAATCTTTCTATTTTCTGTGAATCGTTGCATTTAGTTTAAAAATATCCTAAAAGTGTAACCTCAATTTTCAAAATGGTTTACAAAACTTTAAGTTTTCCTAAACTATGTTATTCCTATCTTGATATTAAATACACTAATAAATTTGGATAAACCAAATTATTAATACACCTATTTCCTTCACGTAAATTAACAGATCCACAAACCATAGACTCAATCATGAGGAAAAAATCATTCAAGTTGTAGAACTGATCTTTAAAAGTGTGGAGGAAGAGAGCAAATAGTGTTGGTTATAACCAGATTTGGAATATATTGATTCCTTTATTAATGGTCATGTCTGATTTTGTACATTTGTTTTGACTTTACTTTTAAAATGCATGACTTAGTTTTCAATCTTTTCATATTAACATTAATCTTCTTGCAAATTTGCAGAAAAGTTGAACCTGAGTGATTTATTTCCTGAACATATCAGTTGTAAAGCTTGTACATGTGTCCTGTATATTTTTGTTAGATTCCAGAACTAATTAGGCCATTTTGTTTGGTGTTTGGCAGAATGGGGTCACTCTAGAATGATTGGTCCTACATAAGTCGCCTCATGGAAAAGATCAGTCTCTCCAAAACAAAGACGAGTTGTGGCAGACTATCAGTTCAACAATCAGCCAAATTATTTGGGAGTTTCTTTCCCAAGATGAAATTTTTGAAATTTCTATTATCACAAATAAGGGGTGAAACAAATAAGTTTATGTCCTGCCGTAAAATGGAAGAGAATAAACATGAAAACAGACTGAAGAATGAGATACATTTTCTTGAAACTATTGGCAATATGGCCTTATCAGAAATTATAAACATTACAAAACAGAATCAGGATATATTAGACAAAAATACAGACAGTATAACTGTAATGAAAAGAAACAATAAAAAGTATTCAGTCACAAGATAGTTAACACATTGCTGACCAAAATTTAGAAACTTTATTTAAAGAACAACACACAAGAAAATTGGCCTTATCTGGATTCAAGAATTCTAGAAGGGGAGTTCTAGCTTTAAAGCAAACGAGTTCTTTAAATATTATGGGGGCACATTAAATACTTTGTTCCTAGAAGATTAAATAATGCCTTTAATAGTGGTAAAATGACAGTTTCGTTAAGAACTTGCATCATAAGCTTTCTGCCTAAAGTACTCAACAGCTTAATATCTAAATCATAAACTGGTTTTATAAGTGGAAGGTTCATTGGAGAGAAAACAGAACTTGTTTGTGATATCAAATATAAAGGGATCTGTGCTACAATCAGGATATCTGTCAAAGCTTTTTAACATGGAGAGGGGATGCAGACAAGTTGGCCATAGCTGCTTATGTGTTCTTACTTCGTGCACTAATTCTTCTCATGGTTGTTAATAACAAAAGTATTTACCCAAATTTCAATAAAGGAACACAGCTATAAAAGTACACAGTTTGTTGATGATACTACAATATTTCTAGATGGAAGTAGGGACTTTCTAATGACAACACCGAACATCGAACAATTTTGGCTCTCCATCTGGACTCAAAGTGAATACAGATAAAACCAAAATACCATGGTTGGGGAAAAACATTCCCAGGATATGTGTGAAACCCAACAGAAGCTAGACTGAGGTACAACTGATTTTAACTTGAATTCTATGGTATCATAAACCTGGTAGGATTTGTCAATCTTGCAATTAAATTACAAATTATTATTTCAATAGAGTACTAAAAATTATAAATTTGGACAACTTTATGACAGCTCAGACACTTGCATTGGTGAAACATTTGATTTTATCTCCCAATTCTCCATGGATTAAACTATTTTAATATACAGCAAATCCAGATAAATTCTGTTTGATGGGATCCTTCTGGATTACAATTTTGGCAAATAACATGTCAAAAACAATTTGAAAAGAAGTTTTGATGGCTTGGGGTAAATTCCTTGACAAAAAACACTTGGTTTCACTGAAGCCTTATCAAGTTCTATGTGGTACAACTCACAGATTTCCACTCAACCACTATTCTTTCCACACTGGTATGATGCAGGGATAGGTGCCCCAGTGGACATAATGTAAAATGGAAGTAATTTTCGTGTAACATCTATTTAAAAAGTATGAAATAAACTATCTTTAATCAAATTTTACTGACAGTTTAGTCAAAAGTAATATAATTTTTATGCATTATTGATGAAAATAAAGCACATAAAACAACATATTTATTGATTTAGTAGAATTTAACATGACATGTAAAAACAGGCTTCCAGAAAAACACCAAAATTATCATGTGGTGTGGTCACACTAGAAAATTAAAAGAATTCACTAACTTAGCAGTGTACTATATTTGCACAGAAAAAAAACTGGCAGAAATCTGAAGAGCAAGTAATGAGTGAAACATTGAGAATTATTAATATTGACTTAGTCTCCTGCCAGAAAATCTAGTTTCTGGAGGCAAATATAAACAATGTGTGCATAGAAATGGCATAAACTTGAAGTAAAAATATTTATGTCAGGTGTCTTTAGCTAAATATGAGAATAAGATTCCATTAATAAAGAATTAGACTTTAGAACACCTAAATGGTATATGTTGGTTTGCCTAAGCAAAAAATCATCATAATTAAACAGTCTACATATTCCCAGTATGCTACATTATATATTTAAATTTAAAATAAAACATGATAAAACATTTATATCAGTTAATTAGCTCAGCAAATGGTACTTAAGTACAGGTATGAGGTGTTCGAAATATCATGAATTTACTTATCGAATGATTTGACAAACATACTTACAAAAGGTCTGAGTGGAGTTTACACACATAACAATTCTTCCTTTTTGAAATGTATCTAATGTAAACCCAAAACTAAAGTAGAATGATCAATATCAGAGACAGACATGTATGGGAATCAGTTAGTAAGCATGTCAGAGTGAATTGTCTTCAACTGGAGAGATTGTTTGCGAAGTTTACAAAATATGAGACTTAAGGCATGGGTTACAAATAATATTTTTCCCTGACTATATGCTTATAAGCTCTGTGTGTTTCCACACAGAGAAAAATAGTGTTATAACTTGGGTTTTGATACCAGAATGTATATGTGCAGAACTCAAAAAATGAAAAATTCGCTATTTACTGGCGTAGCTAGTAAGAACATTGCTTATGGCTCACCTGTTAGAGGGTGGGTCTCGTGAGTGAGAGATTGTGGTTTAAAATCCACTGAAAACCATGTATTGATACATTTACAGACGTTAAAATCATACAAGTACATATATTAGCGGGTATGTCTGTTTTCTAATCTAAGATCACATTTAGTATAGGGTCAGATTAAGGGTTCAGAGAAGTGAAGTGAACTTTGAGGAATTTTATTTACAGGTTTGTAAGATTATATAGAGAAAAAAGCTCCAATCCCAACTGAAGCTGAGAAGAAATAATCATGGCAAAGGTTTTAGAAGGGGCTTGGAGGAATTCTGGAGATAGATCCAAACTCCAGCACATCCTCAAAGGCCATCAGCCACAATGTGCTCATAGAGTTTGACATTATTGTCATAAACTAAAGTAGCTCCAGAATGCAGGAACGTATGAAAACCATGGCTAGGTAGTGGTATGGCAAGATTCGTCATCATTGTCATTAAACCATCCCCAATGGCGTTGTCAATAACTGAATAGGAAGTAGGAAGTCCATGAGTAAATAAAGGAAAAGTGGAACATGTGAGGCCCTGTTTGCCACAATAAATCCTTGCTAGGTTCAATTTCTATCTGCAGTGAGGAGCCACATTAGACATTCTTAAAAAGAAAAAAAAGTAACATGAGGAAAGCACTCATATTCAATGGTGGGTTATCTAAGATATCATAAGTTTGAGAGATCAGTGCAAGGAATGATAACATGAAGATGTCCCTGGTAAAGGAAAAGAGTTTAATTGATATAAATACTTCTTACACAAGTAGGTCATGTTGTGATGAAACTTCTAAATTCTATTTGTAACATTTAGCAGCTAACTTTTAATTAATTCCAATTAACTATTTTAAAGATAAAAAAAATAAAGATGAAGTGACATGAACATACCAAAAGACAGAGAAGTTGAAGGTTCGTATGCAATTCTAGGAGAATGGAGAATAAGGTAGGTTCAAAGCTGAAATCTGAAATCAAAGCTGAAGTATTTTAAGCTATTTGTTCCCATGTTTCCCGATGGTATCATTTTAAGGTTTTGATAAGTCAATTATTGATTGATTTGTCAGAAGAGATAGAGCATCAGCTGTAGTATTATGGCATCCTGGAATATAGCATATTTCAAGGTCAACGTCAAAAATTGTCAAAAGACATATGTTTCAAATACATGGTACTACGAGAAGGATCCTTGGTTTTACCGGTCCTAACATCATGAACCACAGTAATTTTGATATTCCAAGTGAGGCTTGCTTTTGGAACCCATATCCTCACCTCTGGCCAGTGAAACCTATCCTGATCGCATGTAATGGGATGTTCATAGGGTGTCAGATTAAACCATTGTCATTATTCTCAGAGGTCCATGAATAACAACACTTAATATCATATATTTAGCTACGCCGAAGATTAACAATGGTAACCCATTTACCCTGGCAACATTGCCTGTAATGGGGAACATGCATTGTGTAACTTTGAAATTCTGGATTTATTATAATGCTATTTATCCCATCCTGAGACAAAAAAAACATCCTTGCATTAAGAGTTGCAGGAAGCCTCAGGCAACATAGGACTGTGTAAATTTGGGTATGAGGAGGCCTTAGAAAGCCTGAGACTGGGGAATTTGTGAGTAGGCCTGAAAGTGGATCAGTTGAAATCGTGGAAAATATCAAACATGTTTGATATTTTTCCGATCACAACTGACCCAAATAGACTCAAGCCAACTGTATAGGACTGTACATGTTCAGGAAATCAATTCCCAAAAGCTCTCAATCGGGAGGTTTAGTGTGTGGTAGAGCAGGGGTGTTATCCACACAATACACTAGCTCTTTACTGAGCCTGCCTAATATACCTGGTAAAAGACATTGACCTTTAATACAGCAGTTATATTCTGGATTTAATTATTGTTTTACTTATTGTTTTTGTATTCTATGCTCTAAACAACTTTTGTATGCATATTTTTGCTGCTTTTATTGCGCAGACTACATATTATCCAAAATACAGTAAAATGCCTAAAGTTGACAGAAGGGAAGTAAATGCAAATTATATAGGGGTATATGACATACTTTACTGGGTAGTGAAAGTCACCTCTACTAATGTATGCAACAACTGCCTGCCTCAACAACTCAGGTAAAACCACTGGATTTTAAATTTTTTTTCTGCACATATCAATATAAATTGTTGAAAAACATATATTCTACTATATGCCAACACCAAAATTATAATATGATATTCACCAAATCAAGTTGCGCTGGTTATCAAGTCACAGAAACATTAAACCATGCTACAATAATTTTATTGACTTGTCGCTCCAACATGAATCTATCTTTTTTGCTCATTAAACATAGGGTATTACACATAATTTGTTCTCTGTATGGAAAAAAATGTTAGACAAAATAGAGAGAAATGCAGATCAATCCATCTTATCAGGCTTGTTTTTATCAATAAGGAATTCTAAAATTAACTATACAATTTATGTAAGTTTGTTCTAAATCTTTCTATTTTCTGTGAATCGTTGCATTTAGTTTAAAAATATCCTAAAAGTGTAACCTCAATTTTCAAAATGGTTTGCAAAAATTTAAGTTTTCCTAAACTACCTTATTCCTATCTTGATATTAAATACACTAATAAATTTGGATAAACCAAATTATTAATACACCTATTTCCTTCACGTAAATTAACAGATCCACAAACCATAGACTCAATCATGAGGAAAAAATCATTCAGGTTGTAGAACTGATCTTTAAAAGTGTGGAGGAAGAGAGCAAATAGTGTTGGTTATAACCAGATTTGGAATATATTGATTCCTTTATTAATGGTCATGTCTGATTTTGTACATTTGTTTTGACTTTACTTTTAAAATGCATGACTTAGTTTTCAATCTTTTCATATTAACATTAATCTTCTTGCAAATTTGCAGAAAAGTTGAACCTGAGTGATTTATTTCCTGAACATATCAGTTGTAAAGCTTGTACATGTGTCCTGTATATTTTTGTTAGATTCCAGAACTAATTAGGCCATTTTGTTTGGTGTTTGGCAGAATGGGGTCACTCTAGAATGATTGGTCCTACATAAGTCGCCTCATGGAAAAGATCAGTCTCTCCAAAACAAAGACGAGTTGTGGCAGACTATCAGTTCAACAATCAGCCAAATTATTTGGGAGTTTCTTTCCCAAGATGGAATTTTTGAAATTTCTATTATCACAAATAAGGGGTGAAACAAATAAGTTTACGTCCTGCCGTAAAATGGAAGAGAATAAACATGAAAACAGACTGAAGAATGAGATACATTTTCTTGAAACTATTGGCAATATGGCCTTATCAGAAATTATAAACATTACAAAACAGAATCAGGATATATTAGACAAAAATACAGACAGTATAACTGTAATGAAAAGAAACAATAAAAAGTATTCAGTCACAAGATAGTTAACACATTGCTGACTAAAATTTAGAAACTTTATTTAAAGAACAACACACAAGAAAATTGGCCTTATCTGGATTCAAGAATTCTAGAAGGGGAGTTCTAGCTTTAAAGCAAACGAGTTCTTTAAATATTATGGGGGCACATTAAATACTTTTTTCCTAGAAGATTAAATAATGCCTTTAATAGTGGTAAAATGACAGTTTCGTTAAGAACTTGCATCATAAGCTTTCTGCCTAAAGTACTCAACAGCTTAATATCTAAATCATAAACTGGTTTTATAAGTGGAAGGTTCATTGGAGAGAAAACAGAACTTGTTTGTGATATCAAATATAAAGGGATCTGTGCTACAATCAGGATATCTGTCAAAGCTTTTTAACATGGAGAGGGGATGCAGACAAGTTGGCCATAGCTGCTTATGTGTTCTTACTTCGTGCACTAATTCTTCTCATGGTTGTTAATAACAAAAGTATTTACCCAAATTTCAATAAAGGAACACAGCTATAAAAGTACACAGTTTGTTGATGATACTACAATATTTCTAGATGGAAGTAGGGACTTTCTAATGACAACACCGAACATCGAACAATTTTGGCTCTCCATCTGGACTCAAAGTGAATACAGATAAAACCAAAATACCATGGTTGGGGAAAAACATTCCCAGGATATGTGTGAAACCCAACAGAAGCTAGACTGAGGTACAACTGATTTTAACTTGAATTTCTATGGTATCATAAACCTGGTAGGATTTGTCAATCTTGCAATTAAATTACAAATTATTATTTCAATAGAGTACTAAAAATTATAAATTTGGACAACTTTATGACAGCTCAGACACTTGCATTGGTGAAACATTTGATTTTATCTCCCAATTCTCCATGGATTAAACTATTTTAATATACAGCAAACCCAGATAAATTCTGTTTGATGGGATCCTTCTGGATTACAATTTTGGCAAATAACATGTCAAAAGCAATTTAAAAAGAAGTTTTGATGGCTTGGGGTAAATTCCTTGACAAAAAACACTTGGTTTCACTGAAGCCTTATCAAGTTCTATGTGGTACAACTCACAGATTTCCACTCAACCACTATTCTTTCCACACTGGTATGATGCAGGGATAGGTGCCCCAGTGGACATAATGTAAAATGGAAGTAATTTTCGTGTAACATCTATTTAAAAAGTATGAAATAAACTATCTTTAATCAAATTTTACTGACAGTTTAGTCAAAAGTAATATAATTTTTATGCATTATTGATGAAAATAAAGCACATAAAACAACATATTTATGGATTTAGTAGAATTTAACATGACATGTAAAAACAGGCTTCCAGAAAAACACCAAAATTATCATGTGGTGTGGTCACACTAGAAAATTAAAAGAATTCACTAACTTAGCAGTGTACCATATTTGCACAGAAAAAAAAAACTGGCAGAAATCTGAAGAGCAAGTAATGAGTGAAACATTGAGAATTATTAATATTGACTTAGTCTCCTGCCAGAAAATCTAGTTTCTGGAGGCAAATATAAACAATGTGTGCATAGAAATGGCATAAACTTGAAGTAAAAATATTTATGTCAGGTGTCTTTAGCTAAATATGAGAATAAGATTCCATTAATAAAGAATTAGACTTTAGAACACCTAAATGGTATATGTTGGTTTGCCTAAGCAAAAAATCATCATAATTAAACAGTCTACATATTCCCAGTATGCTACATTATATATTTAAATTTAAAATGAAACATGATAAAACATTTATATCAGTTAATTAGCTCAGCAAATGGTACTTAAGTACAGGTATGAGGTGTTCGAAATATCATGAATTTACTTATCGAATGATTTGACAAACATATTTACAAAAGGTCTGAGTGGAGTTTATACACATAACAATTCTTCCTTTTTGAAATGTATCTAATGTAAACCCAAAACTAAAGTAGAATGATCAATATCAGAGACAGACATGTATGGGAATCAGTTAGTAAGCATGTCAGAGTGAATTGTCTTCAACTGGAGAGATTGTTTGCGAAGTTTACAAAATATGAGACTTAAGGCATGGGTTACAAATAATATTTTTCCCTGACTATATGCTTATAAGCTCTGTGTGTTTCCACACAGAGAAAAATAGTGATATAACTTGGGTTTTGATACCAGAATGTATATGTGCAGAACTCAAAAAAATGAAAAATTCGCTATTTACTGGCGTAGCTAGTAAGAACATTGCTTATGGCTCACCTGTTAGAGGGTGGGTCTCGTGAGTGAGAGATTGTGGTTTAAAATCCACTGAAAACCATGTATTGATACATTTACAGACGTTAAAATCATACAAGTACATATATTAGCGGGTATGTCTGTTTTCTAATCTAAGATCACATTTAGTATAGAGTCAGATTAAGGGTTCAGAGAAGTGAAGTGAACTTTGAGGAATTTTATTTACAGGTTTGTAAGATTATATAGAGAAAAAAGCTCCAATCCCAACTGAAGCTGAGAAGAAATAATCATGGCAAAGGTTTTAGAAGGGGCTTGGAGGAATTCTGGAGATAGATCCAAACTCCAGCACATCCTCAAAGGCCATGAGCCACAATGTGCTCATAGAGTTTGACATTATTGTCATAAACTAAAGTAGCTCCAGAATGCAGGAACGTATGAAAACCATGGCTAGGTAGTGGTATGGCAAGATTCCTCATCATTGTCATTAAACCATCCCCAATGGCGTTGTCAATAACTGAATAGGAAGTAGGAAGTCCATGAGTAAATAAAGGAAAAGTGGAACATGTGAGGCCCTGTTTGCCACAATAAATCCTTGCTAGGTTCAATTTCTATCTGCAGTGAGGAGCCACATTAGACATTCTTAAAAAGAAAAAAAAGTAACACGAGGAAAGCACTCATATTCAATGGTGGGTTATCTAAGATATCATAAGTTTGAGAGATCAGTGCAAGGAATGATAGCATGAAGATGTCCCTGGTAAAGGAAAAGAGTTTAATTGATATAAATACTTCTTACACAAGTAGGTCATGTTGTGATGAAACTTCTAAATTCTATTTGTAACATTTAGCAGCTAACTTTTAATTAATTCCAATTAACTATTTTAAAGATAAAAAAAATAAAGATGAAGTGACATGAACATACCAAAAGACAGAGAAGTTGAAGGTTCGTATGCAATTCTAGGAGAATGGAGAATAAGGTAGGTTCAAAGCTGAAATCTGAAATCAAAGCTGAAGTATTTTTAAGCTATTTGTTCCCATGTTTCCCGATGGTATCATTTTAAGGTTTTGATAAGTCCATTATTGATTGATTTGTCAGAAGAGATAGAGCATCAGCTGTAGTATTATGGCATCCTGGAATATAACATATTTCAAGGTCAACGTCAACCTCTACTAATGTATGCAACAATTGCCTGCCTCAACAACTCAGGTAAAACCACTGGATTTTAAATTTTTTTCTGCACATATCAATATAAATTGTTGAAAAACATATATTCTACTATATGCCAACACCAAAATTATAATATGATATTCACCAAATCAAGTTGCGCTGGTTATCAAGTCACAGATAATGAGGGCCTTACGCTCTTAACCTAAAATTTTCCCTTTGTTCAAAATCTTTAGTAACTTGACCTTTGTGTACAGAAGTATTACATTTCTCTATCTATTGATTTAATCTTTCCCTACCAAATTACCATCTCACACATCAAAACCAACTATAAATTACTCAATAGTATAACCTAATAAGTACAAATTTTGAACATAAAAATCAACATAACACATGAAATAATATCTTTAACATTGATCTTTCTGAAATATCTAATAGCTATGAAATTAATAGGCAACTTTAAAAGTTAAATACACATATATCAGTCATTTTCTTGAAACTGATTTTTTATCCTCCATTTCTGTGTAAGTATCATACTCTAAATTACTTAGAAATTGTAAAAATTTATGTCGGAGCTTAAGATGTAAAATATTTCATCAAACTCCTGCTCTTTAATATTATGAACAAGAAAAGAAACCTAAGATTAATACCAGTGAAATATTTTAAACATAATTTTGAGTAATTTTTAGGAGAGTACCCACAAGGTATTTGAAACAAAAACAGAACTGGACATAAGTTTATGCATGTATTTCTTTGGACCATTTCACAAGACAGTATACAGTATTTATGAAGTGCATTTTACACAGTGACAAGAACACTCCCAAGTTGAACAGCAAAGAGGAGAGTTGAGACCAGCCACCAAGTGGAAGAGATATAAACTGAAAATCTGAATTGCCAAAAAAAAGGTTTCAGGTACTAAAGTGGATTATAATTTCTGGTGTTATTTTTATCTTGACTTCTTCTGGGATTTTAATCTCCATGAACATACAAAAAGTTATTCCCAGTCTATATGTGATAGGGTTTTGCTTGCAATAGCTTGTTTAAAAGAAGCAAAACTGGCATGACCCTTTAATGGCCATCATTATGTAAAGAATGTCATTATTGTGTAAGGAATTGGAGATTTTCAAAAAAGTTGTTTTCTGCTTAGGCTATTGTAAAATTCTTTCATAATGGGCTGTTCCATCGCCCTTTAAGATTCATTGGACTAGCATAGTGATCAGCCTTTCAGTGATTAAACTCGAACTATACCAGAGTGAACTATTTATTATTATTAAGTAAAATGCAAGTCTGCTATCGGTATTTTCATAGCTGATTTTCCTTGGTATAGAAACTTCTGACATACAGCCAGGCCACGCAGTTCGCTAACTTTACAAGTAAGATACACTTACAAAGATTTACTTTCCCCACAAGTTTGTTGTAATACTTAGAGCTGAAGAACTATGGAGGGGGTACAACACAAGGACTCTTTACACTAAGAACATCAGCCTGTCTGCCTGCCAGCTTGCGTGTCTGTGCCTGGACTACAGGTAAATTTAGTCGTGGATTACTGCCAGTTCATGAAAGAAATAGCTGGTTGCTTCACTTTGTGGAAGCGGACTGTTACACTTGTAGCTATACCTGTTCATTTTTCTTGATCCAACAAACAAGTAAATATGAAAATGTAGAATAAAGAATGAAGACTGTACAAATTCATATTCTTTAATAAACATAACTACTCTAAATCTAAATCTACTGCTTTGCAGGTGCAATATCTTCCCCAAGGGGAACTCAGTGCGCTAACTAATCATGTATAATTTCCAAGTCATAGTGGGGGATGAGTCCAGGTCTGTATTCCGATGGTTGTGGGTGTGAACGTGGGGAAGAAACTTACTTTGATTACTCTTTTATCTATTCTTCAAGGTAACCTAACATTAATGGGAGAAATTATTGTGCACCTCTGTAAACTAACTGAAGCGATGACAATGACTCTTAATTCAGCTGACGGTATGTACACTTAGAGGTATAGTCTCAAAAACAATGTGCATTGCAGTTACAACCAAACATGCACAACAGTTTTAACAAGTTGTATTCAAAGCTGAAGGTCTGTCCAAGTAGCACATCTATTTACATTTATGAATATTTCCATGGTAAACTGTAATGGAACTTGTGATTTAGCTATTTTTGATTCTAAGATACACCAGAAATTTTTTTTTCTGCAAAACAACATTTTCTTTCTCAACCTGAAGTGGTCAGTGGCTTGACGCAGATTGCTTTTGCTAGTAATCAACTGGACTGTTATACCTTGTTCAGTGGTATTTCCTGGATATAAGCTTGCTTCCTTTGAAATTTGTCTAGATGTTGTTTCACGGAAATTTTCTTTTCTCAAAGACAAGTTAAAATTGCAATTAAATTTACCTGTGTGTTCCTGGAATAGTGATGACTACAACACATTAAGATAAATTTTTATCCATTTTAAAAAGCAACCATTCTTTCAAAGTATTAGAGGTGAAATTCTAATTCTAGTTGGAAACTTTCCTTGGGCCAAAATACTTGGGAAAGCCAGTGTGTAGAAGCTCATAAATAAGTGTGGTTGTTTTAAACACAAACAGTAAGCTAGTACAATTTCTTAAGAACAGGAGCTAAACTAGTGTATCCACTGGCGTTTGACACAACTCTGGACACACCATTTTGGATAAATTATAGTATACCTAAATTGTACTTGTTAAGACTCCCAAAAAGGAAATTGTAGTAATCCAACCAACTGTTGACAAGAGCATTAGCCACAAGTAAGTGACCTTTCTGATACCTCTGAGTACGACATTATTATATTAGACTGAGTATATGGTTCTGAAACTTTGGAATCCAGTTCAAATGCCAGGTCTCAGCATACTTGGGTGGGGACGGTGTCAAAGTCCCAACAAAATCCTCAAGATGAAATTAATGGACAAATTTTATCAGAGTTAGAGGGAAAGCGTCTGTCCAATATTGAAAACAAATCTAGTTAATAGAGTTAAGATATGGCAAGGTTGAAATATCTAGTAGAAAAATTTTGCAGAAAATACAGGTCGCAGGAGGGCCCACTGCTCATTCTGCCGTCGCACTGCCATCAGTTCTGTCTCCATATGTGCTTAGAGAGGAATCTCGTATACATCAAGAGGTGCAGGGTAAACTTAGGTACCTGACCGAGAATGCCAAGACAGGTAATGAAAAACTATGGTCCAAAGGGGTTGGTTTTTTATGGCAAATAAAATAAAATGGCCTTATGAGTATGTTCTGACTGATAATACCAAAGACAGGGTAGCATGCAACCAGCTCTCTACGGTGGATATTGGGGTTTTGTCGGATGATCAGGGAGGAATCAGATATTTGGATAACAGAAAATATGTTGGACTTTGTTTTCAATCTTTTTGATGATGCTAATGATTTTATCGGGTTGTCCACTAAGGCCTCCCATGCAGTGCTGTTTTGTAAGATGTAGCAGGGGGAGGTTGCAGGTTGGTAGGATTTCGAAAAAAATAGACATAATTCACAGAGCTCATACTAAGGGCCATGCAACAAGTTCCTTTGGTCAAAATGTTTGTTCATAAGACAAATGAAAATTCGCATCTGGTATATTTTCCCTTGTGTTTATTTCAACAAAATGTTTATAAACAGAAAGGGACTCACCAGAATAAGGCCCAAAGACCCAATAGAAGTAGGGCTAGGATAACCAAGCCTAAAACATAGAATATACAAAGGAGGATGTCGTAGAAGGAAAGTTGAATGTATCTCCATAAACACTCAAGTCCCCTGAGCCTGGATATCTTACAGCGGAATATCTATTCTGAAGGCCCAGGTGGCCCATTCCTGAAATCATGCAAATTTAATAGTTTCTTCAACTGTAACTTCTTACAGGCAGCTTTCAGATGTCTTTTAGCAACTGAATCTGTCAAAGGGGCTGGGTTTGAACCTGTAAAAATCTGAAATAAAGGCTGATCATTAGAACCTGGAATAAGTTTAGTATTCTACTTAAAGCTGCCTCCGGGCAATGATCAGACCTAGGAGGCACAGGAATAGACAGAGTGGGAACCTTAGACCCATCCTACAAGCTTTTTGACTATTTAAGGACCAGGACTGCACTGTTGTCAGCCAAAATGCCTCACCATGCATATATATGTCTGAATGAGTTAAACATATGAGCAGAGTGAGACAGGATATTGGACAGCCTGATAAAAGAAAAATGCAAGCAAGTCTAAAAGCACAGGAGACCTCATATCGCCATAAATTTGCCATTGGTCATGTAAAACCAACTCATAGAATAAGTTGCAATGGTTGATTAATTTTAACAGCCTTCACAAATAGGGGAATCCTTTGATTTCTGCAAGATATCACAGTTTTATACAATGCACATTGACCTGAATGGAGCTAATATTTCATAAATGCCAATATGTCGAATGTAGTGATGAGGGGCCAAAACAGAAGGCCAGAAACAATACAAACATATCCTTGCAGGCTGTCAAAGTGGCTGGTCTGTATCCAGTCCAAAGTCTGTCAAAAGTCTGACTCTCCCAGGCGGTCGACAAAGCCACTACATCTGAATTATAAAACACACTGGTAGTTCATATGTCATAATTAAGCAACAAAAGATCAATGTTAGTATTGATCCACACACGGTTATTTATAAATTGCAATAATATACTGATGCTATTGACGTTCTTTGCTTGTAGCCCTTGATTTGCTACCTTACATTTAATATCATATATAATTTTAATTTAGGTTGGTCTCAGTAATTTTATATATTATATGAACTCATTATGATTTTGCAGGTCATGTGGTTTGAATTAGTGCATTATGGCCAAATTACCTGCTTTCAATTCATTCATAATTTCTACTTAACGGTTAATTACTTTAGTGTGACCTTTTAAAGGTAACTCGTTTTTATGTTATAGCTGTTTAGGTCTAGGGTTTTAATCCCCACTCTCACCTCTCCAAATATCATTATATATGATTTATTTTGAATGTATATGTCTATGTATTTTATATTTTAACAAAAACTGTAATAGTCATATTTATTTTTTTATGTTTTCAATAAATGTTTTGAATCCCATTACTTTATTTGTCTTGGGGGCCTTCGGGAATGTATTAATATGCTTTGCTGTAATTTGATCATTCACATGACAGTCATAATAACCATGGTCTATTTCTATCGATGTTGGTAAAGGGTATGCAGAGTCAGGGTTCAAGCTCCGAGGTTGAAAGGTAACCCATAGTATCTACTTTGGTTTGGTTATTTCCCAAGGGGAGCAAACACTAAGACCCTGTTAGCTTGTCTGTCTGGCCCAACTAATTCAAAGTTTGAAGGAGACCTGCTCCAGGTGGATCAACCTGATGGTTCCTGCTTTATGTTCCAAATATATTAGAAGGAACTCAGTTGATTTAACAGAAGGCAAATGCACATTTTTTTCTTGCTATCAGGTTATGCATTACCATGTTAATTGCAAATGCCATGACCTTTACCTGAATTGCACACACTTTTAGTTGAAATTTAGGACTGTGTGGTAAATTGTTTAAACAGTAAGTTGTTATATAAATAATAATTATGACATTATTGAATGCTCATGTAACATTGAATAAAAACATTCCAACTTGTATGCTTAATGATAGAACTTTTAAAAAACAAAATTCCATTTTGATGGTTGTCCTACTTTTTTGGCCTAACAAACGTTGTATTTACAATTTCAAATTTTGTTTAATAGTGTCTCTATTTAATCTATTGCTCTAAATTGGACCAGGAATAGTGCCAAACTTGGCAACATGAGTGTTGCCATAGCTTGCAGCCGTTTCTCGTTCATCTGTCTGCTGGAATAACAAGTTATACAGGGTAGGCTTCTTAAGTCATCATAAGTGTAGAAAAATGTTTTATGACTGTCCCAATATAAAATGTGAAAACTGTGTGATCCCAATGTGAAAACTGTGTGATAGTTATGACTCACACATACAAAACAACTCAAGTGGTACATGTAAATGCATTTTTCTAACTTGCTGGTTATCCCACTAACAGAAAGTACCACACATAATGACAGCTTCAGTGTAACATCTGCAAAAAGTGATCAAGTAAAAAGAGAAAACAATAGCCAGGCAGAGACGCATTTTTGGCAAAAAAATTCCAAAAATGGATTAATACCCAGCAAAATCACATACACCAGAGAAGAACTTTTACAAATTCATAAAAATGTGGAACACGATAGGAGATATCGTATACTGGATGGAAAAACCATTGTCAAAATCAGAGAGTATAGACTGAACAAGAGGAGGCAGAGAGGTCGTCCTGGAGGAGCAAAGAAGAACCCTAAATTCCAGGCAGCGTGCAACACCAAGAACAATGTCAACTTAAACAATCTCGTCCAAATACCACTAACACAGGAGCCAAATAAACATAAGAGCCAAGTCAAGCTAGGCGTACTCAATGCAAGATCTGTGAGAAACAAAGATGTATTAATTAAAGACTATTTAACTGACAGTAGCATTGACATCTGTGTAATAAGTGAAACATGGCTTCAAGATTATGATGACTATTGGATAAAAGCTTGTGAACTGAATAGAGATGGATATTCTATGGTTACATCACATAGGATGGGTCGTCCTGGTGGGGGGCTGGCTTGTGTTTGTCGCAACAGATTCAAAGTTAAGCAACTCTACTGCGGAACTAAAAGATCATTTGAGTATGCACTGTGGAATATAATGGTAAATAATTCAGACTCTGTTAACCTTGTAGGCATATACCATCCTCCACCGTCAACAAAAAACCCTCCAAACTCTGTGTTCATAGATGAGTTTTCAGTTTTTCTTTCTGAAAATATTATGCACCTTCCAAACCTAGTAATAACTGGAGATTTCAACACGAGAGTTAATGACTCAGAAGACCATGATGTCAATGTGTTTACAGACACTATGCATTCTCTTGGATTAGACCAACATGTTCATTTCCAAACACACAATCAGGGAAACACAGTTGACCTTATTTTTACAGAATGTTTTAGCAAAGTAAATATTACTGGGTGTATCCAAGGTCCCTATATATCAGACCATTGTGCTGTTACATGCATAACATCATTGAAAAAGAGTGATGTTGAGTGTCAGAAAGTCAAATTTAGGAAGCTAAAAGACATGAATGGTACAAAAATAATTAAAGAAATGAATCTAGAAAAAATTCTCCAGGAAAATGACATCAATGATGTAATAAATCAGTTTGATGCTGAAGCAACTAAAGCCATGAATAAGCTCGTTCCAGTAAAAGAAAAGACAGTCACAATAAGGGAAAAAATCCATGGTACACTGAAGAAATTCGGCAACAAAAAAGAGTGTTCCGCAACAGAGAAAGAATTTGGAAAAGATATAGATCAAAAGAAACGTGGTTAGCCCTTCAAGAAGAAAGACGTAAATACAAAAAGATGCTTATTACAGCAAAACATGAAAAAATCAAAAACTTAGTTAATGAGTGTGGCAGTGATTCCAAAAGGCTCTATAAATTAGTGGATGAAATAACAGGAAAGAAATCTGAAAACAAACTTCCAGCAGATAAAAGTGATCGAGAATTGGCTGATGAATTCGCTAACTTTTTTATGGAGAAAATATTGAAGATACGTGATAGTTTAAAAGACCAACCCACATACTCTCCTCTTAGTCATGGCAGTGTTCCCGCTTTGGATTCTTTTAAAGAATTAACTGATGACGAAGTGAAAAAGATTATTTGCTCAATGGCCATAAAATCATGTGAAATTGACAGTCTCCCCACCAAATTCATTAAGGATGGCTTACACGACATACTACCAGTAATAACAAAGATAGTGAATGTTTCCTTGAAAAATGGATCATTTGCCAATGCTTGGAAAACTGCCACTGTAAGACCCCTTCTAAAGAAGCCTGACCTGGATCTAGTACCAAAGAACTACAGGCCTGTGAGCAACCTTAGCTTCATTTCAAAGGTGGTTGAAAAAGCTATGTTACAACAGTTCAATGCTCACTGTGAAGCTAATTTATTAATGCCAGACTACCAATCAGCATATAGGACTAACTACAGTTGTGAAACAGCTATAACTAGATTAGTCAATGACATACTTTGGGCGATGGAGAACCAAAATGTAGCAGCCTTGTCCGCAATTGATCTCAGTGCAGCTTTCGATACTGTAGATCACAATATACTGCTGGAAGTTTTGAAGGTAAAATTTGGCATTTCTGGCACTGCCTTAGACTGGTTCAACAATTACCTGAGACCTAGATACTGTAAAGTCAATGTGGGCTGTGAATATTCATCACCAAAAGAACTGTACTTTTCTGTCCCTCAAGGTTCCTGTGCTGGACCAGTCTTGTATCTGGTATATGCAAGTACTATGAGAGAAATAGTTCCCACCTCAATATCATTATATGGATATGCAGATGACCATGCTCTAATGAACTGTTTTAAATCTGGTGACTTATGTGCTGAACTAGAGTGCATCGATGATATTGAAAATACAATGGAAAATGTGAAAGAATGGATGGATTGTAATCGATTAAAGATGAATAGTACAAAAACTGAGTTTATTTTATTTGGAAATAAAAAACAACTTCAAAAGTGTGAAACAAAATCCATCAATGTTGCAGGAGAAATAGTTCAGAAAACATCAAAAATTAAATATCTTGGAGTCCAACTGGATGAGTCTCTTTCCATGAAGTCCCACATTGCAAATAAATGTAGAGTTGCAATGTTAAACATGCCAAAACACTTGTACAAGGTTTAGTCATCTCACACCTTGATTATGCTAATGCAACCTTGGCTGGACTACCATCATATTTAATTGGCAGGGTTCAAAAAGTCCAAAATACTGCTGGCAAATTAATACTGAATAAGAACAAGTTTGATAGTTCGACTGAATGCATGAAGGAGTTACACTGGCTACCCATCAGAGCCAGAATAGAATTCAAAGTATTGATGCTAGTCTACAAATGCCTGCAAAACAAAGCACCTTTGTACCTGAGAAACCTCATAAAGAAAAAGGAGTGCAGAAGAGAGGGTCTGAGATCAAGTGAAGATGATTTGATGCTGGAAGTTCCACATACTCTCAAGAAAATCTATGCCAGTCGATCATTCAGTGTTTATGGTCCAGAGCTATGGAACAGATTGCCATACAACATTAGGAGTCAAAATACACTTCAAAAGTTCAAGAGTGACTTAAAAACTCATCTGTTTACAAGAGAATATAATGCCTAAATAATAATAACTGTGCTCAGATTGGATTTATGGTACTTTGTTGTCATAGGCTTGGAAGTATTGTAAAGCGCATTCGATATGCTTATTGTGTTTGATTTGCGCTATAGAAATGTATAATTCTAATTCTAATTCTATATAGAAATGCGTCAACCCAGATCTGCTATATATCCACCAGGAAATTATTTTTTTCTTTCTCAGCTAGTTTATTTTTATTTGTGAAAACATGTATTACAATACTGTCAACAGCTAAATTCTACAGCTCTCATTATCAAAATAAAAGACTGAATCAACAACCTTTGTATACCATTTCCATTGGCAAAATGGACAGACAGTGCTGTTATAGCCAGCACAAGTGGCTTATCAACTGCACAACTTGGGAAACAAAACTGACAAGTAAAATGAATTTTTTTTCCTTTCCTAGATGTAAAACATCTAAGCCACATTTCACTGGATTTTGATCCAGTTACTAAACCACCTATAGTATAGCCTCAGATTCTCTTGGTGGATTATCTACTGTCAAAACAAAACAGATTTCCATTCCACTTATGAACATTGCTTATACACATGTGAGGAGTAATTTGTGATTATGGAAGTTTTACATAACAGTAGCAAAGATATCTTCATTAAATTTGCAGGGAATGTTTATGGTTAAATGTGTCTGTGCAATATGTTGGCCTCACAGAAAAAAACAAACAAAATGGCCGCCATAGCCTATTGTTTCAAAATCATAAACATTCTCTGAATCTTGAAATATTGGCGCTAGCCTCATCAAATTTGCATAAAACATATATGGCTAGTAGGAGCTTGTCTGATAGTAATTTTGGCATAGTTTCAAAACAAAACGGCCGCCTTTGACACATTTAATGTAAAATCGGGATATCCTATTAAAAAGGAATAATATATCCCTTGCTGATGTTCCTAGGGATTCAGAAAGTGAAAACAACTTTTAAGAAGTCATGGCCTGGGAATCTTTACAGGTGTTGAATTTGACCTTTGACCCCTGCTTCAAGTTTAAATGGGGATCAACAAACAAAAACGTCCTTATATCTCCCTGGTTATTGATGCTAGGTCTTCAGAATGTCAAAGCAGCCCACTGGAAGTCGTGGCCTGCAAATGTTTTGCCTATGAACAATTTTGACCTCATTTTGAAAAACAAAATGGACGCCATAGCTAATTATTTCAAAATCATTAAAATGGTCTAAAACTTGAAATAATGCAACTAGGGTCATCAAATTTGTACAAAAGATATATGGCTAGGAAAGTTAGCCTGATAGTGATTTGTGTCTAGTTTCGAAAATAAAATGGCCGCCATAATTATCCTATTTAAATTATCTTATTTAAAAGGCCTTACATCTCCCTTATTATTGCTAATAGGGGTTTAAATTGTGAAAACCACCAAAACGAAGTCAGGGTCTGGAAATCGTTTTCAGTTGCTGACTTTCACCTTTGACCCCTTCTTCAGTGTCAAGTCATCTAAATACAAAGGCCTTATATATCCCTTAGTTCTCCATTATTACTGATCCTAAGGCGAGAGATAACCGCTGCAGCAGTAGCTTGGTTAAAATATAAAACTGTCTTTAGCACATTTGCAATGGAAGAAGCAACATCAAACATTTTTATTTGGTCATCTGAAGGGATTTCCTGGGGATGGTCCTATAAAAGGTTCTTTTACCAATGTGAGATAAATTAGTACACCAATAAGTTTGCATCTAAACACTCAAGTTTAGAAGAACAATCATATCCCCACTAAAATATAAACACATAAGCTGGTACCCTAACCTCCCCGCTACCTTAACTCTAGGGATGAATCTATATAATTCAAAATTTATATGTGCTGTAAAAATGAAATAAACGCTAACTTAGCAAATTTAGAGCCTGTTATGGTATTTAATTTTGCTAAATTCTCAGTCAAATAAATTTTCAATCATTACAACCATATTCACGGATGTGTTGATAGCGACACACTTCCTTTGGAGTCAAAAATGTAAACAAAATTATACTCTTTTTGTCTGGTTATATTGTGAAAAATAGCAACAAAGCCCAGAAATTGTAAATTCAATATGTAAAAATAAAAGGACTTTCATACACAATCAACCATCAAAAAGGCTGCCATGTTGGTTTTTTCTTTTTTTTTCTTTTTTTTTGTTAGCCATATAAAACTGGATTTGTATTTAATTTCTTTTGAGAGAGTAACCTCAAATTAATTTAGATTTTGATTTTGTGTATTTTTTACAACATATTGAAGTGTAAAATAATGAAATGACTCCCAAGTTCAATAATATTCATATTTTACATAATCTGTGCAGTAGATGTGACTGTAGTTTCAGTTGAAATAACTATTTTAGTTGATGGTGAGAAATATTTATTAGAAAATAACTTTTTTATGTTTAAAAAACTTTTTATGTTTATAAAAGTCAAGGGAATTGAATTTTCTATTTCTTTTATTTACTCCACACATAGTCTTTACAGGACAGGGGCCACGGTGGCAGAGTGGTAACACTCTCAGCTCTCACCTCTGAGATCCGAGTTCAAATCCCCGCCTGACCTCAAGGGGGAAAGCTGGTAGTTGCTTGCTGTTGGTCGGCAGTTTACAGTACAGAACCTTGACCAACTGTATATACTGGTTTCCTCTGCCCATAAAACTACCTGACGTGATATATACAATGTGGTGAAAGTGATGTTAAAACATAACAATTCTTGGAGAACAAACAGCCATAGATTTTTATTGAATAAAAATAACATTTTTGCCTCACCCACATATAATCTGCAAGACACAATGGCACACACAATCAGACATACAAACACACACAACAATATATTTTGTGTTCTGCAAAGAGTAATGGTGTACAATCACCAACTCAACTGTAGCTTTCAGAAGATAGTGAATTTTGAAGAACTTGCTGGAAGTTAACTCTCCTGGCCATGCCCAGCAAGTTTCTGATCAAAATTTTTCTTGTAGCAAGTTAGACTGTAGTGTTTTAATGAATACTTCACAAAGCGGCGATGCGAGTACTCAAGTGTGTAAAGGCTCATGTTGGATAGTCACAGCACTAGTAAAACAGTGACTTTGGACACACAGTCCCTTATAAACAAAACTTTTCTTGAACAACTACCTGAAATTGGTGAAAGACTTGACAAAACTGAGGAGAGAAAAGTCAAGAAAACACCAGGGCCTCACAAATATTAAAGTAGAAGTGCTGTGACACAAAAAACGCCAAGGTCTTATGACAAACCGACAGTACATATACAAGTAATCACTCTGCTGGAATGCATGCAATTTGACTATGTGAAACCACCCAAAGAAACAGTACTACTCATACATAAATAAGCACATAATAAAATTAGTATCTAGTTACAGTATGGGTAAAACAGAACCAGTAACCTGTTTTTAAAATAAGACTGTTAAGATTTTCTATAGTGTGGTAAGATATAAAATGGGGAAATGTAAACAAACACAGTTACATGACAGGGGTGGATCCACCTTTTAAGTAAGGTGGGGATCACATGAGACATACAGTCGGAGTGCATGCTCCCCCCGAAAAAAAAAAATTTTTGGTAAAAATATAGTGCATTTCCTGTAAATTTAACACCACTCTCAAGAAAAAATTTTGTACTTTGTGTTGAACCCCTTTACATTATTTTTGAAGAGGAGGGGTTTGAACCTCCGACCCCATCCCCTCTGGATCTGATAGTGCATGATTCTGTGGAAGAAGATAAATGAGGTATTTAAGGGTAAAATAAATAAGACCGCTTAATAGTACCCCTCATAGAAACACAGAAGTGGAGGAAATTAAAATTTATTTAAACTACCCATAAATTGAGTAGTTTACAAAACTTGAATCAGACCAAGCAAAAAAAACTAGTCACAACTAAAACAAGTTACACAAAAGAACAAGTTACAACTGACCTTGGCACACTACATATTGCCCAGAATACACAGATATGGACCTCAGAACAGCACCACACACACTGAAGTGGTTATATTCTGGATGAATAAGAGCTTGCATTTGATAACCAAGTTCTAAATGGAAAGGCAACCATCAATGACGAGTCCAAGACACAAGACCAGATAAACCCAAGAAAGTACGGTCACCTGAATTTTGGGTAAAAGGGCAGGTGTGAGAGGCTAGCCCTCATATACTGTTGTATTTGAACCTCAGTGACTTCATTTGGGAATAAGTAAAACTGCACTGAATGTAATCTTACATTAAATTTTATTAAGCTAAACAACAAAGTCACCAGTTATATACTATTACAGTCAATGTTTTGGGCCAAAACCAACTTCTTTTTATGCACAAGTTTTTTTCACAAATACACACTGAAATTGTCCATGACTTGTATTGTCCTACGAGTATCTAATTAATGCATTGTCCCTTTAGACTTCAAATCTGTATAACTGTGTTCAACACACTGTACTAGGCTGTAGCATTTCTGGACTGGGTCCATGTAACTCAGCATTCAATATACAAAACCAGTCCTAATAACATACATAACTTATGGTCTGGTAAGATATGGTCTTATAAAGAAGGTTTTAAAACAATTAAAATTAAATTTATATTTTAAAAGCAGATAAAGCAATTGCCTGCTTGAAATTATAGTAACCTACAGCATTTTAATTTGATTATGTACTGTACAGGTTTTTTAATTTTACACCAATAGAGCATTTCTAGTATCAGCAGTAACATTCTATAATTTAACAAGGTTTACTTCTATCAAATGTAAGTATAACATACCTTCGACATGATAAGAAATTGTTTTCAAAACTCTATCTTTCAAACTTTAAAAACACACCAACTTTCTGCTGCCCACAAACTGACCTTGAGGTCCCCATACTGTTTCAATACAAAACAAATACTGTGACAAATGGAAAAACCTGCAAAACTCCCTATTTAGAATAATCTCATAATACACTGATCTACTGTACTTTGGATCCAAAATAAATCATAATGACATCAATCATTCACTAGGTTCACACAATTAAATCTGGGTTAACCGATATATTCCGGGTCTATCTTTATCACAACCAAATTAAATGGTATAAAAGGCAACAATTAATTGCATAATATACACATACACTGAAATACAACATATCCCTCACCTTAAGGCAATTACATTTTGTATACAATACCTAACTATCATGGATACTTTATAATTCCACTTATCATTCTGCAAGACTTAACACATTATTACCATTATTCTATCTTGAAAGGAGTAAAATAATATTTGAGTGATTACACTTAACAGTGTCTATCTGATAGAGCTGTGTTTTAATTCAAACACAAACACAATGTTGATGTGATAAAACATAAGTAATGTATCCAAAACTAGCCCCAACAGGAAATTGATTACTATGTATGCATTCACTGTCTACTCAAATAATCAGATCCTAGATTTTCATTGCCTTTTAGCGCTTCTATTTTGAATGAAAATGGTTGCAAAGACAGAGCCCACCTATTTAGCCTTTGGTTTGTATGTTTTGCCTTGTTGAGAAATGTCAATGACTTATGATCAGTCAGAAGAATAAACTCATTGCCAAGAAGATACACTTGGAGTTTGCTGATAGCCCAGATTATAGCATAGCATTTCTTTTCTACTGTTGAGTAGTTAACTTCTTTGGGTAGTAATTTCTTGCTAATGTAGCACACAGGGAATAAGCACTCCTCATGTTCTTGTAACAACATCCGGTATTTGATACATCTGTACAGACGACAAATTGTTTTAACATGTCTGGCAATCTCAGTACTGGTGCTGTACATAGTTCTGTCTTAAGATTTTCAAACTGTTTTGTGTAAATCTCTTTGCAAGGGCAACTTATTAGGTGTTCCCTTTTTGGTTAAATGGGTGAGGTCTAAAATTTGAGGTATAAGCTCTGTAATAATTATCTAGTCCCATGAATCTCCTCAATTCTCACTTGGTCTTAGGGATAGGTGCATCTCTGATTTTCTTCACCTTTTCTTCTTGGGTAGTAATTCTACTTTGTGTCCCATATAATCCATGCTGTCACCTCCAAAATAACACTTGCTCGGTTTGATAGTAGAGTGGCTATCTTTAAGCCTTTGAAAAGTTCTTCCAAACATTCTAAGCGTTTTTGCCATGTTTAGAATATGTCAGACTTTACTGAAACAGTTGCTCCCTGTTACTTTGGCAAATATAACCTTGGGGTCAGGCATAACTTCACAATCAAAGAGTGTAACTTTATTGATCTTCCTCATATCTGCAACAGTTCTGTAAGAGTTGTCTTTCTTCTTCAGCATGATTATTGGCGAGCAGTATGGACTGTCAGTTGTTTCTATTACATCTAGTTTGAGCATTTCATCAATCTCTTGCTTAAGGTCAGGGTACATATGGTATGGGATATGACTTGCTTCATATTGGAGTAATATCAGTGAGCATTATATTATGCTGAATAAGCTTGGTACACCCTGGTACTGATGAAAATATGTCCTGATATTTGGCAATGAGGTTGCTTAGTTCTTGTTTCTGTTCTTCAATCAATTTTGGGTCAATGTGTACATCTCTGTAGGTCTCCACCTTTTTGGGTTCAAGAGATTCAATTCCTATGACTTGAGTATCATCATCATCATCATCGAAAAGTAATGCTACAGCTGCTACTTGATTCTCTGTCATTTCATTGTACTTCTTTAGCATGTTGATGTGAAACAATCGTTCTGTTCCATTTATGTCATGGTAGTATGTATTCTGTTCTGCCTTCCCCTTAACAGGAAATGGACCTTTCCACTTCCTTTGAAGGTTGCTGTTCTCTATGGGTAACAACAGTAAGGCTCTATCTCCAGGCATCAATTTTCTATCTCTGGCACTTCTGTCAAAATAAGTCTTCATGATTTCTTGTGACTTGGCAAGTTCCTCTGTTGTTGTATTACACGTAGCTTCTAGTCTTTTTTGTAAATCAATTACATATTCATAAGCAGTCTTCTCTTCTGTTGGAATATCTTGATTTCTCGACAATTCCTTCAATACCGCAACAGGTCCATGGACATTCCTACCATATATAATTTTAAATGGTGAAAATCCCCCCAAACTTCTGGTGGGTGTTTCTGTGTAGGCAAATAATAATGGTTCTATATAGAGGTCCCATTCCATTGGTTCTTTTCAGCATCTTTTTTAATGTGTCGTATTTTTCACATATTCCCTTACATTGTGCATGATATGGTGATGTGGAAATTCTCTGTAAGGAAAGCAATGTGTTGACTTCCTGCATCATCTGGGATGTGAATTGGGTTCCCTTGTCTGACAGACTTTCTTTGGGTATTCCAGTGTCACTGAACATGGAAATTAGGGCTTCGGCTTCTGTTTCTGTATCGATATTTGATAACACCTTTGCCTTGGGGTATCGACTGGCAACATCAACCAACGTCAGTATGTACTTTTTCCTTCCTTTTGTTGTAGGTTTGATAGGTCCCACGATATCAACAGCTACTCTTTGGAATGGAGTGATTATGATCAGCATTTTCTCCAGCTTGCCTTTCTGCAAGTACCCTTTTGGTATTGTGCTTTGGCAAATGTCACTAGGACTTGCACTACCTTGAAACATTTTCAACCATACTTGGCCAGTAGAAGTGTGGTTTTATTTTGGAAAGAGTCTTTGCTATATCCAAGTGACCTGATAGGACAATGTCATGTGCAGTCTTGAGGACTAGTATCCTATATTTTTTTGGAATGACCAGTTGTTTTTCAAACAAGTCTTCATCACTGTCTCTTTTCGTGATCTGTCTATACAGCAGCTGGTCATGCACAGTAAACTTATATCATAGGGTCTTGCACTTCATGATGGTTTCATCCTTGTGCATTCTCAAACTCTCCTGTAGACTAGAATCTTCTAGTTGCTCTTGTTTGAATTCTTGGAAACTTCCCGCACTAGGTAAATGTGGCACAGATAAAGGTTTTACCCTAAGTCTTCTCTGCTGTTCACTTTGTAAGTAAGTAAGCAAGTAAGAAACACTTATATAGCGCTGAAATTGATGTAAACATCCTCTAAGGAACTGATGAGCAAAAAGGGATAGTCCAGTTCCAGAAAGAGGTCCGTTTCCATATTAGCGTCCGATAGGGGAGATAGGCTATGGTGGAGGATAAGCCAATCTAAAAAGGTATGTTTTCAACTGTTTTCTGAAACCAGAAATGCTTTCTATGGTTCTAATGGCTTGAGGAAGCTTGTTCCACTCTGTGGGAGCCCCTGCTATGAAACTGCGTAGCCCTGAGCGTTTATTTGGTTTAGATGAGGACATTGATAGGTGATTGCCCCGTGTTAGATCACTCCGCCTAATTAGAGCAGCGAGATATGGAGGTTGGCTGAAATGTATTGCTTTATAAGTGAGGAGATTATATTTGAACAATATAGGATAATGAATGGGAAGCCAGTGTAGTTTGTGCAGGAAGGGAGTAACATGACAGTATTTGTTTAGCTTGCACACCGTCCGACATAAGGCATTTTGAACTCTTTGTAGTCTGCTAGTATATGCCTTTTTTGTGTTGTAAAGCAGTGTATTACAGAAACCCAGACGACTGCTTACCAAGGCATTTGCCACCTTTACAGCTGTTTCATGATTTAAGTACCTGCGGACCCTTCGTAGTTCCCGGAGATGGTAGTAACTTATGCGACATAGATTAGCCACGTGTCTTTGCATTGAATTTTCAGCATCCAGGATGACACCAAGGTTTTTTACCTATTCAGCTGGTTCCATGGTGTTGCCAAGCAAACTCACTGGGAAAGATGACTTCAGAGAACTTCTAATTTGATCATCACCAATCACTATAAATTCTGTCTTGTCAGGATTTAATTTAAGCTTATTATTTCCCATCCAAGCCTGGACCGCCTCGAGGCAATTTGTTAATTCAGTGATACTGGATTCGAAGTTCCTAGAGTCGAGTTCCAAGTAAATTTGTGTGTCATCTGCATATAAGTGGTGGGTGACATTGAATTTAGATATGACTGAGCTGAGAGGGGTTGTGTATAGGGTAAAAAGGAGTGGCCCTAGAACTGAGCCCTGGGGAACCCCGTAAGGGAGTTGAAAAGCATCTGAAAGATGTCCATCTATTTTGATCCGCTGCTTGCATGAGTTGAGGTATGACTGGACCCACTTAACCACTACCCCATCAATGCCATACCAGTGCTGAAGGCAGTTGAATAGGATTGAGTGGTCTATTGTATCGAAAGCTGCAGATAAGTCCAAAAGGAATAATCCAACAGCTGCACCCTTGTCCATTGATGTGGCAATGTCATTTTGTATTTTGAGCAATGCCGTTTCAGTTGAATGAAAAACTCTATATGCGGACTGGTTTTCGTTGGATATACCCTCGTGAGCAATATGCTCATTTATCTGCCTAGCCACAGCTTTCTCTATGAGTTTGGAGATGTAGCTGAGGTTGGACACTGGTCGATAATTCTTGAGAATATTCTTGTCAAGACCAGCTTTTTTCAACAAGGGTGTAACATGTGCAGTCTTAAAACAGGATGGGAAACTGCCCTCCTGTAGAGAGTAGTTCACAATATTTGTAATAGGAGTCAAGAGCACACTGATGCAATCAAGGACCAATGATGTTGGGATGGGATCCAAGTCACATGATTTATTTGGTGTAGAGTTTATGATTTTAAGGACTTCTTCCTCTGACATGGTCCGGAAAGAAACAAACTTGTTTTCGTAGGAACCTGAGACAGGGGGATCGACATCAGTAGACAGTAATCCAGATCTTAATTTAGCAATTTTGTCTGCAAAATACCTGCCAAAAGTGTTGACTAGACTGTTCATGGTGGTATAATCTGGAAGTACCATTTTTGGCGATCTATGGAGGACTTTCTTTATGGAATTCCACAAGGCCTTGGGGTTATCCTCATTTTCCCTAACCATATCACTGTAGTATTTGGTTTTTGCACATTCCACGAGACGGTTGAAATGGTTCACAGCGGCTCTATACCTACTGCAGTTTATGGCAGAGTTGTCTCTTCGCCACTCCCTTTCGAGTTTGCGCTTACGTCTCTTTGCTGCCAAAATCTCACTGTTGATGAACCCTTTGTTGACATGTTGTGGGGTCTTACATTCATGTACAGGTGCATGCTTGTCAAGTATATTCCTAAGGGTATGAAAGTACTGGTGTGAAAGTAAGCTAGCTGTTTTGTAAGGAGCCTGGATAAGCTCCGAGTTTACAATTAACATAAATTCAGTTTTATTTATCTTGCGAAGTTTCCTGATTTTCAAACTTTGGGATCTGGTGACAATTGATAATGAAGTATCACCAGTCTTTAGTTCTGTCTTTATTGTGACTTCTTCCAAATTACCTATGTCTTTCCCATGGTAATTTGTGTGTACTTTCTTTAGTTGACAATGATCTTTCATCACAGCAAATCTATAGAGAACATCTGTGGCTTGGTGAATGACTTCTGGAATGTTTCCAACAATCAGCTCATATATAGGTGATTCCATGCAGATTACCTTGACAATCCCTGTATAGAAAGGTGTTTCTATAAAAAACCTCTGCTTCTGGGTGTTGAGTTTCTTCTCTTTCTACTGACATACACTTTATCATATGTCCGGCTAATTGTTTATAAGTCACTAATGATCTCTTGATAACAATACAAGAGCATCCTATATCTCTCAATGCTTGAATGCCATTCACACTGCCCATTTTCACAGGAAGAAACTTTCTGTCCTGATCAACCATGTTCACACTGAAATTCACATAGCTCTAGCCACCACCTGTGCACTTTTCTGTGACTGAGGACCATTTCCAGCTGGTCTGACTTGATTCTTCACTATCAACTAAACTATGATTCATAAAAGCGGATGCTGATGCATTGATTTTCTGTTTCAGTGTGCACTCCACAGCTTTATGTCCCACCTTGCTACAGATAAAACAGGTAAGTTTCTGGTTAATCTTGTTTCCTTGACTAACTTTATCGTGTATTTCATTTTGCTTTTGCTTCTGTTTCCTTTCCAAGGGTATGGCTCTTGTTTGTTACCTGCAACTGATGTTCCTGTCTTCAAATGATGTGCATCCAAGTATCTGTCAGCACCTTTTGCACAGTTTTCCAGCCACAAGTTTCCTTGTTCTATCTCTGTCTTGTAATTCTTCTCCCTGATACCCAAACTTCTCTCCTATGGCAATTAATTTCTCCAGATCCATATTATCAGATATCTCAGCTTTTGCCTTTGTAACAATTCCTCGACCCACCAATCTCTAAAGTAACAATATACCATTAAATTGCCACAATTGTTGAAACACAGACTATAGATTAAAATTCCTTGTAAACTCAGTTTTAAGTTGAAAAGCTAATATATAATTGAGATCTATTGAAGCTAATTCTGGAGCATACTAAAATATACAGCAACAATAAATACACACCGCTAAGTAACCAGTAGCCAAGATTTACTTAAATCTACTCAACAGATATACCCAATTTTTTCAGTCACAGTTTCAGTTAGAAGGTTTTTTTACTCTTCCAATACTCTAAGAACTTATCATATGATTTAATATAATTACATATATATATACTCTGTCGCTTTGTAACTCTTTATATGACCATTTCATATGTTAGTCCAAAATATGTATACTCAAATACATATAAAATATTCTCAATCGAAGAACTGGTTATTGATACAATTTCCTATTATTTACTGTAAGATTCTAATTACTCAAGAATTCTATTCAAACTTATTCCACTGACACTGATGTTACTCCAACAAATATCTCATTAGGGACTCCATTGTTGTATTTGAGCCTCAGTGACTTCATTTGGGAATAAGTGAAACTGTACTGAATGTAATCTTTTATTAAACTAAACAACAAGGTCATCAGTTATATACTAATATAGTCAATGGTTTGTGCCCAAACAAGATTCTATTTAATACACAAGTTTTTTTCACAAATACACACTGAATTGTCCATGACTTGTATTGTTCTACGAGTATCTAATTAATGTATTGCCCCTTTAGGCTTGATATCTGTATAACTGTATTCAACACACTGTACTAGGGTGTAGCATTTCTGGACTGGGTCCATGTAAGTCGGCATTCAATACATAAAACCAGTTCTGACAACATACATAGCATATGGTCTGGTAAGATATGGTCTTATAAAGAAGGTTTTAAAACAATTAAAATTAAATTTATATTTTAAAAGCAGATAAGGGGGCCATGGTGGCAGAGTGGTAACACTCTCGCCTCCCACCTCTGAGGCCGGGGTTCGATCCCCGCACGGGCTCAAGTGGGAAATCTGGTAGTTGCTTGCCGTTGGTCGGCAGTTTACAGTACACAACCCTAGCGAACTCTATGTACTGGTTTCCTCTGCCCTTCCAACTACCCGTCATGATATGACCTGTACAGTGTTGAAAGCGACGTAAAACCCCAAATAAAAAAAATTAAAAGCAGATAAAGCAATTGCCTGCTTGAAATTATAGTAATCTACAACATTTTAATCTGATTATGGACTGTACAGGTTTTTCAATTCAAATAATTTTACACCAATAGAGCACCTTTAGTTTCAACAGTAAAATTCTATAATTTAACAAGATTTACTTCTATTAAAGGTAAGTATAACATACCTTTGACATGACAAGGAATTGTTTTCAAAACGCTATCTTTCCAACTTTAAAGACATACCAACTTTCTGCTGCCCACAAACTGACCACGAGGTCCCAATACTTTTTCAATACAAAACAAATACTGTGACATATGTAAAACTACCTATTTGGAATAATCTCAAAATGCACTAATGTACTGTTCTTAGGACCCTTAATAAGTCATAGTGACATCATTCATTCACTAGGTTCATACAATTAAATCTGTGTTAACTAATATGTTCCAGTTTCATCTTTATAACAACTGAATTAATTGGTATCAAAGGCAACAATTAATTGCATAATATACACATAGACTGAAACACAACATATACAATGCGTCAGAGAATACACCGAAACCAAAAATTGGTAAATATCGGTAATCAATTTTGATTGTTTAGTATATCAAACAGAGACAAATATCACAATGGGGAATGCCAACTCAGTTAATTTTTTTATCAAAATCTAGTTGTTGACTCATCAAAAAAATAGGAATATTCCCCAATGTATTCTTTTCTATAATTTTTCAATCACTTGCTTCAGTTGCAATTTTGTACAAATTTCACAGTTGGTCAAGTTTCTGTAGTGTAAACCACACACCAACAGCGTGCAACAAAGAACATTCTCACTTGAAGTCCAGGTAGGATTTAAACTCCTGTCTCAGAAGTGGCAGGTGAGTGTGTTGCCACTAAAACATTCTTTTAATCAAGCATCTGCACCAATCAAGCAAAGAAGGTAGCACCTGCATACACTATTCAATTTATCTATGTTTTTTTTTCATTTATAACAAAGACAAACTTGGTAACTTAGTAAAGTTTGAATGGCAATCTTCTATTTCGATTTGAAATAATGTAATATTTATTACTAGAGAAAACACAGTATCTTATTTACAAGTACACTTGTACTTGTTTCAAGCTTTTTATTTACCGTAGCAATCTAAGCAAATGAAAAAGTTTATTTTTACCATTGTCAGTCACTTAAACAAATATCTTCCATCTGCCTTTTGAAACATTATGTATGGCAGTATATATGTGCATATACTTTGGTTTTTTATTAATATTAGTACTTTTTAGTATTGTTAACAATAATGTTGTTAATCTAACATCAATTCTTTACAACACTAAGAGTCCCATAGCCATGATACTGTTACTTCACTGGTTGTATTGTCAAAGGACTATTATATACAAGCCCATGAGATTCTTAGAAAACATTTTATTTTACTTTTAATCCATAGAACTAAATGATATAAGATGATGAGTCAAGGATATGCTTCTTGACTACCTGGTATAAAAGTTGAAATTTGTAAAATAACATAAAATACAAAAAGCCCAAGTAGCCCCTCTATGTCTAAAGGTATGGAATCCCAAATCTTGTGGATTCAAAACCATTTGACCAGATTTTTAAATACTTTCCTAACCACGTGTGCTGTAAAATGTTGTTTTTGGTCCCTAACTTTAACCATAAAAAGGGGGTCGGATTCTGATAGTGACATTTGTTTGATCATGGCTAATTCTGGGCACAACTCAGCCCTGGCACCTCAACCAACCTATATTCAGATGAAGACAGCATGTTTTTTTTTGCTGTTTTTCAGGTCATAGGATATATTTAACCAAAGGGTGTCTATTCTTGTCAAAGATGTTGGGACAAGTAACGCCAACTTGAGGATTCCACAAAAGGCCAATAAAACAATGCTTTAAATGTTGCTTTAAAAGCATTGTGAAGGTCAGAGGTCAAACGTACCAATCTTTCGAACATGTCAATAGTAAAAATACCTTTCACCCTAGGTTTTAGGGGCAAATTATTCTTGGCTGATTTCCAAATTACTTGCATGTAAACAAAATAATGTTGCAACACTGACAGAACATTTGTAATGACACTGCTGACATACCATTTTGAATTAGAAATTCTAAATATAAATTATTGACCCTTCACATGTCAAGTCTTTTATTATTGACTCTTCACATGTCTAGTCTAAACTAATCACAAAGGGAAGAAATATCTTAAAAGCTCTATCTGTAGAAGGTCGCAGGGCTCGTGGGATCCTTGAAGCCACACTGGAGGCCAACTCACTCAAGGCTCTCGTATCTGAAATAGATAGGCAAGGCAGTATTGATGCTACAATAAGACACACAGGGTGCCCTATATATCAGTGTCAGGGCAACATACAGTTAGGTTCAGGCTGTAGCAATTCACAAGCTTTTAAAACTCTGATTAGTAATATATTAATAATTTAATAATGATGCCATCTCAATAAAATATCTGCATACACATTACGTATACCTTTAACATGTTTAACTTTAACCTTGATATTATATACTGCTGTTATCAACCACACTTAATGTATACAAGCCACCAATATGGATCCCTGATTTAAAAATTTGTAAAGGCATTAACCACCAAGTACTTATCACACCATATCACTACTTTTTATAACCTCATTGCTGGGCCCAACGTTTAAATGCAACCACAAAGCTTCCAAATTCATAATTGTACAGATATGTTTTAATATATAGTAGGATTTATGTAGCGCAAAATTGATACAAATCCTCTAATGCACTTAGGTCCAAGAAGGGAGAGTCCAGGGACAAGCATGGATCGGCATATAAAAAGCACCCGCCAGGGTATGACTAAGGTTAGGGGTATTCCAGCCCAAACAAGTGTGTCTTTAGCTGGCTTCTGAAATGATCTATTGTTTGCTCAGATCTGACAGTTTGTGGAAGCTTGTTCCATTCAGCTGGTGCAGCTACTTGCCTGTCTATGTGCTTCTTAGGGTGGGTTGAGGAGACAGATAACCTGTTGCCGCGAATGAGACTGATCGATCTTATTAAAGCTGAGAGATATGGGGGCTGTGAAAGATTGAAAGCCTGGAATACCAGAAGATTATACTTAAAAGGATACGATGTTGAATTGGAAGCCAGTGCAGTCTTTTCAAAAAGGGTGTAACATGACTCATTTTGTGAAGTCTGAAAATGATGCGACAAAGAGCACTCTGGACTCTCTGTAGTTTAGCTATGTTGGACTTGCTTACCCCATAAAGTAAAGAGTTACAGTAGTCCAGACGACTACTGACCATAGCATTAGCCAGAAGTATTGCAGTTTATACACTAAGGAATTTGCAAATTCGTCGCAAATCGCAAAGATGATAGTAACATGCTCGGCAAATCTTGGCAACATGTTTGTCAAAGGAGCTGTCTGAGTCGAAGATAACACCCAGATTCTTTACTTCCACTGACAGAGAGATATTGTTTTGGAGGAGTGGGACAGGGAAATTTGGTGCAAGTGACTCTCTGATGGCTTTTTGGCCTATAATGATAAATTCGTTTTTTTCTGGGTTTAGTTTTAGCCTAACACCAACCATCCACTCCTGTACAGACTTGAGACACTTGGTCAGCTCTTCTATGCTAGAATCAAAGTTCCTTGAGTCAACTGCTAAGTAGATCTGGCTGTCATCAGCATATAGATGATAAGTTACATTGAATTTAGAAATAACTTGACTGAGGGGACTAGTGTAAAGTGTCAAAAGGAGAGGACCCAATACGGAGCCTTGGGGGACTCCGAACAGGAGAATTACCGCCTAAGAGAAACTATCACCTATTTTAATTTTTTGTTTTCGGTTTGAAAGGTACGACTTTATCCAGAACAAGACAGTACCATCTAGATCAAACCAGTCATGCAAGCAGTCATATAAAAGGGAATGATCAATAGTGTAATTAATGTATACAATACTTGGATTGCTTAAAACATGTTATAAAATTTGGCACCAAACCCTTTTAAAGATGCATTTACATAAATTTCATGCGTAACTATCTTTCAAATGAATTTCCACAGAACCATTAAATTGCTTCATGAAGGCCAAAATCCAATTTAAATCTTTTCAAAAACCATATGAAATTCAAGTTTTACTCTTAACTGGACATTGCCTCAATAATTGTAAGATTGTATTTTGAAAACAGGTGTGAAAGTTTAATACACCTGTTAATGTACAGCAATTTGTCCAATAGCTTCTGGAGCTGATTTCTATCTGCGACCTCTTTATGTTTTCAGAAGAATTTATGTCCTTTGTTTGTTTTCTGTCTTCTGTTGATTGCAAGTACTTCATATGTGGTGGTTTCAATATACACGTAGATGTACCTTGTACTGATAGCCACAAATTGAAAGCCCTTTTAGAATCATGTTATCTAAGACAGTCAGTAAACAATACCACTCACTTGCAAAGTCATATCCTTGATCTCATTTCCCCTAGTTATCAGAATATGAGTGTGTATGTTGACACTTCATATCTGATCACGCAGTCATTAAATGTGCTATCGACATTGCTTCCTCTCCTGCTACCTGTCAAACAAGAATTTCCTATAGGAGGTTCCATTGCATCAATATGTCCAACTTTTGGTCTGACCTTAAAGAAATGTCTTTTGTCAAATGTCCAGCAAATTCTGTCTCACAGCTCTATGATCAGTATGTACAAGACTTGAGTTGTATCCTTGACAGGCATGCTCCTCTTGTGTACAGTTTGAAGATGAAACAGCGTCCTAACTGGTTGTCTGAGACCTATTGCCTTGCTAAGTCACTGAGACGTCAATTTGAACATGCTTGGTGTAAAGATGAAAGCCAATACAACAGGAGTCGTCTTCAACGTCAATTTGCCTGGTGTGATCATCTTGCAAACAGGGACAAAACTGTCTATTACAGGAAACTAATCTCCGACAATAGCCATGATTCGAAGAAACTATGGCGGGAGTTACATAAAGTCCTACAGAGCCCAGAGCACTACTCTGCCCACTTGTGAATCCTCAAAGTCATTGGCTGATCACTTTGCTAATTTTTTCTCAAATAAAATCATGAAAATTTGTGAGAGTTTTTCTTCATCTGAGTCTTGTAACATGGTACCCCCCCCTTTGACCCTCCTAAACTAACAGTCTTTACTCAGGTCACTCAAGATGAAATCACAAAAATAATCACTAAATCACCCACCAAGTCATGTTTGTTGGACCCATTACCCACATTCCTTATTAAGGAATTCATTGACATCCTTCTACCATCAATAACCAAGTTGGTCAATTTTTCACTCAGTGAGAGACTGGTTCCAGACGGTTTCAAAAAAGCTGTAGTCACTCCACTTATCAAGAAGGCCTCTCTTCCTGTTGAGGACTTGAAAAACTACCGCCCAGTATCTGGACTTAGCTTCATTTCTAAACTGGTGGAATGTGTAGTTGCTAAACAGCTGGTTGATCACATTCATCAACATGACTTGGATAACTCATACCAGTCCGCATATAAGCCAGGTCACTCAACTGAGACGGCTCTGCTTTCCATCAAAAATGATATTCACTTGTCACTATCTCGGGGTGAAGCTACTGGCTTAGTACTTCTGGATCTTTGGGCTGCCTTCGATATGATTGATCATTCCACTCTCCTTGGCTGTCTTCTGGATTTGTTCGGTGTTGGGGACACAGCTTTGAAATGGTTCTCTTCTTATTTGACTGAACGCTATCAGTGTGTAAAGATTGGTTCTAATTTGTCTAATCTTCCAAAGCTCATGTTTGGCATACCTCAGGGCTCTGTTTTGTGTCCTCTGCTATTTTCTCTGTACACATCTCTCCTTATCACACTGATTGGTAAACACAAGGGTGTAAACTTCCATTTTAATACCAACGACACACAACTTTATGTTCATCTCTCACATAGGAATGCCTCAGCCTTTAAGAAGTTGAATAGATGCCTTCAAGATGTCGGGGCCACGATGGCAGAGTGGTAACACTCTTGCATCCCACCACTGAGGCCAGGGTTCGATCCCCATCATGGCCTCAAGTGGGAAAGCTGGTAGTTGCTTGCCGTTGGTCGGCAGTTTACAGTACAGAACCCTAAAGAACTCTACGTACTGGTTTCCTCTGCCCTTCCAACTACCAATCGTGATATGACCTGTACAGTGTTGAAAGCGACATAAAACCCCAAATAAATAAATAAAATAAAATAGATGTCAAAGAATGGATGTCAGCTAGCAAACTTAAACTTAATCCTGATAAAAATGAGTTCATACTTTTTGGCTCCAAGAAGCAGAGAGAAAAGTTAAATGCATGTTTCCTATTTGATATCCTGGGCAACCCCCTTCACCCAACCAAGTCTGTGAGGTACCTGGGTGTGTGGTTCGACTCAGATTTTTCCTTTTCAAAACACGTACAAAATGTTTGTAAAGGCTGCTTTATTCAACTGCGGGATTTTAGAAATATCAGGCAGTTATTGACTCAGGATGCAGCTGTGTCGGTTGCCAATGCTTTTGTTAGTAGTCGGTTGGACTACTGTAACTCACTTTTCAGGAGTCTCTCTAATGTCAATATTCATAGATTACAGTCAATCCAAAATAATGCTGCTAGAATTGTTACAAATTTGTGTAAATACACTCGGATAACTCCAGTACTCAGGAAACTCCATTGGCTCCCTTATTCAGTTCAAACTACCTACCCTGGTGTACAAGTTTATTCATACTGGTTTCCCTAAATATTTGGCTCTACAGCTATCCACATACCGCACTACTTACAATACTAGATGCAGTCAGAGTGTTGCCAATTTCCTCAATGTACCAAAATTTCAACCCACAATTCACAAGTCCACTAAGCAGTTTGGCTTCAGTTTTGCCTTTGATCTGTTTGTTTGGAATTCACTTCCTGAAGACATTCGTGCATCATCCATTATTGCTTCTTTTAGAAAGAAGCTCCATGGACAAACACCTATCTCAATTTACCATGAGCTCACCTAGCTGTAAGGAATGATACATCAATGGTATCGTGTGCTATGCTAATGACGCGGTTTAGCATATTTTCTCTTGTTATGGGATCTTTTGTCAAGAGCTGTGGCAAAAACGCCTTGAGCCCACAGCATGGGACTTAAATCATTGTATGTGGGTTGTTTAACCCCAGCCAGAATTGTACAAAAGTCTTGAGGCCAGCTAATTATATGACGGACCTTATGAGAACCAGTTCAAAATCTGCCCCACTTCAAAGCATCAGTGAGCCTACCTCTAGCTTCAAGTCTTGACGTGCAGTCGTACTTGTACAGGTTTTTTCTGATTGCAGCCAATATGCGCAAGTCGCTTTCAACTCTTAGAAGGACGGCAGTGAAGCCTTTTCTTCTTCTCCCACCACTGAACTATCAGCTGTTGGAACTGAAGACATGGACTTCTCTTCCTGCTTCTAGACACGTTCATTAAACCCCACCACCATCTCCATCATCTTGTCCATATTGTCTTCTAATATTTGGAAACATGTCTCAATTTTACCATCTAGTGAATAGTGCTGGCTTCAGCAGATTTTAAACTTGATTTCTGACCAACTGAAGAACACCTGGCCAAGCTATAACCTTTTACTTTTTTTATTTCAGACTGGTTGACAGTTTACCTAAAGTTTTCTCCCAGTTCACCTAGTTTCCAATATTTAATTTCGTCCTTAACCCTGGACCAAATAGCAATTCGCCCACTCCTTTTAGTTCACCAAGTTTTACAAGTCCAAAAACCAGTGTACAGACTGAAATACAGCTTCCCCTAGTCATTAATTTTTATTTCACCTCGAATTGCTTGTATATATTGTTACCGAAATTCTGTGCTACTTCGTGTACTCTACACATTAAGATAGATGTAACATTAAACTGAATATTTTTGTTATATAGTTGTTTAATATAATCAATTGGGTATGGTGTGGCCTCAAGCTGGTAATCCTTTATATATAAAATATAATGTAATGAACTTACAAAACATTAAAAGCCACCTGATACACACACACCACTGAAGTATGTTTGAGCGGTAGCAAAAAGCTTTAAAGTGAATTTGAAACATGAAAGTGCAACATTATTTAAAATAAGATCACACCAGACATTAAGTAAAATTTAATGACTATAAGAATTCACCAAAATGAATAATATGGTAATATTGTAATTTTTGTATGTAGTGTAGCAATTGTAAACATACAATTATTGTCTATGTGCTCCTTAAGGAGCAACCATCAGGAGTAAATCCCCCAACTAACAAACCAATTGAAATTTACAGTATGTTGTGATGTAGATATTTTACAAAAGCCTTAGATCTTGAGATTCACCCGTCACAAAAGCAGGTGCTGTCTAAAAGCTGAGAGGAGAGCCTAGGAAGTAGGGGAATCTGTATTGATAAATCACAAGACAGTGTATGATATCCATGTACCCCGAGATTTAAAAGTTTCCATAGGAATTCCATGCTTGTGTGCCCAGGAAGGCGCCAGACCCCATAAATGTGAATCAAGCAAAAATAATACCTGCGTGGTAGCAATTGTATCTCTAAATTGATTGGTCTTGGACCATTTTAAAAAGACAGGGGCCTCTGTAAGTGAAAATATGAAGTCCCTCTAGCCTAATGTCTAGTGTAATCATAATGAGCTCTAGTATGGGAAACCTTGAAATTTTTTGAATGCAAAAAGGCCAACAAATATAGAGAGAGGGTATACTCTGTAAAGATAGGAGTATTGTTTAAGACCAAGGCCTATTCAATTACTGTGCTTTAATAAATAATTAAATCTTTTCATCCTTAAATACAACAGTAGATTATACAATATGAAAAGCTCTGAGAGCTACCATGTAATTACTGATTGTGGCTACTTTACAGTTGTAGATACTCCATGAAAGTTAGTATCATTGATATATCTACCTGTTTGAGTGACAACCAGCCACCACCAGGAAACCAAGGAAGTTTTGGAACATCCTAGAATAACTTTCCGATTACCTGGCCTGAAGGCTTCACACACTAATACCAAAATGCCCTGGTGGTCAGCTGAGCTTTCACTGGAAAAGTGCCATAATTTAAACATGTCAAATCAATATGTTTTGGTATCCAATGAGGATGAGGTATGTGTTTAGTAAGTTTGAAGTACAACATTTGATCAAACTTAAACCTAGGTAACAAATCAGCCACTGTGCTATCTCTACCAGGAATGTGATCAACCTGTAATGAAATATTAAACAATGGCCATATATTTGTGGCACACGCAACTAATACTTTGTCCTTAGTCCTGGCAGAGGCAAGTACATTTCTTGAGAGCCACTAAATTGTTGAGCATTTTAAGATGGGCTAATGTAAAGTTATTAAAGTTCTTAGGGAGGAGCAGGACATAACAATGGTGATCATACACAGCCCAACTCTGTTGAAGAAGCATCTAGACAAAGATCAGCTGTTATTGGTCTGACATCATAAAATACAACGCCATGGTATTTTTTAAGAATAAAGAAAACCATTTGAGGTCCTTAAAAATTCCTGTATAATATTATTATGTATATTATCTGCAGAGTCAACATTCGATTAAGAAACACTCTAGCTGGCTTTACTCACTTACTGAATGATTGATGGCATCAAATGCAGCACAGCATAAGAACAGATGTACTTCCATTTTATGGACAAAAAAATTGGTTCACTAGCTTTAAAAGCAGACTCACATTGGCTGGGGCATCCTTGAACATGAAGATGATCTATCACTGGCCTGGCTACGACTTGCTAGGGCAGTTTTGATATGAAGCTCAATTTTGAATCCAAGAGATAGTCGCCTGCTAGGGAGGCTTTCTTGATAAGAGGAATAACAACAGCAATCTTATAATCTTGAAAGGCATAAGTTTCAACAAGATTATCTTTGTGACTGATGGAAGATGGATGTCTAAACATTTTATGTTATGTTAAGTAGGCCAAAGTTTTAACACACAATATTATGACATCCTATTTCTTAATTTGACTATACAAATAGTTTTAACCTGTGACTAGACTTGAAACAATCACTGGAATATTTAAATCATGATGATTGCACTAATTCCTGAATTATAGGGAACATTTAAAGAGAATACATTTTAATTGGTTCGTTTCTGAAAGCAGATGTGTCCTGTGATTTGGCCACCATAATCAGCCTCTTACATTGTGTAGTTCAATGCTTACATTAGTAGTAATCAGACAATCAAAAAGAACAATGTTGGATGTGCTGTAATATTTATCGCACTTCAAATGGTTCACTTACCTTCCAGTTGGGGTTCTGTTACAAGTACTATGATAACCATAATAGATCTATAACACTAAAAGTATGCTGAATCGTAAATAATAGTGAAGAATTTGACCTAAACATCATTATATATGTTTAACTTCATTCCTCTTGATTAATATTTTTCATGTTGAATATAATAAATAGGCTCAATAATGTGTTAGTGACAAGCTGGGTCTGTAGAGTTTGCACAGCACTTCAATCAACAATCATCTCAGTTTCCCCCTTTAATCAGAAAAAGGCACCAGAACGAGAATATCATGGTGACTACATCGTGTATATGCAACCATTTTTATGTCCAGTGATATGCTCAGTGGATACTTGTGTTATTGGATGTTATTCTGTTTCTGTTCAATGAAACAGCAGGGTGACAGAGGTAAAATTATGGTTGACAATTATGTCCATATTTCCTTGGTTTGTGACAATAGCAATAGTGATTAATGTAGTTGTAACTTTACAGTATATGTCAACAACTGTGTGGCAAACACTTGTGGATCAGAACTCAGGATTGGAAACCATTGAAATTTTTGGAGCAATATTTGCTGCTGATCCACACTAATGTTAAATATATGTTTCACACATAACATCAAAAGTGATTTATTAATGACATATTATGTTAATCCCAGTAGAAATATGGTAATTTGTGCTGATATTGACCTAAGTTTTTTAACTCATATACCAATATATATATTTTGAATGACGTCAAAAATAGTTTAATGAAACTGGTACCAAATTAACTTGTTTTTGCTTTATTGCGGCACAACTTTATTTTAATACTATTTAACATTAAATATTCACATGAGTGATGTATTGTTAAAAGTATAATGAGGGATTTCAGTGGTCTGGCGTTTAGCTAGTGTGACATATGATCACAGACTCTCTCCATTCTGTGTGTCTAACTCCTGAGGGTCTGTGCCAGATAGCCCTGGCTGTTGGACTAAGAAAGGCACATAACTTAGTCATTTGAATACAAATGCTTTATTCTCCATGTCAGAAGTAGCAGCAGATGGTCCTGGTTCTTGTCTCTTTTCCATCATGTGATAATCTGCTGGGAGGATGGGTCTCATAAGGAAATGTGATTGGCCTATTGGTGGTGGCTGAAGACACTGACTGACCCATTTGTGGTTGTCCTCAAAATCCACAGATCAATTAAATGCATGACACACTGTTTTCAACTGCAAAACACAAGACATCTTCTTCCAGATTTTGTTCAAGTCACGCTACACATGTATATCAGCAGTTTTAGACGGCAGGTGAAAGGGGGGCAGAATGGTGACCTTCCAAAGAAACCCTGGTACTCTGGATACAGTTTTACAGAAGAAGAATTACTTTCACAATTAGTAGTCCAGTGGAAAATGGTGTTTGAAGAAAACATGCTGTAAAGAGACTGTAATGTTTCAGCAAATATATAATTTCACTAGAGGCACAGGAAGATGTGGAATAACACTGAAGCTTAGCAGGAAAGGCAGCATAACAATTATAAAGTGATACAATAGCCTGAAGTTGCAAGAGGCACTTGAGAGTGATCTTTTACATAGTTTAAAACTTCTGTGCATGAACGCAGAGTGTGTGCAATACCACAATATAGAAACACTAAAGATGTAAAATCCTAACATTGAACTTTGTAACTTAGGTACTATTTCGTATGCAGGAAGGACGAAATTTTGGAAGGTTGGTGTATAATTACTGAAGTAGATCATGCCTGGTACTTTATACTGTGATGGGTAGTTGGAAGAACAGAGTAAACCAGTTCATACAGTTGGTGAAGGTTCTGTATTGTGTACTGTCAACTAGGGATGGGTCGGTATCAAAAATGTGTATATCGGGGGTCGCCAATGCAAAACTGTACCTCTTCCGGGACTCCACATTTTAGTACACCCCAATGAAACATGGATGTTTCCTGTTAACGACATCACAATAAAAGTACCCAAATGGACAAAATATGAGACAAACCTGCATAATTTCTTAGTTGTTTCCAATATTTTAAGTTTTTCTTCCATTATATGTGTTGTCATTCGAGATTTAGGTTATAAAGTGACGTAACCAAAACATGGCAGTCCTGCTCAATGTGTCACAATAAAAGTCTGCAAATGGACAAAAATATAGTGATAAAAAATTATATTGTTTCTAGTATTTTAACTCTTCCTTCCATTACATTTGTTGGCAAGAGAAGTGGGGGTTTTAAAATCTCATCACGATATTTCAGTAAAATGCTCTCGATAATGTGATACTGGACCTACCGACCCATCCCTACTGTCCACCAATGACTACCACCTTTCCCACACAAGGTCAGGCTCTGATTCGAACTCAGAACTGAGAGGCAGGAGGTAAATGTGTTACACTGAATACCATGGCTCCCACTGGTTTATGTCCTAAAATCTGGTGATAGAAAGAAATCCAGATAAGGTATGTTTTCTTTTAGTCAAAAATTTAACTTTTAGTCAAGAAACAGAAATTCATACTTCAAATGAAAAAAATAATGCTGTTTTTGGATGTAAATTGAGTAACTTTTCTTTACAATTCTTAAGTAACTTTTATTCCATGGATTCTATTACAGTGTAAGTTTAGGAAAATCATCACTGCTCAAATAATATGTTCTCTTAAACAGAGTTTTTTCTTGAAATCCTTTAAATTCAGTTTAATGTTGAGGACATTATCAGATAGGCCATTCCAATAGCAAGGTGTTGCAATGTGGAAAGATAGGCATCCCTAGCTTTTCAGTTTCTATTGATGCTCTGCTAGTTTGTACATTTTGTAACCAGAACATAGTGGTCTTGGTAGTTGGTTTAAGGAAAGTAAATTTAGATTTATTTGTTGTTTTACGTTGCATTCAACAGCCAGGGTCATATTGCAACGGGTAGTTTACGGGTGGAGGAAACCAGTGCACACTGCACTGTAAACCACCGGGCATTGGCAAGTAACTACCAACTTTCCAACATGAAGCGTCCGGCCCAAGATTCAAACCAGTGGCCACAGAGGTTGGAGGCGAGAACTCTAACCACTACTCCACCGAGCCCCCTGTTTAAGGAAAGTAGGGATTGAATGTAGTCGGGGTCTTCACCATTTAATACATTGAACAGAATGAGATTCAGTTTGCAGATAATGCACTGTCTTCAGTTTCATTGTTACAGAATTGTACTTCTTTGTCACAAGATAAGGTGTGATAACCTAGATTATTTGTGTATGAATCAGGATAGCAAAATTGTTTTCTTACATAAACAGTTTATTTCAACTTCTTCTGTGTAAATGTACAACACTGTCACCAACTGAAATCCACATCTACTTTATCATGATTCCACAGCATTTCTGTATCACTCTCACAAGTTGAATTCATAACTGGCACTATTACTTTCACAAGTAGCCACCTGAGAAACAATTCACTTCAAAGCACCAAAGACTTCACAACTGTTCCCTATTGTCAGAATTGAATTACTTCTGCATCACAACTCAAGTACATCTGATCCCATTTCAATCACAACTGAACAAACAGGATTTCTCATCCAGTTTCTTTACAAATTGTCCCGTCCTGAACATTCCAGAGACAAAGATATAAATACATATATATTCATAAACTCTTCTAGCCATTCCAGAAAATAAAGAAATAAATATTTATTACACCCTTCTTGTTATTCTAGAAACAAAAGACTTCCTTAGAAAACTATTCTTTGGTCTACTCACTGACTGAAACAGATTTTATTTAAAGACCATATATTAAAACAATATAAAATAATATCACTGTAAATAAACAACACCAATACACATGTATGTGTAATTTTGATATTCTTTATACTAAGGACAATCCTGGCAACAGCAAGTAACTTTGTGACCAAAAACATCTGGGAAGTCAATGAAGAGAGAGTAATAAGTGATCAAACTTTGTTGAGATGAGTAGCAGTATAAAGCATTTATACAGCATCAAATTAATGAAGAGATCCTCTGAGGTTGCTGACATCCGAGAACAGATATTTCCATTTTAGAAAGAAGTCAATGTCCATGTGTGCATCCGATAGGGGAAAAGAACTATGGTGGATTATAGGCTAATTTGATTGAGTAGGTCTTCTACTGTTATCTAGTCCATTAATACTATCCTGAGTTCTGATGGCCATGATGGAGTTGTTCCATTTAGTGGGACCAGCTACTGCAAAACTGTGCATCCCCATGCATTTGATTGGTCTGTTTGAGGACAGATAGGTGAAAATACTAATGTTAACAAATGAAGTAATGAACAGGGTCCTTTGCCAGATTGCCGCTTAGCAAATCGGACCCCTAAAACTTGGACTTTGGCAAATCAGCCCCTAGGTAAATATAAATAAAATGTAATGCAATAAGAGAACTCACACAACTGACAACTTAAAAGATATAAATAAAATACAAAAATGCTATTGGAAATAAAAACAAGCCTTTAAAACCTGTTCCATGCCTTAACTTCAACACGGGTAGTTGGAACAAATCTAATATCCATGAGGATTGAAATATATATCAAATTATAACAAAATTGACAGTCATTCCAGGAAAGATTTCTTTTGAGCCTCAAACAAACAGGCAACAACCAGGCAGGGCTGCTCACAAAAGTCTTTTCGTTTGGGCTTTGACAATTCAAAATTCAGGAAAATGGGGCATTTTTATGTATGGAGTTGCATTAACAGTTTGCATTCAGAGCATTTAGGTTTCTTTTTGGCAATAATATCATCAGTAGTTCTTTACTTGTTGGGGTTCTCCACCCCAATGATAAAATTAAGTTCAAACCCCACAGTTCGTTAAGGTCATAAAGGTGTATTCTTTTAGCATGACAGTTCATGTGGAATAGGTCAAGGATCCTGTTTAAGAAGGCCCTAGCTAGGGGTACACACTTGTACAGGTAAAGCAACTTACCCAACAGAGATTCCATAACCTTCTTGGTTTTGTAAGTCTTAATACTTACATGGGAGCATTCTTGCAGGACTTTGTTTTCGTCTATATACAATGTGTTTAGCTAATTTTATGAGAATACCTAGACAGGTGAGTTCTTTGGTTGGAGTGTTCACTTATCCGGATAAATGGGGAAGCTCAATTCACTTAACGGGGCAGAAAGGTCTCTAAAAGCATTTCTGCATCATGTTTGGAGGCTTCTATAATGTAGTCATCTTTGTAGGGAAATGCAGAAGAACCATGAATTCATCTCAGTGTGACCACATCTGCTGATATCGCATCTACATTGTCATGTAATGCGAAACTTAAGGGCGTCAACAGGATCCACTCTCAAGTTTCTGAATATGCAAGCCATGTCTATTTTACTGAGGTATACATTATTTACTGTGTCCGGAATTTCAGCTGAAATCTCATTTACTGGTGGAAACTTTAAACCAAACTTGGAACCTCGGTAACTGTCGTTTAATGACGCCCCATAGGATAGGACAAATTGAGAGTGACTCCTCACTTGTTTGAATATTTAAGTCTGGTAAGGAGGGAGGAACAATGAAAATGGTCAGTATTGATGCTTATTACTGGTCCCAGTAAGGCCCCTCGATCAATTTTGTAGGTGAAATACTCCAGAACTTTTTGAGGATATTGGTTGGCATGAGAAATAGTTGGTTGCAGTATTGTTTTTCAAACAATTTTAAATACATATTCTCTTATGTAGTATTCTCACCTTTAAAAATTCAAGCCAGAATTCAGAAGGTATCTTTAGTAGCTACTGGTGTTTACTTTGTTCTAGGCACTATCATAAGTAGCTTGTAAGATATAAACACTAAAATGATAAAACTTTTTTTCACAAAAGTTTTTTCTCTTGTTTCTTGCTCAGTATCTGAGTTCAAGATGGATGTTGTTTACCCAAACAGAATCTTTGGTGCATCAGTTTGAATGTGATTGGACCTGATTCAAACCAAAGAAGACTACCTAGAATCAGTTAAGGTAGATCCAAACTGCTAGATCAGGCAAGAGCTGAACTGGCAGACATCAAAGTGTCAACAAAATTACAATGAGTTTGTCTCCTTAATAGCTTTTAGCTCACGTTAGGAAAAAGGATGGTGCATTTTTTGACAGTCTTTGACAGTCTATCGCCAGTCTTAAATAGGTAAACAGAAGTTTGAGCTGGGACCCAAGGTCATCATAACAGATGACCTATTTCACCCTAGAGAAATACATGCATGGATAAAGGCTACAATACAATTACAAAGAATTACCTTCAAAATTAATTTTAGCTCGTTTGAAAAATTGGGATTATTGGGATTTACAACTCTCATTTTGTTAAATATTTGTTTTCTCTTGATTTCCCTGCTCGTCATGAACACAAATTTGAAAGCACATATGAAAGTCTTGTCTCAGCTGTCAGGTACCCTGACCATTTCAAGGAACATCTTGGGAGGAACTGCAGTTTGGTGTTCCCCCTGGGTTCTGTTCTTGGCCCAATACTTTTTATCTGTATACAAACTAAATCAGTTCAATCATTCAGTCATACAGAAGCATCAAGCATTATTTCTATACCCATGACATTGAATTATACATTACACTCTCACAAACATATTTTTCTCAGTTTATACAAAAACTCAATGATTGCCTTAAAGACATCCAAAATTTCATGTTCACAAATAAATTAAAACTAAACCCTGTCAAAACTGAAGTCATTTTGATAAGCTCCAAAAACAATCATAAACAACTCCTTCCTTACTTTCAAACCACTATTCCTGGTGATCAGGTCTAATCAGAACCCGATGTCTACAGTCTTGGGGTGATGGTTGATTCAAATTTGTCTCTCTTGGACCAAGTATGACATGTAATAAAATCTATCAGAATTCATTCAAGAGATCTTTACAGAATTTGATGCCTCTTAGAACTTAAAGCATCAGTCTTTATGGAAAATGCTTTGTTAAGCAGTAGACTGGACTATTGCAATTCTGTATTTGCATCAACTATTGAGTTTGAGTTGAGAAGATTGCTGCATGTCCAAAACTTGTCTCCACTCACTCTTCTAAGTTTTCTCATGTCTCCTTTTAAGTGAAAAAAAAACTTCATTGGCTTGAAGTTAAGTTCTGGGTACAATTAAAAATAGACACAAAGTTTGAATAAGATGTTGGTTGGGTTGAATATATCAAACTAATAGGCATATTTCAGATATACCCATTAGATATCTTTCAGCATGTTTGTTTTTGTGTTTATCAGAACTCAGTCTTGAAAATTACTTTAAAATGCTATGTAGTGTGTATGACCACATGTCCACCAAAGTTATGGAAAATATTCTTTGAGACGGTCACTTTAGTTGTACATGGTTTTTAAAGTAGCACATCATTTGTGTTGGCAGTGGGCATGGACAAGGTATATGCAAGCAGTCGTTAACTTATTAGTAAGTTTTGTCTCTAACAGGGGGCTTGGTGGTGTAGTGGTTAGAGTTCTCGCCTCCAACCTCTGAGGCCGCCGGTTCGGATCTCGGGCCGGGCGCTTTATGTTGGAAAGTTGGTAGTTACTTGCCGATGCCTGGTGGTTTACAGTGCAGTATGCACTGGTTTCCTCCACCTGTAAACTACCCGTCGCAATATGACCCTGGCTGTTGAACGTGATGTAAAACAACAAATAAAATCTAAATCTATAAATATTAACAGAACAATGACTGGACTGATGTCAGTATATGAGTGTAAGCAAGTGTTCTTTAGTATGTATGCAAGGAGTGATAATAGATTGATATTAATTCTAATTCTAATTCTAATTGGACTTTTATAGCGCTTAATCTCCCCAAACAAGAGGACTCTAAGGCGCAACAAAACAAAAAGCAGTCAACAAAATTCTGTGTCCAGGGACATAACAGGGGTCGAACACCACGGAGAACGCCAGGAGGATGATTCAGGCTAGGGTGGATATGCTTTGGTGTACAGGTAGGTTTTAAGCTGTTTTCTGAAGGAGGCCAGGGATGGAGAGGCACGAATCACATCAGGGAGAGTATTCCACATAGTAGGAGCATCAAACGCAAAACTATTACCAAACTGTTTGACAGATTTATGAACAGAGGGGCAGAACTTTGGAATAACTAGGAAATTACCACCACTTTCACTGCACCTGGTACTATAAGAACTGCTGTAGGAAGAAAGATGTGGTGAAAAATACCTGGGAAAACCTGTGTGAAGATACTTATAAACAAGTGTGACTGTCTTGAACACAATGCGCTGTTCAACAGGAAGCCAATGCAGTTTCTTTAGCACAGGAGTTATGCTGGTGTATCGACTGGTGTTTGATACAATTCTAGCTGCACTATTTTGGATGCACTGTAATTTGCGTAGATTGAACTTGGACAGGCTCCTGAAAAGTGAGTTGCAGTAATCCAACCGACTACTAACAAGAGTGTTGGCTACAAGCACAGAAACATCATGAGTAAGAAACCGCCTGACATGTCTGAAGTCACGGAGTTTAACAAAACAACTTTTGCAGACATTCTGAACATGCTTGGACAAAGAGAAATCTGAATCAAGCCACACACCCAGATTTTTTACTGAATCTGCAGGGCAGAGTGAGTTGCCCAGGATATCAATTGGAAAACATGCTTTCAACTTATCCCTTTGTCTCTTCGAACCAAAGATGATAAACTCAGTCTTATCAGGATTCAGTTTGAGCTTACTAGTTGTCATCCACTCTTTAACATCATTTAGGCACTTATTTAGCTTTTCAAAGGCAGCAGATGCATTCTTCTGGGATAAATGTATATAAAGTTGACTATCATCTGCATAGAAATGAAACTTTATTCCATTATGTTTACTGATAATGGAACTGAGGGGGGTAGTGTACAATGAGAACAACAAAGGACCCAGGACAGAACCTTGGGGAACACCAAATAGGAGTTTACAAACATCTGACAAAGTAGAACCAATTTTTACTGATTGGTAACGGTCCATTAGGTAGGATGTGAACCATTTCAGAACGGAGCCACTGACCCCAAACCAGTTTTGGAGGCAGCCTAGAAGAGTAGAGTGATCAATGGTGTCGAAGGCAGCAGACAAGTCAAGCAATACCAAGGCCGTGGATTCACCTCTTGACAATGATAAGTGAACCTCATTTTTTATGTAGAGAAGAGCAGTCTCAGTTGAATGGCCCGCCTTATATGCCGACTGGTACGGGTTGTCTAAGTTATTGGCATTAATATGTTCTAACAGCTGCTTAGCAACCACACGTTCTACCAATTTAGATATAAAACTGAGACCTGATACAGGGCGATAATTCTTAAGGTCATTTGAGGGAAGATTTGGCTTTTTAATAAGTGGAGTGACCACAGCAGATTTGAAGGCATCAGGAACGCATCCCTCCATGAGTGAGCAGTTGACCAGCTTTGTAAGGGATGGTAGCAATATATCAATGCATTCCTTAATCAGGAATGTCGGCAGAGGGTCCAACAGGCATGATTTTGTTGGTGATGCTTTAATTATTTTATCAACAGCATCTTCAGAAACTTGCCTAAAGACAGTAATTTGGGGAGGATCTGAAGGAGGGTTAACATCATATTCAGTGCCAGAAGAAGCAAAATTATCTCTAATCTTCTTGATTTTGTTGGTGAAGAAGGAGGCAAACTGGTCAGCCAATGACTTTTCGGACTCATGAGATGGAAGTGTGGCATCAGAAACCCTGTTCAGGGTCTTATGCAGCTCACGCCAAAGTTTTCGAGAGTCATGACTATTGTCTGAGATCAGTTTGCTATAGTAGTCTGATTTATCTTTATTTACAAGTGCATTGCACCGAGCAATCTGGCGACGAAGCCTACTCCTGTTAAGTGTACTTTTAGCCCTACGCCAGGTTCTCTCAAATTGGCGCCTAAGGGACTTTGCACGTCGATAATCATCAGACATCCAATCGGCGGACTCCTTTTTCGTCAATTTAGATATAAGAGGTGCATGCCTATCCAGAACATCACTCAAATCATGTACATATTGATCATACAGATCGACAACAGCATCAGCTGGAGACTTGACGAAGGACGTATTTTTGAGATCTGAGCGGAAGTCAGACATATTGATACGGTGGAACCTTCTATATTGAACTACATTTGGAGTATGAGACACTTGACAAGGGAAGGCAACTGAACATTTGACTAATGCGTGATCGGAAACAAAGTCACAAATTTTAACATCAGCAATGGTGTCCTGATCACAGGGAGATAAAATCAGGTCCAATATGTGACCATGTAGATGAGTAGGTTTATTGACTAACTGTTTGAGGTCACATGAATCAAGAAAGTGAATTTCTGACCGTCACCAACTGGAACATCAACATGAATGTTGAAGTCGCCACAAATGTAATATGAAGAATTAATGGATGAAAGGTAACCAACAAATGACATGAATTCTTCCAGAAAATTACAGGTACATGATCCTGGAGGGCGATAGATGCAGGCAAGCAACACTGAATGGCCATGAAGCTCGATTGACACCACTATATTTTCAAATGACTGATAACAAGGAGTTTCAATTATATGGGGTCTGTAGGAGGATCTGATGAAAAAACCCACACCACCACCAATACCTGAGGGACGAGGCTTGTGAGGAAAGTTAAAATCGGGAGGAGTTATAGACCGTAAGAAGCTGTCAGAGTCAAATGGACGTATGTGAGTTTCCGTGAGGCATAGAAGATCAAGGTCGTATGAAGCCACCATGTCGGCAAGGAGAGGACCCTTGTTCCTTACGGATCTGGCATTCAAAACACCGAGTGTAAATGGACCAGGGTTGAGGGATACATCTCCACCCAGTAACAGTAACAACATGAGCCCTCTTCCATTAACCATGGTCGGAAATTTTCGACAGGAACACAAATATGATAAATTTTTCACAACCCGTGTCAAAGGAGGACATGATGTGTAAGATGCTCTGGTGCTGAACCAATCATGTCTGTGGGCCAGTGCCACTGCAAACAGTGCCATGAAGAGGAGTAACCGAGGGCTGAACATGACTGGTGGGGTTGTACATCAGTAAGAGCCCCTAGTCTAAGCTCAACAGTGGGGAGCCTCAATAATATAACCCTACACCTAAAAGTCACAACTCTTTGTCCTGTGGGCGACTCACAGGCACCCTAACACCCCACACTACAGCCTCACCTTAAGCTAAAAGACAACACCACCAGACACCAACAGGAAAATGTCTATATACTGATTGGAAATAAACTTAAAGTGAACTTACAAGACACAAATTAGATTATAAATAATACCCAGTACTTGAAATAGGGGAATTATAGATCAAATTACTACGGTAATTCCCGGCAAATGGGCGATAATACCCGCTTTTATATAGAAGTTGATACAGCAGTGAATTGGAGGAATATATACATAAAACAGGCAAAGAATAAGAAAGTAAGATGAAATTAATATATAAGATAGTGAATCCGTCTAAAAATGTGCTACATGTACATAAAAACGACCATTATTATACAGAGAATTCCAAAAAGCGTCCCTTAGTGTGTGCATGAAAGTGTTCAGATTCCTATTTATATTTGTAGATAATCTGATGCCACTGTGTGTATACAAATATATGTGCATGACACTGTATTTTATTCTCTGTGTTCCTCAGGTTACAAATTTTAATGATCAAGTACATATACATATCTTTATTCCTTGTGAAATCATAAACTGAAATATGTGTTATACCAGTAGCCAGTCGATTGTGAATTTTAAATTATAGAGGGAACAGGTTCAATCAAATGCACAAGAATGTTATTAGCCCTATACCTCTAAAAAGTTCAAGTTTTTAGTTTGCTGTATAAACAACCATAATTTTTTCTGTGGTTTAGGTGAGCTGTTTACAGATTGGATAAAATCAGCAGGAACACCAATCATTTCATTCAGATGTCTTATAAATTGTATGAAATGTTTAGATTGATGACAGAGTGCCACGTGGAAGACTTCAAGATGTAGGGAAGGGGCAAGAAACATGCCTTCTGCAACATGTCCCTCCATAAAATCATAGTAAATAGTTTTATACATTATCAATTCAACAAAATTTTAAATAGGGATTTTGGCTGTCATGACTAGCATACATAAATCTCTTAATTCTGAAATGTATTAATTAATGATAATTTTAGAGCAATTAAGATAATGATCATTGTAACTTTGTTGAGATAAGTAATTATTTTAAACTTTTGAACTGGATCTGTCAAGTTTGCTTCATTTCTGTGTAAACTGCAAAAGCAGGCCAATTTAAAGTGCTGTGTTTGTTAACAACTGAACACTAAAACTGCATGGAATTGGGACCTTAGTTACTTGACATCTGGGCCGATTTCACTAAAGGACTTAAACTAAGTAAATTTATGTGTCATGTGACTTTTGTATCTATTCAAAACATAATATTGGTGCCATATATCCTCATTTAATGCATTTTATCTAAGAAAAAGTGCTGTTTTGAAATGGAAAACATGGTTGCCACATATAAACTTCCCAAAGACTACTTTAGGGAGGTATTTTGTGTAATTATACTTTATTTCAAATTTTGAAGTGAAGAAAAAATTATGGTGGCCATATTTAAGTCTTCTTTACAAAATTTAAGCTCACTACCTCCCAGACTTAAAGTTAAGTCCACTGACTTAGCAATTTCATGGACTTAGCTGCTTTGTGAAATCCGCTAAGTCTAAGACCACAGACTTAACATTCTTATGATAAAATATAAGACCAATGCCTTAAATTTAAGTCTAAATCTGGACTTAAGTCCCTTTGTGAAATCGGCCCCTGGTTTTAGTATGTGGGATTTGAGAAAATTGACTAAACCAAAGCAATAATTTATACATAATATATTATTCAGATGAATCAGTTATTTTCAAGTTTCAAAAGGTTCTGTAAATTGAGCCTTTATACATTCATGCAATGTTCATAAGGTAAAATATTAAAGCAGTTATCTTTTTTATTTTCAGTGGCTCTTATACAGCAGCATGACATCACTGAGAAAGTGGTTTATGACATTATTTAACTCAATTTGAAATGATCCCATTCACTAAAATGAGCACAAAGTCAGGAAAGTAATGTCATGTATATTCATCAGCGGATTTTTTTCCAATCATTTCATTTTATTGTAAATATTTCATTTTGAGTACAGTCAAATTTGTGTATAAAGACCGCCAAAGAGATTGAATTGCTAAAATAGTTTTTCATAGGGTTGGTCTTTATGTAAAACCATTAGATGAAACCATTGCATGAATTCCTTTCCTTTCACTAAACAGCCCTTGCAAAGTTCAGGAAGCCCAGTTCTCTGGTCACATACAGTGTACTGACTGTTCACATGTCATACTTTCCTCAAAATAAAAGATAATAGAAATAGCTTGATTGTACCATTCAAAGACAATAGGATGGTATTTTAATTCTGTGTTTATTGTTAGGTATAAGTCTTTAATTAATGGTGCAAGTGCAAAAGGAAAATGGGGACAATTCACCATATATGGCCAATTTACTGACTGTCAATTGATCTATTGATTAGCCTCCAGTCTCCATTGCAGTCTCTTGAATAAAGGTTTTCTGTCACAAGGAATGATTTTAGTTGTCTTTGGTCACAACTAAGGAGTGACCACTATTCAGGGTATGCTTTGTATCTAAATTTCCATGCAAAGAATGAAATCAGTCACAACTACCAGACGGTTTCTATTTGGATTGGTCACATAGACATGTTTGACTGTATTTGTTGAGCATGTTATTTAGTTTAATGTTATAGAATTGATATGATTTAATGTTTATTACTCCGCTAGGGTTAAAACTCTGATCTCAAAGGTGGGAGGCAACCAGTTTCGAAAGTTTAAACAAACTATCTGAAATTATGGGCCACAAAACTTTGGAAAGGGCCTGAGTTGACCTTTGACCCCTGCTTCCAGTTGAAACAGCATTTTTTAGCCAAATAGGTATTGTATAACCTCAATTACTAGTTCTGAAAAAGCAGATAGAAAATCAAGGACAATGGATCTTTTTTTAAATGTCAACATTAACAGCCATTTTCAATTTCTTTGTCTCCCTTTTTGCTGTGCTTTACCACAATCCTGTTTGGGGATATGCTGCCTTAAGCGGCAATCTCTATTTCAGTCTTAGTAAAATATTATCTAAACTCTAATCATATGATCATATGTGTTACTTTTACAATGGTAAATCATACAAGTATGTGTTGGAATGACATAGCATTCTGTGTTACTCAAATAAGTTTATACTGTGTGGGCTGTGCAATATAGATACTTATTTCAGCTATAGTTACAAAAATATAATTGCAATGGATGTATGTCAGAGTACGAGTTCATGAATTGCTATTTGAAAGTTTGTCTTTATGTTATTCTCTAACGATTTGTTAGGAATGTTGTTTGATGTTTATATACCTTTATTAAATTAAGCTATGGGTTTTCAAATTTTATTGACATTTATAAGCCAAATAAGAAACAGTTTTTAAATGTTTTATAATCCTTCACCCACTTCAACGTTTCTAAACGTTGATAAATGTTTAAACATATTGTTTAGAAATGTTAAAAAACGTTTACATAAAAATTTGCAAGTATTTCATTTTAAACCTCATTTCAACTTTATATGTTTTTTTAAAATGTTTATAAACATTGATATATGTTTTGACATATTATTTAGAAATATTAAAAACATTAACACAACTGTTTGCAAGTATTTAATTTTAAAACTTTTTTCATCTTTATCTAAACCTTTCTCTTATGGGTTTTAAAACGTTTATAAACATTTAGAATAATTGCTGGGTTTCTACTCAGTCTCTTGGAGGATTTAGGCCTTTTCCATGATTCCTGCTAAATTGGTAAGACCCACCCATCCCTGTAACTGCTTGGACATACTGGTGGATACCAGAAATATCACAATGTTTATTTCTAAGGAAAAACAGGAGGAACTCTTGCAATGTAATATGTTGAGATAAATGCACTGTACTAAACATTTGTACACACTTGTATGAAATCCTCTTGATTTATACAAACAATTTGCCCACTGCCTGCCTCAATAGAAAGCACCCTTAATGTTATCAGTGTCACTACTAAATAAAGAAAGACCTAACCTGGTTCCATTCCTTTAGTTTTAAATGGACACATCATCTATGAATCACTACATTCCTATCCAGCATGAGATCACAGAAGCAGACTCAGGTTAAGATTGGGTGGGGGTTAAGTAACCATTAACAAAGAATTTAGCGTCACTTACTATGAATTAATAAATATGCAGATATTTGGTTACTATGGTACAAATATTGGGCTCACAGCTGCCAAATATGATATAGAATTAAAAGTCATGCACATACAAGGCAAAGTCAACAGAGCTGCTGATTTGTTGTTACGATGGAGCAACAGTCATGTAAACAAGATAGAGTTACAGAGTATAGTAAACCAATCCCTGTATGAGATATTAATACCATTAATAACACCTTGGTAAAACATTTAAGCAGTATTTAATTTCTTTGATGCCTTAATGTTGCAGATCCCAATCCTCTCAAAAGAGCACTTTGAGCTAGGGTGACTCTGAGACTCATACAGATCACTCCTGTGTTATTAAAGCCATTTATTTGTAACATTTTCCCGACTCTCTCATGATCTCTAATGTTTTGCTTCTGCTCTCAACTGACCTTTGACCTCAGAAAGCAGTTGTGTAGAGGGTATGTCATCATTGAATCATCACACTTACTTCAAATCACATCAAAAGTTCTCATTGAATGCAATAGAACTTTACAAGCTCTAATGAAGATTCCTTTAACATGATACCAAATTCACCTCTTTGTCCAGTTAAGGCAATTACTGAAATGAACCTCCTCTGTCCAGGACCCTCACCGGGCCAATCTTTGTGGTCAATAAGTATCACAAGTACAGGCAAGATCACATCTGAAAAAAGTACTCATCAGTTTGAAGACACATTCTCCCATTCATGTCATACATTCAAAGTCGGGTGCGACCTTGGCCTTTAATGAGAAAAGTAACCTTCAAAAGATCAAAGACCATGAACTTGGTCCTTTGACAAGGTATACACATATATAGTTACTGACTCTCTTAATGCCAGTGGTGTGTCCCAGACATTCAGAACACCTCTTACTGTGCAATCTAATTATTTTTCCATTACTCATATACATAGTTTTCATTACTTTTGTGTTATGTCATTTAGTTGGTTGTTTTAAGTTGTATCTATGTTTGTCAGCAGTAAATATTAACAGAATTTGTATTATAAAATTTTAAAAAGTTTACCAGCATGGGATAACTTAATATACTCAGGTGGAGTAGTTAGATTAGAAGCCTCCAAAACCATGTCACAGAGTTACCTATGTAATGTGATCCTAAACAACTTTCAGTAGGAGATTATTATCACTCCAGTTTTTAACAAATTTGTTCATGTATGGGTGCATTATGCATTCAAATGGTTACTTTTCTTATAATACTTGTTTATTTATCTGCCATTTTCGATGTATTTGTATGTTAGTATCAATGTAACATATCTTGTGAATATTTTCACATCTGAATGTAACATACGTATGTAAAACCAACATTTTAAAGTGCATTATTAGCACAGAAATAAGTGTGGTAATTTGTGGTGACTTTGAAGGGAACTGTTTTGTAAATATGTCACTCATAGCAAAGTAAGTACATACCCAATTCATAGAAATGTCATATAACCCATATTCTATAGTTATGTCAATGCAAATAAGTGTATTAACATGACTAACTAATCTTAAAAAATTAAAAGTTTTACTCCACAAGTCGGAATTTTATAATTGCTTAACACTTGGACAAGCTTTCTCTCCTAAACCTTCACTGACTGTGCTAGCACTTCAGAATATAAAGAAACACATTTAAACTACTCCTAAATGTTTATTTAAGCATCTTGTTTGAGCAATAAGCAACTTATACACATTCTTGGAGCACAACCTTAAATAATTCATTCCAAACCATGATTCTCTGTAGTTTAGTGAAGTGAGTACTGATCAATATGTTGGGGGAAAATGATAAACCTCTTATTATATGAACGAGTATAATCTTTTTACAAAAGTAGGTGTTCTACATCAGGGTTTATACTTTTATAAGTGTGTTGTATATCTGGTAGCAATGCAATAAATGTTCCAGAACAGTTTACGTTTATGTTAATTCTAATTAAATTTTTCTATCCAGATTATAACACAACTGTGATTCTGTAGTAGCATGAAATAACCCTGGATTTATTCTGACCTAACCTTTAACAACCCATGGGTTATTCTGGCACAGCAAAAGAATCCATCAATATATTTGTGATAGGATAATGACATAGGATAGGCAAAGTTTATGCAGATTTATAATTTGGGCTAGCTCATCTTAACTGCATTTTTTTTTGGAGCTAGCCAACTTCACCCATTGGTGATTTTTTGGTTATGGGGTAATGTCAGCTTGTTATAATGATAAGCAACTATCACATTTTACACTCCAAGTTTGCCTCGGAATCTGCTTGTATATGACTTATTATGGCACTTCAGAATGCTTGCTAAAACTAGGCTTTCAAATACAGATCAATATTTAAAAAAGTTAATTTGAACACCAAACATAAAAGTAGTCTTTTCCAGTTTGTAGTTGTTAGGCCTGGGTTAAAAAAGTTTCACAAGAAAAGGAACATGTGTTTTACCTTCTCTAACCACTTCATTTTTGTATCCATTTCCAATTAAGCTGGAAATTCAAGGTTAGCCCAATTGCCCAATGACTTAGTGATGGCTTGAAAGTGTGGATTACAAAGTTCTTCTAGATTGCAAGATAAAAGAAAACATCTCTGTAAAGTTTATAGAAACACATTATTAGCAGAACATAACAATGGTCTTGGTTTACATAAAAGCAAGGGTATCAATATCAACATCACTGCATTATTTACCAACCATGCAAAAATGCTTTAATGCAGAAGGATTACAAAAGTAGAGTGTATATTTTGGAATGAATTAATCTTAACAATTGAAACTGACAGTGTGTAAAAATACAAGTGTATTTTGGATATATATGTATATATGTAACTCCACAAATCGGCAACATCATTTGAAAAAAAATTATATGATGTAAATAAATATCTATCATTTTACATTTTAGATCTGCAGTATAAAAATGTATACTCCTCTATTTTCAATTCTTCATCTATCCCAATCTGAACTACAATACATTGTAGTCATGAATCAGGAGCTTCAGTACTTTTCTTAAGTACAATCGCAGCTGTTGTCAGTGCGTATATTTGTAGCGCAGAGAAACCTGGCACAATAAATGCAGACATCTGAGGGTGTGTGTCGTGTGTGTGTGTTGAAGATTGTATGATGGGGGATGGAAATATAAAGGCAATATATTCAGTAAAATCTATGGCTGTTTTATCTTGCTTGTAGCCTACTGTGTGATTGAGGGGGAGAATTTTGTTTTCCACTGTGTTATATCTAGGCTTGCCATGTGTGGGACATTTTAAAATCTCTGGGGTTTTTTGATTATAAAAATGGTATATTTATAATATAATGCAACAGAAAAGGAATGAGTTTATACATTAAATTTATTATCAACATAACACTGAAAATGGTTGCGCTAGTTAAAGGATAACAATAAAAAAGTCACATTACTTATGATTTTATTCAATATAAATGAAATCAATTACCAGAATTGCTTCTAAAAGGACTGTCAAGCAATTTCCAATGAATTGACTTCCATGCATAAATAAGCAATGCAGATTCCAAATTCACATTGGAAATTGCTGAGTCAGCATTTATTAAATCATGCTGTCAGAACCTCTAAGATTCAGTTCATAGTTTGACCCAACCTTTTCATTATTTATTTTGGAATGGTATTGTATTCCCTTTGTTTTCATGAAAATTTCACAAAATTCTTAATGTTAGAAGTTTGACTAATTTCTGTTTCAAACTATGTGCATTTTAGTCAGATATTTAGTCCACTCGGCAAAGATCTGTCATAACTTTCCTTGAGATGAAACTATATTCACTTGTACTGTTCTACAATTAATTTTTTGGTTTTAATTTTAAGTTAAATGTAAATTATGATATTACAAGGTTATATTAATATTAATGAAATACAGAATATAATTACAAAATCTTACATAAACTCCTTTCTTACTTCAGCTATTTACATAACACTAGATATGAAAAATTAGGGATCAACTTCTTGCTTCATTAAAAAAAGTTCCATCGGTGACCCCCTGTGTTTCACTCTTCTGGATATAAAACATCAAGATGAACTTATCCCCAAACTTGATTTGGAACAGGAAAACGTATTTTAAAGCTTTGGACCTTTACACTGGTGCTCACTGTTTATTTAAAACAATTATCACTAAGCTATTCTATGATAATATTAAATAGTAAAATGGGACATAGTATCAAAGTGTCCATCATTTTGCTTAAGTTTAAACTTTTTTATTTCAATTTTTCCATATTAAGTGTAACTATGCAGGCTGATAACCAAAAGTGGTGGTTGATACCACAGGCTTTATCCCACAGTAAAGTGGTCCAGAAACCAAAGTAAGTTTGTAGTTAAAACAATAAGCTGGACCATTCATGAGAACACTTGATGTACATTCAGGTACAGATGGTTGCACTAACTTACAGGAATATGAAAGCATTGAACATGCTAAAACAAATGTAGTTTTAATAAAATACAAACAGCACACTTTACCTGTATAAACAATGACACAGGCCAATGCAAACAAGTCTTTAAACAAAGACTATAAACCATACACTAATACTAGGTTTAATTACGTTAAACACAGATTTCCAGGAGTATCTTTCTGTGACTTTAACTTGCCTGTCAAGTCTATTTCAATTGTCATGTTGTGCTATTTCTTGTGTTATAACTTACTTCTCATTTTGCACATATCTAAAAAGGTCATCAATCTTTAGTTCCTTAAAAATATTTATTTATTTCTTGTTTCATCAGAACATACCCACAATATACCACTGTATTAGGAGTAGGTTGAATAATCCATGTCATAACTTTGTGGTGTTGCAAAGGCAATGAATGTACTTTGCTGATCACCTTCACCTTTATGTGGTAATGACTGGGTTTCAGGGTGCCGTTCCCTAGCTCTCCTAGCATACTCTGCCAGCCCTTCACATCCAGTCTTCTTACGAGAAAGAATTTTTTTATTATGTTCGTCCGTAAACCAATGCATTTCAAGTTGAGTATCTTTGGTACCTTTATGCTTGTGTCCATAGCAGATGGCAAATACAAGATGGGTAAGGGTATCATATTTATGAATTTTGTGACGTTTGTGACAGTTCTCAACATATTGAATAACATCCTCAAGTCTAGCATAGGCTTTTTCACCCGATTCAGTTTCAAGTGAGTAGGCCCCATATTTTGTTCCGTGGCCATTCAATATAATATGTCTAACTAGGTGCCTTGCATTTTGTTTAATAAAATAATCTATTTCATCATACAAATCTTTCTTGCTTTCTACTTCAGTTGTAACATAATTTGCTTTGGTTGGATCATCAAGATCTGGATAGTCTTGAACAAATATATCATAATCCTTGAGCCGTCGTTCTCTTGTCTTTTCTCGGGAATATTTTTCAGTTTTAACTGGTGCGACAACGAGTTGAAATTGTTGGATTTCCAAATCTCTGAAATCCTCCCGCCTTGTCTCAATTTCCTGTTCATTATCATCATCATCAGATCCATCACATTTTGGATCATATTCCTCTTCACCAGTGAGTAGATCTATTCCAAATTCTATATCTCTGTTAATTAATGTTGCTATCTCACTACCAAAGGATTTTTTGGCCTTCTCTGTCAAATCAGCAATTAATTTGTCCTCCAGTTCAAAATACTCCTCCAGTGTTTCCAGTGGAACATCATTGCTGGCCATATCTTACTGAAAATAGAACAAAAAATAAGTTTCATTTAAATATTTGGGTGAAACTTAGGGTTTTATGTCCCCTTTAATAGACAATATAACATCACCACATCACCTACATTTGTTTATAAAATAAATTTCAACACATGCCTGGAGATGAGAGCCTGTGATTTCACCACAAAATCTGTCAACCACTCAATCACTTGACTTTATGATTGTAATAGAAGGCCCAGTGCATTTTGCGTCTGATATTCTGAGATTTTTAACCTGCCCAAAGCATTCCTTGGTTAATGAATATTGCAGATTTTACAGACAACAAATAGTCAGCCAAACACCTTGAGTTGACATTTTTATTCTTGAATTTCTTATCTTTACTTACAAATTAGTACAACAGCTACAAGAGAAATCCCAGACTTATTAATGGAAACGGTGTTTAGTGAGCTACAATTTTTAGAAATTTAAAGTACTCTTTTCAAATAAATATAAACCAGATAATATCTCAAGCTTAAAATAACAAAATATGTACATTATTTGTACCCCAGAAAGAAAAGCATATATTTAGTTTCAATTATATATTCACCTTTTCCGATAGTTTTCCCTTGATCTATGTTATTCCAATACTATATTGACACTGATCATTGTAGTAAGGATCTAGCCTGTAAATATGGGACAATAATTTTATTGACTTTTTTCACTGAATAGATTATACAGTAAACCTCATAAAAGTGGAACATTGTGTACCCTATGTTAGAATAACATCTTAACTTATATTCAGCAAAATTTATTTGTCAGAGTGATTTATGTGTTCAATAACTTTGCTCTCACCGTGGAAGCTATGCATTCAGAGCCAAAAGTAGAATAATATGTGAGGGTTCTGTCAATGTATAATGTGTTGTTGTTTAAACAAATATGATTTTATATATAAACTTAACTGATAAAAATCCCACATAAAGACAAAAAAGCACGGAAAACAAACATGGCACAATTAATATCAGCAGCTGGTGGGTTTGTTAAATTTTGAAATACATTTTGAACAAATCTTTGTTATAGCAGGACTTTGGAAAAAGTGCCATTTCTTATTTAGAGGTTCTCAATGGTCTAGTTGTTTGCAAGTTTGGCATCTAATCACATGCTGTTACCTTTGTGTGGGTTGACTCCCAAAAGTAACAATGCTGACGACCTGTCTCATTATTACCATGGCTGTTGAACAGGATGTAAAACACCAACTTTAACTTTAGCCCTAATAATACATACCTAATAAAGTGAACCTATTGGCTTCAGTTTTTCCAGTTTGTCTAAACATGAAAAGTAATGTAGGTTGTAGGTAGTAATGGGGCCATCTTATCTGTAACTATGGATTTTTTGAGGGTTGGGAGCAATGTTTACAGAGTCAGTTACAATTGATGGAAGTTTCCCAGCTTGTTGCAGTGGATTGGTGAAGTATAAAATATGTTTGATGTTTCACCAACCCACCCTGACTTTGTATCTGGACCTGGGCTCCACCCACCTGGTAACCGTCATTTTGTGGCTTGTTGGACATACTTCCTGTCTTGTCCTACACTGTATCAGTCTTGTCTTGAAGCACTTTGAACCCACCTGACCAGCTCCCAACAAGCCGTAAACACAAACCGAACACATTGAAAGGAAACTGGCTTGTCATAAACATTACTGATCTGACTTGTCTTCAACCATAGAGTCAGTAACAGCTCATCAGGACAAGCCTTGAACACATCATGACCAGTTGTAAAAGGAAACCAACAAGACATTTACAGTAACAGACAAGCCTAGAAGTTTCATCTGAAACCTCTAATATGGTTAAGATTTATTGATGATGTGTTCATAATTTGGACACATGGTGAAGACTCACTCAAGGAATTCACCACTTATCTAAACTCCATGGGACTATCAAATTCACACATGAATTTAGTCTAGAATCAGTCGATTTTCTGAACACCACTGTAAAGTTTGACAAAGACAGGAAACTGATTACTACCCTTTATAATAAACCAACAGATACTCACCTGTATCTCCATTACACGAGTGCCCACAAAGAGAGCATTCTTCATAAGGGTCCATATGGTCAATACCTCAGACTAAGGAGAATTTGCTCCTTAAATGAAGACTTCCAATTAAATGCAAAAAACTGACTGAATATTATCTACAGCAAGGATATCCATTCAAATCTCTGAAAAAACATTTCCAGAGGGCAAATGCCCTTTCCTAAGATGATCTACTTGAAGTAAGCTCCAGAACTGACTCAAATAGGCCTGTTATGGTTACTAACTTTAGTCCCAGAAATCTAGATATCTCAAAATTATTGGAGAAAACTGGAACATTATCGAGAACACTGAGGCATTACAGGCCATTTTCCTAGATCAACTTATTATGGGCTTCAGGCGACTCCCAAACCTGAGGGATAACTCACATCTGCCAAAATCAGATATCCCCCATAGACAAATCTATCAAACCAAAATCTTTTTTACCACTCTGCACAAGACTGGGTAAATGCACTTACTGTCCCAAAATCATCATAAAGGACAGTATAATCAGTTTCTCAAGCAAGAAAGAATATAAGTGCAAAAGCATCCCAAGCAAACACCAAATTACCTGTGAACTCAGTAATTTGACATATCTCATAAACTGTTCTAAGTGCGGTCTCCAATACATTGGAGAGACAGAAAGACCACTTAGACTGAGAATGTATGAGCATTTCAGGAGTGTTCAAAATAAGAAACTCAACTTGTCAACCCCTGTGTCTAGACATTTTTAGTCAGGGTCACTCTACTGAAAATATTGAGTTTTCTGTGCTACACAGGATAGGAGATGAAATTGACCCATCTGACACTGCAGGCTGTAGAGGCCAAGAATTATAGTACATTTCCCACCCTACACCCAACAGGCATAAATATATTTGTGTGAGCCTTAATGTCATCTTACGCACCCCTCACCTATGTGCCAACCTATCTTATAAGGTTAGAAGTGTGTTACACATGCCAGCTTCATTTTATTGACCCCATTGTCAGATACAAATCTATGACTATATAAGGCGTTTTTGTGCAATGCATCATTTGGAATCTGACATTTGATGGATAACAGGGGGATTGGTGGTGTAGCTAAGGATTTTGTTTGTTATTTTTTTGTTTTTTTAACACTGCTTTCATGAAGAAAAAAGGGGTCGCAAAGATGGTAGATGTGTGAGATAGACAGAAGTCCAACAAGCACAACTACAGAGTTTGAGTTAGGGGATACAGCTGCTGATATAGAGAAGAGGGAGGAGAGGGAGGCAAGACAGAGCAATGAAAAGACACAAAAACAGAGGCAGAAAGACAGGAGTTAGGAAACTACAAACTTAGCAGAGGAAGGAGTGGCTGAAAATCCTGCAAGGACAGCCTGAAATGACACAGAAATGTACACAGAGGTCGGAGGAGAGGCGGGAACATCTCAATCGCATGCACAGGAATGGGCACATGACAAAACATCTACCTGATGGATTCAGATTAGGAGGCTATTGTGGACTTTGTAAAAGACCAGGAGAAGTACAACAAGACCAACATTTTAAGGACATATCCAGGAAAGAATCCCTTTGGGAGAGGTTCACCAACAGCTGCAAGATTTAGTTTGAATCCCAAAGAACTCGATATGGCAAACTAATGCAGTCCATGTCTGGTCAGGCTCCAAAAAATGACAGAAAGTCAGAACTACATTCAGGACAACTTTAGTTTCTTGAAGATACACATCAGATGCAAGGGACTCTTCAGCCTGCAAGTACCTGGCCCAAGGATCTAGTGAATTCGCTGCCTGAGAAAACAACATCCCCAGAGGTTCAACTGACAAGGATAGTATGGAGATCAGCATGTGATAAGAAATCACAATAAAGCCTTCAGTTACAATCTCCAGCACAGTTTCCCAGCATTCTTCAGTCAACCAGCAGGTCATGGACCAGGTTGCACAGATGAAAACCATGTTGTCATCATTTCTAGGGCTAATGCAGGAGACCACCAGAACAGCCTTCTGTACTAACCTGGCATCTGAGGTGGAAGCCTTCAAAGATAAAGCCTTTCATACATTCAGAAACGAGGCTGTGAAATTTCTAAGCAGCATCCATAGCAGGACAGAGGAAAGGAGCTGTCATACCCAGCAACAACAACAAGCTACACTTTCTAGGAGCTCCAATGCAACTTCAACATTTGTGCTACAGGGATTTCAATAGCCACAGCAACCAGCACCAGCTGCTAGGGGATACATATTAACCATCCCAGAGACTCAAGATGCCAGCAAGACAGGTCATCTAACCAGCTCAGCTGAGCCAAGTGACGTACAGCAGACGTACCTCATAGTTGTTGACAAGCAACAACCTGGACCCCAAGACTGCTTTCTTTCGGACTGGCCCCAACTAAGCTCTTCAACCAAACATTAGTTGCCTCAATTACAGGTGATAAAAGTCAACACAACATATCAGGACTCTCTTGCTTCTTTGCAAATCTACAGTCAGTGATTAGTTACCGACGGATTGATAAACCACAGCCATTTTCACTAGCCTCAACTTCCTCAGCAGTCAGCCAACACCAAAAAAGCAGCAGTAGAATCAATGCACTTGCCTACAATTGGTCCTTTTCACGATCACAAACTGGAAAATATCTAAAGGTCCTTTTCAGGAGTATCTGAATCTTCCAAAATCAATTATTCAGTTGCATGTTTAAAATAAATCCCAAAAGAGGAAGCAACAGACCGCCCCACACAAACACAAACCCCAAAACACACATAAAAGGAAAAGAAAATGAATGAATGAATGCGTGAAGAAATAGTGCAAATTTGGCCCTCCGTCCACAGTAAATTATGTGGCGGAAGCCCTTGTAGTTGTAATAGCCACTCCCAGATTTATTTGGCTTCTTCATGGCGATATGCTTCCTGTCTTTTGCCTCTACAACATGGGGGAAATCCATTTTGTTCTGAATTTCTCCTGTACCTTTTTCCAGCCTTATGCATCTGTAGGGCAAAACAAATACTCCTCCTGAAATTCATAAAGGATAGCTCGGCTGACCTGGGGGACAGATTTACTGAAGAGTGGTTGACCAACTAGCCAATGATTCTTCAGGGATGTGTAGGTTTCTCCTGTTGCAAGATATCTCCGCACTTTTGCTAGTTTCAATCCACCTTCTAAGGGCTTCCTGAAATTGGTTACTGATGGCCTCCTGACAAAAATCTGGTAGACTAGAATATCAGAATGTATTGAGTCGACCAGGAGGTTTCTGTAGCATCCTTTTTTGTCTTTGAAGTATCTAACGCATGCCCCAGAGGTTTGGTGGCTTTCTTCTGCTCCTGAATAGTGGCTGTGGTGTAGCCAGAAGGTTTCTATATAGCATGGTTTTGATCAAGACTCTCAATCCCAACTCGATTTAGATTTAGATTTATTTGTTATTCAACAGCCAGGGTCATATTGCGACGGGTAGTTTACAGGTTGAGGAAACCAGTGCATATTGCACTGTAAACCACCAGGCATCGGCAAGTAACTACCAACTTTCCAACATGAAGCACCCAGCCTGAGATTCTAACTGGTGGCCTCAGAGGTTGGAGGCGAGAACTCTAACCGCTGCACCACCGAGCCCACTTCAATCCCGACTCAAAAGATTAATCAGTCCTGGCTTGGTCGGTCGGGAAAATGCTCCAGTCCTGTGAGTTTGTTAGCACAACTTGTCAAGGTTTGATACAGATTGTCTGTTTGGGGATAACGGCTTGTTCTGGTTATTTTCCCATCTAGAAATGTATCCGGAACTTAAGTCATGTTGTGAGATAGATCCAGATAACCTATGATGTACTATGTCCTATTGGGGAAATGAAACTGACCTCAAAGTTTTCTGGATTTTGGTCCGCAATAGCTGACTTTTATAACTAACCTTAGAGTCATAGAGTCAGTTATAGGGTCGACGCCAGTGGAACACCCCCATAAAGCTACTCAGCTTTATCCTTTCTTCTTTGTAAAGCGTTATTGTCAGAAAAGCCAAATTTCTGAGTGATTCTAATCAGCTACTCGTTGTGAAATTGCTTATAAGTCTGACAATCAAATTAGCTATATCTATTCTAACATGGCAAAATCTTTACATGTTATAAATAGTATTATTAAACACATTTTAACCACAAAAACAGACTGTTTCATCCATTTCACTTTAAACAGGTAATTGTCAATGATTGATAATTCAAAAGCTAGAACTTATCTAGTATTTAACCATGAAATAATTCACCAAATGCCTAATCAGCTTTGATAAACTGGAAATTATTAAAGACAAATGTCTGATTAATAGCCTATTAGATCTGTGTGTCACAATACTCAGACATAGCTTGCCATAAGGGGTCTAAGTGCCACAAAACAAAGATGGTAATATCTTACTTATTCCTCCACCAATGACTATACATAATTAATGGCATGAATGCACAAAAAACACGAATTCTAATCTCATCACTATGTATAAGGACTCAGATATTATTGGTTTCTTTGCTCTAGTAAAACTTAAAAAAAAACACACACTTGGCTTACTCGAGAAACAAAACTAACCCATAAATTAACACATTTTGTCATATTTATCAAATTTACTAACAGATGAATGAAAATATTTTGTTGTCTTCTATGAACACCTGATCTGAGTTTCAATCTGAAATGATTTACTGGATTTCAAAAACTATTCAAATAGTTTCCCTTGAGAGTATACTCAGTGATTATTATTGTCAACAATGATTGTTGTCACAGGATTCAGCATTAAATCATGCTGCAATAATTTTATTGACTTTTTTCTCCAGATTTTTTCAACATATAATTATACAATGGTTACATTTCGTATGCATGAATTTATCTGATTTATATAAGTTTTTTTTATCAATCTTTGCATATTATTTTTCTCTGGACCATAAAATTTTATTTATTAGCATTTAAATAAATTGTATTAGCTTATTTTCGAAATGGTTTACAGCATGGTTTTTAAATTTAAATTTGAAAACTGCATTATTTCTTTCTTGCATTATTTTTGCAAGAGACAAATCCATTTTGATAAATCTATTCCCTTCACATCAATTAAAATACTCACCGAAAAGAGATATGAGAAGAAATCATTGAAGTTTTGTAGGACTTATAAAGCTTTACAAGTGTAGATGTTGACAACCAAATAGTATTGCCCATGGCCATCTGTTGAATATATTGATTCCTTTATTAAATGGATATGTCTGATTTGTCCATTCGTAGAGGTTTACTTTTAAATTGTCTGGCTTTAGTTTTCACTTGAACACATCAGTTGTAAGTCGTGTACATGTGTTTACAATAATACTCATAGAATCCATAACTAATTGGGTAATTTGTTTGGTGCTTGGAGATGTGGTGAAATGTTTGGTAATAGTGGTCAAAACATAAGTTGTCATATACAAAAGACCAGTCAAGGCAGAGTAAGGATATGTTGTGACACATAGATCAATTCCTTTCATTTGGGTTTTAACGTCACTTTCCACAATATATAGGTCATGTCACAAAGGCCATTTTTATGGGAAGAGGAAACTAGTACATAAGTTGATTAAGCTTCTACACTGTAAACTGCCGGTTATTAGTAGGCAACTGTCAACTTTTCCACATATGGTCTGGGTTTGAACCACAGACCTAAAAGGTGGGAAGCAAGTGTGTTACCACTGCACCACAGTGGCCCCCGATTATCAATTCTCAAGCATTTATCCACAACTAGCCAAAGTATTTGGGAGTTTTCCTTCCCAGGACTCAATAATAGGCTTCTCAATTGGGTATTAATACATTCTGGCACTGTAACTTTTGCTGTAATTCATACTGACTTGTTGTCATACAAGAAACATTTCACAAAAAGCTATTCACCAGTTGAAGACTTTCGTTTATTTCATATAAAGAAAGCCATCATAAGCATGTGCTTCACATTTATGGATCTATGAATTTGTGGAAAGTGTGATATGTTCTTCAAAACAATTTCTGTCGCCAGCCAGTCCTGTGGAGTAGTGAGACATTTCAGTTTATTCCTGCCAATCTTGTATGATGACCTGACAGGCTTCTGGGATGAACTTATTTATGCCAGACCTTCCGTCCCTGGATTGTATGACTGCCAAATGGAGGCCAACACCTGTATTCTTGATCTTGAGCCATGGTCTCAGTCTCCTCACAAGTTCTTTAAAAAATCCAAGTGTACGCTGAAGAAGTTTTTGTCCACTTTTTAGCATTTGTATTTTTTGTTATTCTTATAATGAAATGACATGGTCCATCTCCCTTTCCCCATATGTTTTGTTGAGAATGCTGGGATTTCATCCACTATGTTGCTATTGTATTATTGGCAAATTATTACCGGCAAATAAATGAAAACTTTACTATCTACCATATGAATATAAAATATATCAAATGTGGGTTCTTTGTAACTGTCTTTTAGTCAATTCCTACCACTAGCTATTCTACAATCTTCTAATGACATTTATCCTGCCAAGCAACATTGGACAAAAGACCAGTTACACTTTTTTAAGTATTTTTGTAGAGAGTGGTGCCAAAACCCAATAAATTTGATCATTTCATGAAAATTAAATGAAGTTTTGTTAATTGCTGACCATATGTGTTATCCCTCGGTTCCATTATAACAAGTTTACCTTTGAATCACCCTGATGATGCTTGTTGTGTAGGCAATCTTACCACTTATTATTAAGTGCTTAAGGTCAGGGGCCGACCGACCTTAGTCAAGTCTTAAGATTAAGTTTTCAATAAAATATAGTCAAATTAAGCCTGAAATCTGGCTAGGTCCTTTGGTAAATATGGCTCCCAGTAGTACTCAAAGCATTCTTTAGTTGTTTCATCCTATTTTGGAAATATTTAAAGAAGGTGAAGCACTTCTGGTCCACGTAGGTCACATGGAATATTATTAACAAAAGTTACCTGTGACTTATCTTTGTGGCATGACTTCTTTTATGTTGCAACAACTTAGGTATACTGTTTGGAATAATCTGTAAAAATGGGGCTGAGTGATCTTGTGTCAAGATTAGTGAAATCGGTCAGGCTGCCAATTACTATATAAAATTAATTGTGACTTATTCTTATAACTAATATTTAAAAATTTGTAAGCAGATCTTAGTCCGTTATAACTGGCTATTCATCAAAGATTTTTCACACTGGACAAACTGTGTATTTTCCACTTTTCTCAGCCTTTCTCAACAGCCTGCCAAGCTAAAATTTGCTAGCTCATAACAAAAGTAATGAGGGTAAAATAGTGGTATTCATCATCGTAACATTCATTAAAAATCAACATTTCAGTGTTCACCTTAAAATAATTTACTCCACCTTAGGGCTTGCTATTTGATCTAAATTACTAATACATTGACAAGTATATAAATTCTTGGAGGAAATATTGATTTGTTTATTAAACAATTATGCAGAAATCTTTTTAAAGGCAGAAAAACAAATTTCTAGATCTAGTACATTCAGCTTTTTTGTGGGTGTGTTTGATGTCTGAGTGTATGTGTGATAAATGACAAATAAATGTGTATCTGATGTTGTGATTAAAATTCTAATTCTAATTGGAGTTTTATAGTGCTAATTCTAATTCTAATTGGAGTTTTATAGTGCTTAATCTCCCCAATAGGAAGGGGACGCAACAAAACAAAAACAGTCAACCAATCTCAATATCCAGGGACAGAAAAAAGATCAGCACCATGGAGAACGCCAGGGTGAGTGAAACTAAGGAGGGTATGCCTTGGTGTAAAGGTGGGTTTTGAGCCGTTTTCTGAAGGAGGCAAGAGAGGGGGACACATAAATCTCCTCAGGAAGAGCATTCCAAATAGTGGGAGCATCAAAAGCAAAACTATGACCGAACTGTTTGACAGATTTATGGACTGAGGGTTGAAACTTGGGAATGACAAGGAAATTACCACCACTCTGACTGCGCCTGGTACTGTAGGAGCTGCTGTAGGAAGAGATGTATGGAGCAAAATACTTGGGGAAAACCAGTGTGGAGAAACTTGTAGACAAGGGTAGCAGTTTTAAAGACTGAGCGATGTTCAACAGGAAGCCAATGCAGATTCTTAAGAACAGGGGTTTTACTAGTGCATCTACTGGTATTTGATACGATTCTGGCTGCACTGTTTTGGATGCACTGTAATTTACGAAGATTGGACTTAAGAAAGACTCTTGAAAAGTGAGTTACAGTAGTCCAACCGAGTGCGTACAAGAGCATTGGCCACAAGTACAGAAGTATCATGATTAAGAAACCGCCTGACATGTCTGAAATCACGGAGTTGAGCAAAGCAACTTTTTCAGCAAATAGCAAGCACAGAAGTATTAATATTGACTTGATCTCCAGGCAGAGAAATCCGATTTCCCAAAGTAAATATTGATAATTTGTGTATAAGAATGACATAAAATTAACATGAAATGATTAGGTCAGGTGTCTTCAAATATACACAACAATAAGGTAGTTTTAAATAAGAATTAAGAACACCTAACTGTATTCCACTGAACTGCAATGTTTATCCAATGAAATCTTACAAGTATACAAAACACAAAATTACATTATCTTGAATAAAATCTTTTATCTGAAAATTTGTCAAAGATGAAACATTAATATTAATTGTTCAGCTCAGCAAATGCTGCTTATGAATACATATAAAATTTTCAACATATCTTGAATTCAGTTACCGGTATTAAGTGGAAGTTATTTTATATAAACCCTTTCAGGTGTGAAAAAGAGTTGATCAAAATCAGAGGCAGACATGTGTGTGAATCAGTAGGCAGGACCAAGTGCATTGATTTCATATGAAGACAAAGTTTACTCTGTTTCCAAATTATGAACCTTAAAAGTCGTGATATAATTAATTAAATATTTTCCCAGACAAAACGTTTGTAAGCTCTTTGTGTTAGCATAAGTTCATAACAAATGGTTGGTCTGCCAGTAAACATCTTTCTGATCATGATTTTCATGCAACATTATACATAACAATTTTACAGTACACAGTGTTTTGAATTTCACAATATGTTTATTGTAGGATTAAGAATATGTTAAAGAAAGCATGATAATGAACTAAATGCAACAATATCTTCCTGTCAGTTTAAAACGATGATACAAAAAAGTTTTAAAATAATGAAAGTGTAGGTTTTGAAGAATAGAATGGATTTTACCTAGATTGTTCATTGAAAGAACATGTTTTATCATAAGTCCACTGTATACTCCCACAACTACAATGTTTAAAGCTGATTGATGTGTCAAAAATTTCCTTAATTCTAATACTAATTCTTACTATTGATAATGTTGAATATTTTAATCATGAACACTAACATTAAATCATCATAATAAATAGCTTTGTAATATCTTATAACAGAGTCGTGGGACTGGCTAACAATTTATAGAGAAATAATAGTTGAATAAAAAACTTTAGTCAGTCCTTATTGCAACACATTCATATTTGTCCTATCAATACGTCTCCATACTTGATCAACACTAAAAGCAGACCAAATTTTTCTCACAAAGTGACTTGAGTTAAAGAACAATGCATGACTTAGGTTCCAAGTGGCAAAACGTTTTCAAGAATATATCAAAATGTCTGAATTTGAAATCTTAATTACTAAGGGATTATCCCCCAGGCTGCACTCCTGCATTCCTTAATCAAATACATTGTACATGGTCTGGAATTATCTGATAAGCTGAATTTGATTGTTGTCAACCTATGACTTATCGTCTTGTGAATTCTATGCAGTAAATAACTTCTGCATATACATATTTTGTCGCTCTTAATGCACTGACTACATATTATTTGTAATACAGTGATCAACCTTAGTTAAAAGAAGGGAATTTAATGTCGATTATATGCTGGTATTTCACATATAATTTACTAGGTAGTTGAACTGATCCCTACAAATGTATGTAACAACTCCCCGTCTATCAATATTTCAGATACACCCCTAGCTATGAGATTTTTTTCTATACCTATAAATATACAATTATGAAATACATATGTTCTACTCTATGCCAACAACAAAATAATGTCATGATGTTTGACAAATCAAGTTACCCTGATTACCAAGCCATGGGTAATGAGGACATTATGATCTTAACCTAAATTTTTCCCTAATTCCATTATGCTATTGAGTAATCTGTTTTAATATTTTAGCTACACATATCTCAGTCATTTTCTTGTAATTGGATTACTTTATCCCTCATCTCTGAGTAAGTATCATACTCTAAATAACTTCATGATATGCCTGCTCTTCAACATGAAAAAAACTTATATTAATACCACTGGAATATATTAACACAATTTTGAGTAATTTTAGAACAAATAACATTATTTGGGAAAACCATAAAAAATAAATTAGCAAAGTATGGCTGATCTTGATCAATTTTGTTTTCTGTTTGACTGGAAAGAGACACCACGTATTCTGTTTACTTAAAAAACAAGATAAGTCCAACCGAAACCAGTGTAATTGATATTGAAACCGAAACTAAATGCAGACATCAACAGTGGCCCAGTATATTAACATTTTGACATCCAATCATAGACTCTCACCTCTATGTCGATTTAACTCCAACAAGTGTCAAATGTTGAGAACCTGTCCTAATATGACCCTAGTTGTTGAAGGGGATGTAAACTCCAACTTTGACAAACTATGAAAATTAGAATAATTCAATAGTGCACTTTACATTAATGAATATCCCAACTGAAACTTAACAGGCTATTCAGTGGCATTGTTTTGCATTTTTTTCAGGTAACATGGAAAGAAACATCTAAATCTATGAAAATACATCACATCTTTATGATACACAACGAGAGAACTACTATAAAGTTACTTTTTATTTGCAATGCCATTTTAGGTCAATTCACGTGCCAGCTCTTTATGGCCCATTTTACATTTTAGATATTTACAAATGTTATACTTGAATGTTTCCACCACATGTAAAATGGACTCTACATGTTTTTTCTGGTTACCATTTGGCATGACATAATATTTTTGGAGTGATTATACGGCGACCAAAGAGAGGGAAAAGAGTAGAGCCAGCAGTTGGGGAAGATATAGAAGAGAAATCTACATGGGCAAAAAAGTTTCAGATACTAGATTGGATAGTAATTTTGAGGTTTTTTTTATTCTTTTGGGAATCAGTAATCATGGACATACACCCAGTCTGCATGTGATGGGTTGTGCTTGCATTTTCTTTTTTGCATTAGACAGCCACAACTTTTTAAAGGGTTACAGGATCTCGAAAAGATTACAAATATACTGATGTTGTACACAAAGTCTCTACATAAAATCAGTATTGTGTACCAGTGACAGAACTCCAGGTTTCCAAAAAGTCCTTGTCTCTGTGAGCTATTTAAACTTCTTCTAAAATTTGCTGTTCCATAATACTTCAAGATAAGCACCAAAATTGTCATAAAATAAGTAAAGTGAAAAAAGATGTGGCTGCTCATACCCTTTTATAGCAAGCCATGTGACTGTACATCATAAATGGGTTTGCCAATGATCAGCAGCTTAAGAAGACAAAGTATTGTTAACAGGTGGATACATTTATCCAAATACCACCATCACCAATATTAAGCTGTTCCGGTAAAAAGGAAGGGCATTGGATCATGCCTCGTTTAAAGCTTTATCTCATTTGTTTGTTTTCATAGTTCCTCTTGTTTATTTCACTAAGTTCCAAATATTCTCGGTTTGGTAGAGTCTTAAATTTTGCTTGGCGGAATTAAACTTTCCTGGCTATACAAGAGGCGAGATATTCAGTTGCCGTATCCAACATGTATGTTCACATTGGACAACAGGATCTTAAAGTAGTCCATGGATTGACATTAATGAACACACTAGAAACATTTTGCTGTTCCTTAATTTACAGCTCACACCTAAATTTATATTTTTTTTCATTCCGACTTTAAATACACTTTAATTAAAGAAATCAAATTGATAACCAAATGTTGGTACAATATTTATAATGTTTAAGTGTTGGTAGAACTTAAAGCTATGTGGATTAATGAGTTTTGAATGTTTTCAAAGCACAAATAGATAGAAATTTAGAAATGAATTTTGATTGAGCCAAAAATAATTTTGATGTTTTATCTTTCCTTGGTAATTCCAGTCTGCCAACTTCAGTGATGTCTATTCTCCTAAAATTAAAACTTAGTTTGCTAGGCTTGTCATTATTTGACTGGTTCTAAAATCCACGTGATGTATTTAGATTTCTGATTAACTCGAGTGGGATGACAGAGAAAAGAGAAGTATGTTATTTAATTGTCAAGGCAATATCATAAAGTTCTAAATTATTCCTTCATGACAGTTAAATCGATCTAGATATTATTTTCCGTCATAATATTTAACTAATTATTAGATTGAAATAGTAGGATAGTACAGTAGGCAGGGGGCAAAACTCATTAATGCTGGAGAAATTTTCAAGTGCCAGCATTAGGCATAGCTTGTTTATACAGGGAGAACCAGGCACAGGAATACAACAAAATAGTACCTGACAAATTTATAAACATGTAAATAGATTTAATCAGTGACCGACCTCCCTTCATGTTATTTGGAAGGAAACTAATAGTCATATTTCATGCACTGTTCTGAGTAAATACTTAAAATTTAGCAGTGACTACTGGTAGGTTTAATCACTGACATAACCCGTTAAAGCCAGACTGGGCACAAAGGCAAAATGAACCAAAAACAAAATTAAATGATGATGTCAATCATTCCATTGTCAACCCATAAAGTTGATATTAACACATCAGCAAATCTATAGATATTGCTTGACACAACTTTCATAACACACACCAAACATAATGAATTTAACCCATTAACCCATTATTTGTGGACTTCCATGGTCTTATTTAGTGATGAAAGTGTGGTGGCATATTGAACAGAAACTTCAAAGGGGTGTAGAAGTAACATACTGACATTCCATTTCTGATGGCATATGACTTTAAACAGTAGATTAAAATATCAAGTCTAAAAGTTAATATCTGCTTTTAGATGTCAGTTGTTGTGTGTTGCACAAACATGACCAATTTTTATACTCAGTTCTCCTTTATCAAGGAACTTCTAATAATCATTTTTCAAAGGCTTGAAAAGGCTTTCAAAATCAAATGTGTCATATTATAATATCTAACAGTAGGAATTAATCAATTATAAAATGTACATAGGAAAAAGTGATTGGTTAGTATATCTTGCAGTCATGGAAGATATTTAGTGCATAATCTACCATTCCTGATATGTGATGTTGGCCTATCATCTTTTAAACTACACTTAATGGTGTGACTTACACACAGAGCCTAATGATTGCTTAGAATTCTGAAATCTACTTAAATGTCTCTGACTGGTCTGGGGTATCTGTGGAGCAGAAATTGCTCTCCTCCCATTTGAGGATTTTTTTATCTCAAAATTTTCCAAGTATAGATGTTAAACAATGTGATGTCTTATCTTGTGGAGTAAATATCAGCGTTCGAAATTTGTAAAATTTATGCCATTTATTGAAACAACATAGCCACACATTCGTGCTGTACAGGCAGCAAGCTTCTCAAGCGTCTACACAAAGAGAGTTTAGATGGGTTACCCCTTAAGCCCTGGTTGCATGCTTTTTAGTCTTAGCAACCTGGGGTGAATCAATCAGGGGCTGGCTTACTTGTAAGGGAGTCAACAGAAAGGGAGTCATTCTCCCAATTGCAATTTGAAAATTGAAAGACATTGATGATAAAGATTTATTGTTTTTTCAATCTGTTGTTTTTATTTGTATTTTGGACGTTTCTTGCTTTAGTGCTTTTAAATAGACATTCGTGTAGTGTTGTTTAATCGAAAAGTGTGGAAGACTACATTTGGAAGACCACATTTGAGTAGTCTGCCTACACCCAAGAAGAAAAATCACAATTTAAAGTCTATGGTCCAAGGAGGCATCATCAGAGGAGGACCCTGCTGCTTTAGCTGTAGCAGATTCCACCCATGTCCAATTCCTGATTTTGGCAGAGTTGGTGAGAGTACACATAAGGTTCCAGGATGGAGGACTCAAAAACTACTAGCAGCTGCTGGTGAAAGGACTGTGCTAAACTTACTAGTAGCCCTGGTACTTAAACATTTCAAAAAAGGGTAAACAAGTTTTTTTTTGTATTCTGAGTCATCATCTGAGGCGGACACCCTACCAACTGTGTTACAATTGAGAGCATCCAAAAAGATCTAGTTGATGAAAACTTGTTTGAGTTAGAAAAAGTTTCAAAAGTGAAAGGTAATAAATCTGTGGAATGGAAAAGGGATGGGGCAGTTGATGCTGTGGTAAAAAATAAAATTGCATAGCCACATGAGTCAATTTTGAGTTTCGGAAATTAACAAAGCATAACATATGATTAGATGTCACTAACATAGTTTGTCCAAGGTTTCAGCAGAAATATTTTAGAAGAAAAGGATGCTCAAATTAATGGATGTATTATCAAATATCTTAGTGAACAAAATAAAGATGCAACCAAGTTTTCATGGTCCAACCCCAAGGCAGCTCGTGCTGTCTTATTATGTAATATGGAAATAGGGGTACTTCATTGGCAGAAGACTGAGAAAATAGATAGAATTAGGTGTGCGCATGTGCAAAAACATCCAAATTCTAAGGAAAATTGTTCATAAAAAGCACAAAAATGTGTAATTAAATCCTAGCAATGGGGTCTCTCAGAACTTAACCTCAGATGTGTAACTGAATGTGAAAAATGTCAAAAATGTCCCTGTGGGTGAGTGTACCAAAGATATATCACGTGCTACTTGAAATATGTACTCACAACCAACAATGTATAGCCAGATAAAGTGTGATGACCGAAACAAATAAATGTTTTAGAAGGCTTTTTAAGGGGGAATAATATAATTTCTGCAAGAACTTAATTTACTCTTGATTACTACTTCTTCATTTGGTATGTGAAAGTGCATGAGTTTTACTAATGACAATCACATGTTAATAAATCTTCTTTTTTCATCTTCTATTTGTGCCATGTTGAGGTTTGTGCCATGATATGGCGTGAAACAGAATGAAAACTTAATATTTTTATTGTATAAGTAGTTTTGTGCTTCCCTTTTTTTCTCATAGTCACGTCTCTGTGACTCCCATCTACCTACCACAAAATAACTAATTCATTTTTATATGTGTCATGTAAAACACTAATTCTGATTCTAATAGTATTTTTATAATACTTAATCACTATCTATTGACAGGCACTAAGACACATAATACCAGAAATCAGAGATCATAATTGTTAATCAGAGACATTGCAGGGGTCAGCACCATGGAGAAAGAAGGAAGCAAGACCAGAAAGAGACTAGGGTGGGTAAGCTTGTGCAAAAAGAGAAGTTTTCAACTTTTTCCTGAATGAAAAGAGAGATTAGTTGAGCCTACATCATAAGGGAGATCATTCCAAATCCTTGGGGCATCATAGACCAAGCTGAAGCCACATGCTTTTCAGACTTGTATATTGAGGAAAAATGTGGGGCCTCGAGCAGCACACCATCAGATGGATACTATATAATCATGCAAGAATATGACAATGTTCATGTGAAGACTTTCATGTGCCAAATTCCGAATTATGAAGCAAAACAGGTTATATATATCATCAAAAGATAGAGTGGTGTGTGTTGTAATACCAAGTAAGTTACCATCAATCTAATTACTCATCAATGACTTATTTAAATATTTGAGCATTCATCATAACTGAAACCATTTCATCTAATTCACTTTAACGTTAATGTCTGTTTGAGGAAAATAAACAATAATTCAGCTGTGTCAACAAAACTCATGCCAAAGAGAGACTGGGATATGTTTCAGCACTCCTATTTTTGTTTCACTATTTCAGCAATTGTTATTCACAAATAGTACAAAAATAGTACAAACTGGGTTTACTTTACGGGGTAACATAAATCATGTAAGATGCAATTATAAGACCAGAAATGTTGTAAATTTCAATATAGTTAAATTAATAACAAACTCTCTTTTAAAAGTAAATTTAATATTTCAAGCCATATAAGGTTCACATTATGAATATTCTGTTTCCTACCATAGTAAAATCATTCATCACTGAATGGGAGACCTGCGACAAGAGTTAAAGAATGAAATTTATCCACATCACAATGTACATATATTTATAGCTTCTCGTTTCAACTTCGTTTTTAACTTTCATGCTCAGTCATGTATAAAAGTTGAAGTGGACTTATGTCAGCCTACTTGATTTGTCTTTTCTTCACGATAACATTTTTCACATTATCAGACAGGTAATTAGCTTAAAATGATCTTACACCTGGCCATTATTAATAAATGATTGATGTGCATTGCATTTACTCTTACAAACTGCTTGTAAAATTTAATAAATTTAATAATAATATTCAAGAGTGGAGCTTAAATAGTGACATCAGAAAACAAGCAGATTTATGTAAACATTTTGTACCAACAGTTCAAATCATGAAATACTCCTGACAAAAAAAGGAACGAGTAACCCTTTTCGGTCACAATATACTTGTGCTAACACATAACTAATCATCCAATGATCACATTGTAATTTTTAATAAACTTTATATGTTGATGGAATGTTTGAGGAGAGAGGCTTGGGATGTTATGCTCATTGTTACAGAGGTTGTATTTCACAAAATACCTGCTAGGGGCTTGTGTAATATTTTATCCTACCTCAACAGAAATTCTTAATTGATTGTGCTTTACCACAAACAAATGTGTTCTTTCATATAGCTTCCAAGGTCCCTCTGAAATAAGTATCCACAGAGGAAACATGAAAGCATGTTTTACCACCCTACAACCTTCAAGACAGGTAATAGGAGTATGGTTCAAGTTAGAACCACACGAATTATGAGATTGATATATCGTGTATAACCTCAAAACACTCCACTTTACAGGAACCAAAAAAGGGGGAAAACCTGATGAATAAGCAGCTACTTTGGGCTACATTTGAATAACAGTCCCCCCCATCCCAAGGAGAAACAACCACTGCGGAGCATATAGTTTATTATATATGTAACATGTAATAGATAATATGTAACAATACTAAAGAATAAATGTGACTACTACTAGATATGAAGCCAATAATGTAAAGTGTCCAGTCCATGCACTCGAAGTGACCAAAGGCCACAAGGCTTCAACATGAAAGATATGATTATATATAAAGTACAATTACATAATTTACATAACATTACAATTTACATCAAGTGTATAATGAATCTAGTAACATTAAATGAGTACATCCGGTAAGCCAAAGAAGCCTAAGGCTAAGATCAGTACAGGGCAACCTCACCCTTAAGTTTAGATTAAGTGAACCCAGTTTAAGGTTGCCTCTAACCCAATTTTTAACTGCCCAGAAAAAAGGGGGTGAGAAACCCTGAGATTGAGTTTAAACTTAATTTACGACACAGACAAATTAGCATATGTATAAGAAAAGCCCCAATGTATAAGACAGGCCTAAAAGGAGAGATAAAATAAAATTATATAAAATGATTAAAACAGTAAAAACATGTTATTAAAAACATGGAGAACTTCTGAACTGAGGGAAGGGAGGGTGGGCATTTTTAGCACACTTGTGCACTCTTCAAGTATCAATTTTAAACTGACAGTTTTCCCACCTTTTTACATTGTCACACCTGGCTGCCCAATAGCTATTGGGTGACCTACTGTTTCCAGTGATACTAGCAATTTCTAGGTCAGGCAGGGTTTTCAGCAACAGAAGTAACCAGTACTTAGGTTACCATCACACTGCTCCGAAGATCCTCCCTGGGGTGGGGGACTGACAGCCGTGATGCCTGAACACCACTATTGACAGTCCCCCCCCACCCCAAGGAGAAACAACCACTGCGGAGCATATAGTTTATTATATATGTAACATGTAATAGATAATATGTAACAATACTAAAGAATAAATGTGACTACTACTAGATATGAAGCCAATAATGTAAAGTGTCCAGTCCATGCACTCGAAGTGACCAAAGGCCACAAGGCTTCAACATGAAAGATATGATTATATATAAAGTACAATTACATAATTTACATAACATTACAATTTACATCAAGTGTATAATGAATCTAGTAACATTAAATGAGTACATCCGGTAAGCCAAAGAAGCCTAAGGCTAAGATCAGTACAGGGCAACCTCACCCTTAAGTTTAGATTAAGTGAACCTAGTTTAAGGTTGCCTCTAACCCAATTTTTAACTGCCCAGAAAAAAGGGGGTGAGAAACCCTGAGATTGAGTTTAAACTTAATTTACGACACAGACAAATTAGCATATGTATAAGAAAAGCCCTCAAAGCCTAAGACGTAGGAACATCAGGACAGCAATTTAGCAAAGGTAGAAGCAATATGCTCACCATTAGTATGATGTTTGTTGATGTATGACCACACACAGTCAGAAGACCATGAACCATGATCTTTAATCTGATGAACTGGGACCTGTGAATTGTATGCCAAAGTGGCCCCAGACCTCCTGAATGAATGAAAGGTGTAATGGCTTTTTGAGAGCCCAAGCTTCAGATTGATTTTTGCCAGGAACTTACGAATCCTGGTGTCAGTCAATACCTGCCAAGAGGCACCACACTTGATTTGAAAAAGAGGGTCATTGGGGCCAGGGAGATACATTCTAATGGCTTGTTTACATGCAATGTAAGGGCAGAGGTTCAAACCCGAGACCCTAGGGAGGGAGAGCAAGTGAATTTTATTCCTATCCTGTATGGTCTTGCTCCATTTCAAAATAACTTTTAGAAAATGGCTGGTGAATATAAGGTCACCAGCACAGAGGTGGCGAGAGGGGTCAAAAGAAGTGAGAGAGTGAGGTGCAATATTTGAGAGTCTCAAAAACCCGAAAAAGGCTAATAGAAAAACTGCTTTGAAAACTTGTCCAAGGTACATGTTGTCACAGTGATCAACTATTTGGCGCAGTGTTTGCAAGTCAATGATATTTTTCTTGGTGATGCAAATGGGTCTGTTAATTTTAACAGATTTTAACATGTAGCGCACATTGGGGTGATCCCAAAGGGGGAAGTGTAGACCATGCATTACGAATTTAGCTCTACAGGCAGAAATGTTATTAGCTAGCATATTCACAGAGACACCTTGAGTGATTAAATACTCCAAATAAGACAAAATGTGTGAATCATTTAATTCAAACATATTCAACTTTGTACACACACAGAAGGCCACAAAGGACCGAAATAAGGTTGTATAACAACGGTCTGTTCTTGGTCGCAAGGCAGTTGACAATCGCTTCTTCGCTCCCAAGGCCAAACCCTTCAGCACTGGCTCTACAAAACAAAGTGCAGCATCTAAGTATCTCATAAAGATTGGTTGTGCAGTTAAATCTCATTATCCAGCTCTAAAAATTCACTAGGGACTTCTAACCATAACGGATCGGGTATGTGTGAACTCAGTTTAACAATATTTTCAGCTGTTGGGCGCCACCTGGACAACAAATCAGCAATTACATTGTTTTTACCTTTGATGTGGACATAGTTGACCTCAAGGTCATACCATGCAGTCATGAGCCAAATATTTCTCGCGCAAGCAGCTAGGAAGGCATCTTTTGTTCTGCTATTTCTCAAAACTGCAACTACAGCTTGATTGTCACATTTGACCAGAATTTTTCTGCTGGCCCAAAAGGGGCCAAAAACTTTGATGGCCACTAGGATATTTATCATTTCTAAATGGACAATGGTAAGGCCAAGGTAATGCCTTGGTATTGGGAGGTGGTATACGTAATTCTTCCAAACAGCCCCCAAACCGTCAAGACATGCATCAAGCTCAACCACGTGATCAACACGCCTGTGAATGTACATTGACACGCCATTGTAGTTTTGAAGAAATCTGGAAAACCATCTCAGGTCGCGTTTGAAAGCCTGAGTCAAAGTGATGGTGTGAGCGTCATAATTCTGACACAACAGTTCAAGCATCCTATTTAGGAAAGTTCTGGCCGGGCGGACACATTTATGAATGTATAGGAGCTGGCCTAACAGTGACTGCAATTGACGCTTAGAACAACTACTTCTACCCTGCCATTCCTTGACGGTGTCATTAATCTGACGTAATTTGTCATCAGGTATTGATACTGTGCCATTTTCCGTGTCAATAAGCACCCCTAAACACACAGCTCTAGTGCATGGAGCTACTAACTTCTTTTCACTGACGGTCAAACCTAGACGCTCCAGGACGTTATGTAGGCAATCAAAGGAGCGTCGCGCAACGTCCGGCGTGCCGTAACCAACAAAATCATCAATATAGTTGATGACGCCGTAACCATGGCAACGTAAGACGTAACGTAAGGCGTCGCTGATGCGCTGGAAGTTCTGGCTCCCATGCCTGCTCCCAAACGGCAGACATGTATCAATGAACGTTGCGTCCCAGCGTAGACCTAACAAGTCATAATCTAGGGGGTCAATTTTGAGATGGCAAAACGCCCTACTGATATCTATCTTGTAAATGTGAGAACCAGGACCAATTTTGACCAACTCATTTGTGATGTCATCTATTGTTGGAAACGTTAGTGAAAATTCTGAACCAAGATAGGAGTTTTTGTCCACTCCATCATTCACTGAATTGTGTTTTGGCCATGAAAGGTCAATAATGATGCGTCTATTGGATGCATTGGGTTTTTCCCTAGTCATAAAGGGGGAAACGTGACAATTTGGAATGGGATTACTTTGATAGGGGCCAATGATGGCACCATGCTGGATCTCTTCATTCAAATATGTTTTAATGTCTTCAGGATAATCAACAGCTGAGGAATGGTTTTTGTCTTCATGCGTCAGATGACAACTCCTATTGAAATCAATGGGAAACCCAAAACGTATTAAGTGTACCAGCTGTTTGTCCCAGTAACCACTAAGCATTTTTTCCCATTCCTCAGCATTTAATTGGGAATCAATGGGAATTCTTGCGCCCCAAAAATTTGGGATACCAGTAGACTTGACCCGGAAGTGCTGCTCAATGGGGTCATTGACCTTGTCACCGACATGACCAACGCTGTCTGGTAAGACTAAGTTTGACAATGGCACAAATCCAAACTGAAAATCAGATTGTTTTCTCCAGAAACTAAAATCAAGACAATGTGCATCTAAATATGGTACATGTTTTTTCCAACCATCTCTCAACAAAGTATCACACAATTCAATACCAAAGTCAGTATTCCCTGCATTGACATCATAAATTAAAACATTTTCACTTCTAATATCATTTGACACCACATCTTGGTGGCCATTCACTATGCCACTTGTTATTGTTGTTTGCAAAGTGGTGTCATTATCACTCAAGTGCTTGTTAAGTGCTGAAGGCTTATTCATATTCCCCCCATCACACAATAGAGAACTACAATCAGATCCGACACCTTTTGGCGTGACAATGCCATCTGCCAAAGTTAATTGACTACAATTCAATGCCTTATTGTCGTTATCACAAGTGCCAGACTTGCCAATTAGGCCCCCATTGTGAGGCAGGGAGGTGCGACTTTTCTGAAGTGCCGGGACAATTGAATTTACTAGGTCATCAGGTGGGGTGGATTTTGCATCTAAAACCCCTGTCACACTTTCAGGACTGGTACTATCATATCCAGTGGGGATGGTGGAATGACTACCATGATTCAAACCCAGGGTGCTAGGTTCAACTCCTATAAGTTCTAGTACGGACATTGGTATTGTTATCAACTTGCTTTGCTACAACATTGGCTTTTTTGCCACGAGCTATGAGGCCCTGTACACACTTTTTGTCAATAGCTGAATTGTAAAAATATCTAGTCGAGAATACTGTAGGAGTATGACTGTTACCTAAGCCACCAGTACCTTTACTACTGTCATTCTCTCTATACTGAGATGCATGATACACAGCCGAATGACGCTTTGCGTCATAACCACTAAAAACTTGTACACAATCATTCTCAACCACCACATCATGATTTTTATCAATATTGCTGCTCAGACTGCCTGCTGAAGCTGAGCAGCTGCCAATTCGTTTTTTGAATTCTGACGCTTTACATTGTTACAATCTTTTTGGGGATGAGCAAGTATCTTTCCCAGACTTGGGCAATGAGCACAGATGTGTTTGTGCATCCTACCCCCCTGCTCATGATCTTTACTAAATGTGCACTGGCCAAACTGATACGACTTACAAAACCAAGGTTTTTTCGCTTCTGAATCTTTTTTACCCCAATTTTCTCTGCCAACTTGATGTTTTTGTGCATGAGCACGCCTAATACGATCAATTCGACTAGTATTGGTCCATGTAACTGAGCCCCTCTCCATTTCGCAGAGGAGCACAGCATGAGCCGCTTTTGCACTCCCCCACGAAAAATCTGTGGCATCCTCCATGAGGTCATTGAGATACCACAGCATACATTCCCTGATTTCATTATCCCTTTCATCAAGAATATTTCTTGTAAAACCTTGGATAAATTGAGTCAAGGACAGCTGGTCATATGTGAGCCGCTGCCTCGTGGCTCCCCCCAACACATTATCATGTGGCCATGCAACTTTTTTGGACACCAAAACATCAACCCCACGTTTTGACTTTAATTTATGATCATTACCTTCTGGTTTGGAATGAGACTCTATCTCAGCGATTCGTGCATCAACTTGCCTTTGAATGTCTCGAGAAGATTTAAGTACTGACAGGGATGGAAGTGATTCCTCTTCAGATGAAGAGTCAGAAACATACCTACCTTACTTTTTTTACTTTTTCTACTTTTCTTATTGCTATGTACAGAACGCTCAGGTGTACTTAACTTAGAAAAGTCCCTTTGGTCGGTGCTCCTACTGTGCTCTTGAACCTTGTCTTCTACAGCATCTAGTCTTGAGTTGACCTTCTGGAGCTCCTGGAGGATACGTGCTTGTAGGTCACCAGATGAGTGCTCATCTTCTGATGATGACTGGGCAGGAACACGATCACGTGGTCGAAACTGACCTGAGGGTAACCCCTTCCTAACTGAGCAGTCCTTCTGCCTTGTGATCTTTCTGGCACTCATTTTAACTTTCACAGCACCCACCCCCGAGTTCTGTGTTTCACTATCACTGTCACTTGACGTCGTCATAGGCTGCACACTAGTACTGGGAATGTCCATGTCCTTGGTTTCCATCAGTTTACACTTCTTTCCCGTGGGAGGGACATGCTTTTTATGACAATTACTACAGTAATTTTTGTTTTTTGCTTTTGGTTTGGTCATGTTTTTCTAAAATAATAAACTCACACAGATGGGTATCCACCCTGTTCTCTGACAATTTCAGCCTGTGTTAGCAAGCGTAGATTGGATGACAAATAAAGGAAATATCGGTTAGACCGTCCCTTTCTATCCGGCCACACAAGCCAAAACAAGCATGAGGTTGTCAGAGAACCACACAGGCGTCAACAGCAGCGTCATAAAGTTAGAGTTCAGCAACAGTAACAGTTCCAGATGTGGTTGTATGAGAAGAAACAGGGTTAGGGTTAGTTATATTTTAGGATAGGTTAGTTATATTTATTTGTCATTTATCACACACACACACTCAGACATCACTAACTTAAAATGTATTCATGGTTATGTTATAATTATTTTAACAGAGTTTCCAAAATTGATAGATAATAAGGATATTTTGTTTATAATTTATATGTTGATATAATGCATTAGTTATTTAACATAACAAGCCTTGACATAACATTTTATGAGACAGAAATAAATTGTGTAATCTTTGAGGAAACACTTTAAAGTGTGTATATATATGTGTGTGTGTTACACTGACACATTCTTATAAAAGTTATATTTTTTATTCAAATGAAGGATTTTATAAAGATAACATGATCATTTATGTACACAAGCTACAACAGTAGTCTTTATTAATAGAAGTACTCCAAGCTCCCTCTAAACTTTAAATAACACTATTATTAATATACCACAAAAATTCAAAGCATAAATTTAGTTTAAATAATATTAATATTCACCTTTTTCAGTATTTTTCTCCTGAGAATATGCTCCTCTAAAACAAAATTGTCACTGATAGTTATATGAAAGACTCAGACATTAAATTCCAAACAATGATTTTATTAACTTTTGTTGACGGTATAAAGCATACAGTAAACTTGATAAAATGTAAGTTGGTGATGCAATAATTCTTTATTTGACTTATTATTCAACAAAATGTGTTTGCTAGCGTGGTTAGTGTGATAATGGGTTTGCTCTGGCCATAGAGGTTATGGGTTTATATCCAAAATTAGGATAATATATGGGAAGATTAATCAATCTGTATCTCTTGCTGTTTAAACACATATGAGTTTACGTGTTATGTAAATAAAAACTATTTAAATAAAAAAGTTATTTAAATAAAACAGCATCACTGTACATTCAAAATGTGGACAGACCAACTTCATTTTAATAAGATTTAAATCTTAAGATATGGCAACACAGCTGCAGAGTAAAATGGTACCTGAGATGATTGACCTGAATAGTGAATGAACAAACATAAATAAATGTCAGGAATTGAGATGTTGATTAACTTTATTACAATTAATAGTTTAATAATATAGTTTCAATATATTGATCAATGTCTAGAGGGCAGTCAGGGTCAGCCTGTTCCAGCCTATCTAAAAAATTACCAAGGTTTACTTCACTGTAGCATAAGCGCTTATATTTGGACAAACATAAGTGGTTAAAAACTAAGCTAGTATCCCAGTAACTAGACTATAAATTAGACAATCTTGAAGTGTTGCATTAAACATCATGTAGTGAGGATTTAAATAATGAATCTGGTCAGATCAATTGGTAAACCAATCACAATTGCTCAAACCTGACCTTTAGTAGCAGCATAAAACACCCAGATCAAACCTTCTATTTAATTTATTTGGGGTTTTATGTCACTTTCAACACTGTACAGGTCATAGCACGACGAGTAGTTAGAAGGGTTGATGAAATCAGGTTCAATACTGTTAGCTGCTGACCAATGGCAAGCAACTACCAGCTTTCCCACTTGAGGCTGTGCCTGGAACCAAACCCGACCTTAGAGGTGGAATGCAAGAGTGTTACCATTCTGCCACCATGGCCCGGATCAAACCTTCTAAATACCTCTCACAATATAAGCAATAGGGGACTAGGCATGATGTTAAACACAAAAAAAACAATATAAGATATTGTAGAGGGAGGTTATTTTCTTTTTTCAAAAGTTAGTAATGCTATCATGTTTTGTTGGGGGGTCTGTTTGATAGTGCTCAATGTATAATGGAAACTATGGTTACTATAAAACCTCTGGCTCCAAAATGGAACACTAAAAACATGAAGACAAAGCTTAAAAGTCTGGTGATTATTTTATTTTTATAGCGTATTAACACATACATAGTACTAAATCAAAATGAGTTTTGCATGATATACTTACTTCGCACCCAGTTTTACACAATTTTTAATTACTTCAAATAGTATTTATAAACCACTTTTGTGTGAACTTATAGAATTAATGCACCTTTGCATTTAATTATGTGTGTGTTCTTGAGACCACATTGTGCTTCTGATAAAATCTTTAGCAAACAGAAAGAAGGCAACATTCCCATCTGCTTTAATAATAATTTTTAGTGCAACAATAAAAAGAATTCTATAAAACTAAGGCATTTTATTAACTAGAATAGTCATGGATGTTGAAGACAGTAATCTCTATATGGTGTTCCACAAAGTCAGAAACACTTCTAAATACTGAGCAATAAAAGGAGTCTGTAACATGCCAATAGGTTGCAGTTACAGTTCAATAGAAATACAACAGCCTGACGTGGTGTTAGTAATTAAATATAATCAAATGCCATGCATGTCAGCTGCAACTGTAGCCATAAAAAATAATTGAAATGTTAATAAATATATGATAAAAAACATGTAAATGATATTTTCCATAATTTTAAAACTCTTCCTTCAGTATTGTATCTGAGTATTGTCAAAAATATCCATGAAATGCTAAAAAAAATGATGTTTTAGCATTTCAACATGAATGTCATTTTGTCTGTTGCTTGTTTCATTTACATTCTTTTAAAACAGATACCAGATGGAAAATGTCACAAAGTTGGTAAGATAATTAGTGACCTTTCAAAGGTTTTCCCATGTTAAGAATTGGTTAAATATTAACAAATGTACAATTTTAATCCTAATAGTAGTATAATGCTTAATCTCCATCTAATAATCTTTAACCTGAGACATAACAGGGGTTAGCACCATAGAGAGAGACCGGGAAAAAGAAGAAATCAGGGTCGGCAATCTTTGCAAAGAGATACTTTTTGAGCTTCTTTCTGTATTATATTTGGGTGAAGCTGCAGAAAGTACATTCAAAATCTTCCTGGTATCATTAGCAAAGCTGAGGCCAAAATGATTAGTAGACTAATACACTGAAATGACAAAGTGTGACATCAAGGAACACACCATCACATTTACTTTTACATGTATTATAAACACCATGTCTAGGTTTAAGGAAAAATACAAAATATTTTGGATATCCACTTTGTAGGAACTTGCACACCAGTAATGCAGTGTAAAATATTGAATGATGTTTAATAGGCAACCAATGGAGAGTCTTTCTAACTAGAGTGATGTTTGAGTATTTAGTGGTTTTAGCTAGACTATTTTGCAACTTTCGAAGACCAAGAGCTGAGAAACTCCTATGTAAGGAATTACAGTAGTCATGCTGACTAACAACCAAAGCATTCAGAGCTTTAAGAGCAGCATGACTGAGATGCTGTAGGTCTCTGATGTGAGCGAAACAAGATTTACAGATGTTCTGCACATGCCTCAAAAAGGAACATTACTATCAAACCATGCACCAAGGTTCCTGCCTGCCTCAGCAGGAGAGCGGAAATTGCCAAGAATATTAATTGGGAAAGATTTTCATGTTGCATCTTTGAATTAAAATGATGAATTCAGTTTTTTCAGGGTTTACCTTCAAAATATTTGCAGGCAACTACTTTTTGACATCATCCATGAAACTGTTTTAAAGAAGTTAAATTTAGGTAGGTCTCATGGAGCAGACAGTGTGAAAGAGTCACACAATTTTGTCTGAGAAAAAAGTCTCAAAATGCTAAGCAAGGCATTCCTGATAATTATGTGAAGGAAGTATACTCTTGGGATAAGAATGCAATGCAGAACATAAGATCTGCCAGAGCATTTTCACTGATAAGGTTTCTTTAATAGTTGGATCTATCCTTGTTTACTCATGAATTAGAATGGGCAATATGTTTACGCAGTCTAGCATGATCTTGTGGTGACTCATCCTTGCACCACATGCATTCAAACTGGCGCTTGACAGCTTTTGCCAGCAGATAAGAATCTGAGAGCCATTTAGCAGCACCTTTGGTGAACGTGCAACACACCTTAGGAGAGTGCTTATCAAGCAAACAGTTAGGTCAAGTCGATATTGCTCATACAGGACACTAGCATTATTAACCAGGCATTTTAGAAGCAGTTGAAAAAAATGTTTGAAGATAACTTTGTCCAAAACTACAATCACAAATTTAAGAACTTACACCCAAGTAACTAAGTCATCAACAAAAACTATTTTTACATCATTAAATTAGGATATTGTCCAAGAGTTGTATGTTTACAAGAATGACAAACTGCATAATATGGGCAAAGGGCATGGACAGTTCACCTTGAATTAAAATATTTTTCAAATTGATAATAACTTAAGCAAAGGCTCACGAGAATGTTAAAATACCTAAAATTAAAATACCTTTTCACATGAGATTTTTTTCCTTTTCAAGGTTCATTTTATTCTTTTTTTTGCTTAATACTTAAGTGCTGACGAAGGGAGGCTCACATATTTCTGTAGACATGGCATGATCAATACCATGGAAATGCTGGGTAATTTTTAAGCTGTCGTTGGAAAGTCCTTCTGAAGAGATAAGATTTTAATTTGTTTCTAAACAGACAAAGAAATAAAGCACATTATCAGGCAGTTCATTACAAACTATTGGAACACCAAAGAAGGCAATTTATTTACTATAATGAAAAGACAAATGAGAAGCAAAATTGCTTGAATGACCACTGTTGAGAAACTTTTTCACCTGGTAGCAGTGGATCGGAATGTTTTATTGATTTTTGTGTCATGTCTGTATTAAACTACATCTGTTATCAAACCTTTGTGTTGTAAAATGGAGATTCATATTTAACTTAAATATATATAATATTTCCGAGTGACTTGTTAAATTGTTCATGTACTTAAGTACTGATTAACATAAGTACCAACTCAGTGGTTCATGTCAGAAAATAGGACAGTGAAACCGAACAACAATCTAGCAACAATATTAATAGACAAGAAGGGTTCCCCAGTGATTGGACGATCATTCATTATCTTATAAATAAAATTAAGTGGCCCATTGGGCTGTATGTATTCATTTGGTCTTTAAATAAATCAAGTGGGGTTGGTAAGGTATTTTAATTCTATTAAACTGGGGATTCAATGACTTATTTATTTAATTATTTGAATTTTAATGTCCCTTTCAACACTGTATCATATCACAACGGGTAGCTTTATGGGGCAGAGAAAACCAGTACATACAGTTGGTCAGGGTTCTGTACTGTAAGCTGCCAACCATCGGTAAGGAACTACCAACTTTCCCAGATTGGGTCCAGAGTTTGAACTGCAGACCTCAGAGGTGGGAGGGAAGTGTGTTACCCACCATGTCTCTATGCCCTCTCAGTGATATCTCTTTACTAAACTGTGCGGTATATTTATTTGGAAATCAGTCCAATTGATGCAACTGTCTGGAGAGGTGAGAAATATGTACATATATTTTGAGTTATTTGTACCACTAATGGCAAAAGTAAAATTGCAATTATTTTTCTAGCTTTTTCAAATGTTGGCTGATTGAGATAAAAATAATTTTCTTTCAAGTGTCTGGTGATAAATAATCAGACAATGAGTAAGCATTTACAATTCAAGTCATTTTATTCATCTGATTCATGGTTGAATCAACATCGCCAAGAACATCATACAAATCATATGCATTATAGCTATTGAACTTTAAAAAAGACCTTGCATATATGACATCTTGTTCAGATGTTACAATTATGATATTTGCTATCACTGTTTTATACCGTTTCATTGTAGTTTGTGAAACTTTTTACTTGAACAAAGTTTCTTGGGCATTGGCAAAGATATTGGATAAGGTTTATAACCCATAACTCAGTTATGTGTTAATTATATCATCCATAAAATAAGCAAATGA